>CANTUT010000011.1:1865000-2190000 GCA_947687605.1 Reutealis trisperma | reverse complement strand
ACTAATCTAATATGGCACATACTCATCAATCACATATCACATGAATTTTCATAAAGCGCACATTTTGTCATAATAGTTCTAAATTCAAGTAATTTGTCATGAAACTCCTAGGGTGGGTGTTACTTGTTACATTCTCCCCCTTTAAAAGAAATTCATCTTCAAATTTGGATACTTACTCATACGTTCTTGAAAAGTTAAGGATGCTTCTGCCGGATCTTTTCCTTGGTTTCCTAACTACACTTGTCAATTCCATGTTTTCACTAATGGACCTTGATCCTCCTTATTTCTCAATCTTTTCGCTTGTTGATCCACTATGGCCACTAGTAATTCTTCATAAGACAATTGCTCATCTATTGCGATGTCCGGAGGCAATAGCACATTGGATGGACCTGGAACGTACTTCTTCAATATTGAGATATGGAATACCAGGTGCACATGTGCCATAGTTAGGGGTAGGGTGAGTTTATATGACATTTCCCCAACCTTATCCATGATCTTGAAAGGACCAATGAAGTGAGGTGATAGCTTTCCTTTTTTATTGAATCTCATGACACCTTTCATTAGGGAAACCTTCTAGAAGACGTGATCTCCCATAACAAAATGGACATCCTTTCTCTTGGGGTTTGTATAGCTCTTTTGTCTACTAAGGCCATTTTTAGCCAATCTTATATCAATGGTATCTTCTCAGTAGTCTCTTTAAGCAATTATGGCATCTCCACATACTTGTCTCTAGGCTTAACCTAACAAATTAGAGAATGACATTTCCTTCCAAACAATGCTTCATTTTGTGCCATGCTGATGGACAAATGGTAACTGTTGTTATAGACAAACTAGATAAGGGGTAGGTACATATTCTAGCTACCACCAAATTCTAGGACACACATTCTTAACATGTCCTCAAGTGTCTGAATTGTCCTTTCAAACTGTCCATTTATGTGAGGGTGAAACACAGTACCAAAGTCCAATTGCATTCTTAATGCTTCATGCAACTTTTGCCAGAACCTCAAAGTGAATTGAGTGTCTCGGTCTGATATAATGGACATCAATACCCCATACAGTTTCATGATCTTATCTATGTATAATTGTGCATATTGAGTTGTAGAGTATATGGTCTTCACTTCCATAAAATGGGCAGACTTTGTCGGTCGTTCCACTATGACCTATATAAAGTCATATCCTTTAGAGGTTCTAGGTAATGCAACTACGAAGTCCATCATGATAGACTCCCACTTCCACTTAGGTAGCTTAATCTCTTGTAGTAGTCTAGAGTGTTGTTGATGCTCATACTTAACTTGTTGATAAGTTAGGCATGATGCCAAAAACTTAGCCACATTCTCCTTTAGTCTAGGCCACCAATAATTTGCTCTCATATCATGGTACATCTAGGTAGTTCCAGAATGAGTATAGTAAGGTGCCTAATGTGCTTCCTTTAATATCTTCTCCTTTAGTCCATTCACATAAGGCACATGAGCTCTCTTTCAACACTTTAGAATCTCATCGACTACTTCAAATTCATGGTTCTTTCTTTTCTTAGTCTCATCCTTTAACTTAACCAAGTGTGGATCATTATCTTGTGAAGTCTTTATCTCCTTCACTAACTTTGACTTCATTAAAAAATAAGCCACTAAAGCTCATAATTCTCCAATCTCTAGCCTTAAGCCCCAATTAAACAATCCTCTTAACTCCTTCACGATCGACCTCTTTTGCAAGCTCACATGGGCTAGACTTCCCATCGATTTTTGACTCAATGTATCTGCCATAATGTTAGCCTTTTCGGGATGGTAAAGAATATAGCATTCATATTCCTTAAGCAATTCAATCCATCTCCTCTACCTTAGGTTGAGGTCTCTTTGGCTCAAGATGTATTGAAGACTCTTATGATCCATGTAGATCTCATAATTTGTTCCATACATATAGTGTCTCCAGATCTTTAAAGCGAACACTACAGTGGCCAATTCCAAATCATGAGTAGGGTAATTCATTTTATGCTTCTTTAGTTGTCATGATGCATAGGTAATGACCTTACCGTTTTGCATTAGAATGCATCCAAGTCCTATTCTTGAGGCATCATAGTAAATTGTGAACCCTTCCTCACCTTTTTCATATGACTCCTCCCAATTAAGCTTAACTTGCTTCTTGGTCAACTTGGTCAATGGCGATGCTATCTTAGAAAAGCCCTATACAAATCTGCAGTAATAGTAGGCATATCCAAGAAACTCTGAACTTTATAAACCATTATGGGTTATGGCTAATTAGCTACTACTTCCACTTTATTGGGATTAATTTGAATTCCTTTTTTACTTACTATATGCCTAAGAAAATTTATGAATTTCGTCCAAAACTCACAGTTATATAACTTCACATAGAGTTCGTGGTCTCGTAATGTCTGTAACACGATCCTTAAATGCTCTTCATGTTCCTTTTTACTCTTAGAGTAAATTAGAATGTCATCAATGAAAATGATCATGAACTTGTCAAGAAATGGCCTAAATACTTAGTTCATCAAATCCATGAAAGTTGGAATGTTTGTTAGACTGAACAGTAGAACTATAAACTCATAATGACCTTATCTTGTATGGAAAGCAGTCTTGTAGATGTCTTCTTCATGGATATTCAATTGATAATAACCAGACCTTAAGTCAATCTTGGAAAAATAACCAACTCCCTGCAGTTGATCAAATAGATTATCTATCCTTGGTAAAGGATACTTGTTCTTTATAGTGACTATATTGAGCTAGCAATAATTAATACATAAATGAAAAATGAGCCATCTTTCTTTGTTTCAGGAACAGCACTGGAGTGCCCCATGGCGAGCTACCCGATAAGATGAAATCCTTATCAAGTAGATAATGCAATTGTGTCTTTAATTCTTTGAACTCCGCTGGTGCCATACGATATGGCGATATCAATATATGTTGCATGCCAGATAGCAGCTCGATGTGGAACTCGATCTCACTATCTGGTGGTATTCTAGGTAGATCTTTTGGAAAGATGTCTATGAACTCATCTACCACTGATATGGTCTTGCCATAAACTATGGCTTCCTTGTCAGTATCGATGACGTAAGCTAAGTATGCTTGGCACCCTTTCTTTAACATCTTTCTTATTCCTAAAGCTGATATCATACTCGAAGGGTTCTCATTCCTATCTCCTTGATACATAAATTTCTCCCCATTCTTGGTTTAAAACACTACTAGCTTTTCTTTATAATCAATATGAGCTCCATGCTTATATAGCCAATCCATTCCTAAGATTACATCAAATTCTAGTGCATCATATTCTAACAACTCTACTAGAAGTTTCTGCCTATTAATGTCTACTCCACAATCCTTAAACACATACTTCACTTCCATTACCTCTCCCAAAGGAATTGACACTACTAGAGGTTCATTCATTAATTCCTTATTTCTACCTAGACTCTTAGCAAAACATGCAGACACAAATTAATGCCTAGCATCAAAATCAATCAAGCATCTTACACTAGAAGTTTGAAGCTAACTCCCTTCTAACCCATTTAACCTCATTATCGAATTATCACACTTACCATGCATTTAACATGAGCACACATCATATAATATCACGTCTCAGGACACATATCACATATCATGCCATATATCATATATCATTATCATGTAACACATAACTTATAGTATAATGACTCTCCTATCATATATAAAAGTCAATCATCTCATAGGTAATAAAAGAAATCAATCCATACTAAGTAGCTAAGTAGTCAAATAGTATCATTCATGCCATATAAATCCTATGCCACTAGGCCAATAGTTACTAACTATCAGGTTGAGTTTCAACTATGACCCTTCTCAGGATGAACAACGAGTAACTTTTAGGGTTGAGTAGGTGAATAATCAATAAGAGGGAAATTTAGACAAATGTGACCAATGCCCCCACATCGATAGCAAATGAAATCTCTATCTGGCATGCGACCATCAAAGACAGAGTCTTAGATGGTGAGTGGCAAAAATCCCTAGGTGTATGGTCTCCCATCTGCTTAACATTTTTGATCTTAAATTGCCCCACATCCTCCTGCAAAGCATGACCTAGGAACCTAAGACATCGATTTTCCTTCATCAAATCTGAGCAGTCACTATCCAATTTATGAATCTTGCTATGAATCTAGTTATAATCTAGGCACTCCTCAGGGTCCTTCTCCTCTGGAGTCTTCTCCCTTTTGACATGGATCACAGGCATGACTTTCTTAAACATCTCTTACCAAGTCCTCTTACATGCCACGCGAGGTGCTTTAGGTCAGGGTTCTATAGTTGGGGTACTATTCTTAGTCATCTGATTAAAGAATCATAAGGCATACATAATAGTAATAAGGAGTACTATAGCTAATTAGGATATCACAAAACTATTCTAGTGATAGATTGAAATTGACATAAAAGGAAAATTCTTATGCTCTAGGATTATACTTAAAAACTATAGCTCTGATACCAATTTTGTCACATCACAATTTTGGATATATGATAATCTTAGAATATAGGGAGATATAAGGTCATCCACGCCCGTAGAACCCACTTATGCATATAATAACACTGCCTAGGATCATACCCAAATCACATGCATTAACTTAATTTAACCATTAATAAAGGAAAACTTTAATTTGAGAAAGAATAGTTTAAAAAAAATCTTTAAATACAATCCATAAGAAAAGAATATTTAAGACTCCAAATAATTTATCAACAAATAATGTCTCAAAAAAAAAAAAACTCCCGAAGCATGTAAGAGTGACTTTTTATATCATAGTATGGTAAAAGACTTGGAAAAGCAAATCCCATAAGCATAGTAGATTGCTTGAGCCATCACCTTGCCTCCTCATAATTCTCATCTAGAACCACACAATAAAAAGGGGTGAGATAGATTATCTTAATGAGTAAACAATCTAGCTTATACAATAAAACATATCCATTGGAAAGGGCTCATAGCTCATAACTCAATATTCATGATTCAAAATTCAGGATTCATAGTTCATGGTTCATAGTTTGTAATTTAATAAAGTTCATAGAAATCACACATAACATGTAAAGAGTGAGGGCTGTTGCCATATTCACTCGAACCCATAGAGGAGAGGTAGCATGAAACTAAATTCCAACTCATATCATGTAGAAAAGCATGAAACTAGTTAGGCTCTATGGCTAGAACAGCCCCTTCTAACTGAGTTGGATACACTACCCTTATCCATCAGGTTAAGACCGAGCAGGTTCTGATGATTTCTCGCATTAGCACAAGGATTTCTAAATAAAAGAGTTTATAGGTACCATAGCTAGAGCTAATGGCAACCACTTATAAAAATAGCATTGAAGAATGCAATCACATGCAACAAAATAACAATAGATGTTTAGCTTATTAAACAAAAGATAAATAACAGTGTGGTTCCAAAAAGAAAGTAAGGTAAGGCCACAATCACAAAGGTTCTTTCTTATCATTAAATAAATAATAATGGTTTTGGACCAATTGTCCTTTAGCAACCCAAACTTAATAAAGAAATCATATAATTATAATTTAAAAATAGAAAGGAACTTGGGTTTCAACAATCTTAAAGGTTTACATATCATGATAACTTATACTTGTAATACTAACATAATGTTTACTCACCTTCTAGTTCCTTACCTCCTAATGCTTACAACCCTTGAACTTCTAATATTCCTCAAGCTCTAACATACATTACAATTCAATACTTAGTATTTGCTTATATCATGCTATCCTATCCCATAACTATCCCATGCACATATATCACTTATACATACTTGGAGCTGTACTTATAAGTGCACTCATCACTTGCATATAACATGTTGACTTTTAAATCTTGCATACTTTGCCTTCTTAGGCTCATATGAAATCATGTAATAACTCATACCAAGACTTTTCTAAAGTTAGACACAATATATCATGATCTTAATATCAATCTAATTTAACATCCAACTTGGTACACTTAACACTTTCCATATATATAAACTTAATAAGTAACCTTTAAAGTGTCTTACTTGTCTCCTTTGAGCAAATTATATAATAAATCTCACAATCACACATCATAAGGCCTAATTCATATGTCACTTAATCACATACACATATTAATTAAAACATATCAATTAGGGTTTTGGAAACACTAAGTAGGACGAACCTTCATTAAAGTTTCCTAAAGTTAGTCCTTCAACCAACATGCAATTAAATGATGTATTATTCATATACACATATCAACTATCATTAAAATACATATTACAACTGTTATAGACATTGGGATCAAAATTCCACCATAGGCTGAATGCACACATACCATGGAAACCATGGATTTTCTTGCTTTTCTTGCTTTTTGATCATTACAGTAATATGCAAAAATGTGATTTAAGCCAATATTTTTCCTTTAAACATAACAAAAATCATTTTAGAACACATTAACATACAAATCCACCCCCCTAATGGAATATATGCATGAAAATTTCAACTTTAGGTTTTAAAGTTCACCTTTGGTGAATTTGTGAAGAAAGAATTGTATTTACGATTGAAAATCAATTTTGCCTTCAAATAAAACACCTAGGCAAAATTCAACATCAATAAAAATAATAAATATACAGCCCTATGTGGATTTCCCATGGTTAGTTTCATAAAAATCAAATAGTAGCTTGAAAGAAGAAAAAACTTACAAAAACGATCACAAAATCGCAAGGTTTGAAGGCACCTTGTGAATGTCGGTTGAGAGAGAGTTTTTGAGAGAATTTTTCTATAAAAATATGATGGAAAATAGAATGGAGGATGCCACAATGATGGGGAGGCAGAATATTAGATGTATTTTAGGATTTTGGGCAAAATTACAAGTTTGCCATTTATGAGATAGATTATGAGTGTTTTGGATCTTGGGCTTTTAATTTAATTTATGGGCTGATTATAAATAATTAAAAATAAAATATTTTGCTTCTTATTTTCATTAAAATCCCCTCAAAATATTTAATTGAAAATATTTTTAAAATACTCTTAAAAAATTATTTTATGCTTAAAAATTGCTTTGTGCATGAAAATTCAATTTATATGCAATAAATTAATTTATGCATATGCACTTAACATAAATCATGTATTTCACATTAGAAATTCATATTATGCATATTAGAACTAATCTAACATGCCACATACTCATCAATCACATAGCACATTAATTTTCACAAAGTACACATTTTGTCATAATAGTTCTAAATTCAAGTAATTCGTCATGAAACTTATAGGGTGGGTATGGGTTGTTACATGAACAGTCTAGGATGCATGAATAATTTATAATATGCATGATCATTCAACAATAATGTAAATACATAAGTAAAGTTCAAAAGAAAGTTAACATTATAATAAAAATCCTAAATTTAGGGGACACCTTGTCTAGCCCTTATGGGTTCTAGAGAAGTCACACATTTCCCAAGCTAAAGCCTATTAATGAAGCAAAAAGAAAATAAAATAAAAGCAAGTGAAAAAGATGATAGGAGAGAGAGTTAGTTAGTTTTAATTGGAATCGATGCTTGAACAAAGCATGCCTATGTATCCCTTTGAATGGGAATCAGAACCTATGCAGTTCTCCCTTCTTATGAAGAGGTTAGTTTAGCCTAGCCATTTTATCATGTTTTGATTGATTGATTAAAAGAGGGTTGAATTGATTAATTTAACCAATTGTTACTAAGTGGAGTTAATTAAGTTAGATTTTAATTAACTACCTTAGTGAATCAAGAATTAGGCAAGGAGTCTTAGAACACCAATCTTAAGGAGGGAAACAATGAATGAAGAATTGAAAAGGGAAAGAAACTTATCTCGGATGGCAGGCAACAACAATCATTTGACAGTCAGTAGCATACCTCGGATGGTGTCACAACCCATTTATTGAGCTATGATGGTCCTATGGCATAGGGAGACATAAAGTCCCCTAAACCCATTGAACCCTACTTAACTTTACCATTTATCACACAGGACCTTATCCCAAGATCATAACCTAATTACCTTTTCCTTGTTATCCATTACTTGCTTATCATTTCATTGTTAACTTACTATACCATTTACAAACACAACTTGTAAAATCTTTAATGTTGTATTTCATTTCTTTAATCAAATTTTTATTATTTCATACATTATTCCAATAGCGATTACAATACAATTTACAACACATATACCCCTAATAACATTTTAGTGCTAAACCTTTGACAATTATGGAGCTCTTGATAGCAATATATGCCCTAAAAGCCATATATTAGTTATGTGATAGTAGAAATTAATTCCCAATGGCACAATAATATGTTCATAATGTGAAAAGGGTTTCATATTATTGAATATAGTCCTTAAGTATTTGTAAAAGGATTTATTCTTAAGTGTTGAGAATATGGGAGATAGATCACACTTATACAAATATTTTAAATGTGTTCATGGTCATAGGATTAATGACTGGGCATTATTAATTTTGGAAGACCATCACCTTTATTTGTTTTCTATAATTAGTATGTGATACAGATGATTATAGAGGTAGTAAGTCTCATGTTACTTGACATATGATGTTAATACAAATATGTGGATAATCATAGGATGAATAGTTGAACTATGACATTAGATGATAATAATATAGGTTTTTACTACTTGTCAATTATTCATCATCTAGGTCATAATAGTGCATATAATCCTTTGACTTGAGGGAATATTATATCTCATACATAGGTAGTTAGAATTTATTACTGCTTACATAGACGTACTATTCATGTATGGATATATGGCATGTGATGGTTCTAATTTGTTATGTATGGAGGTAAGTAATCTCTAAGATACAATTCATTCCCTCGTGTAAACGAGGTTAAGATCTTATGTTATCTAGTTATTCTTGATAACTAAAGCTCTTGGCCAGGACAGACAGATTCACTAGAAAGAGTTTCTAGTAGGAATCTAATATCATCAGGAATTAGAACCAAGATAAGGACATAGAATCGAGGCACATTAGGGTTTGACATAAACCATTACCCTAGCTGAGATTGGGATCTTTAATGAAGAAATTTTAGTGCATGATGATTTATGATCAATGGTCCATATGATGTTTAAAGTTATCAACTATAAACATTCATTTCTAATTAGGTAGTCGTGACATGGAATACTAGCTGTCCCTCATGACTTATGGGACTAAGTGTGATGTGGGGATTTCACATTAGTAGAAAAAAATATTTTCTCATTCCCATTGCTAATTAGACATGAACCTAGAAAGTCACACATGCAATAGTGATCGCCTTCCAAGCATAAAAGGTTTACCATAATAATTAATTAAAGTGCTTAATTAATTGATTAGTGGTAAAATGATTAAACATGTAATTAAATTTACAAGAACCCTATCATGTCCTAATATTTAATTTATGATGGTTTCTATTCAATTAAATCTTAATTTGTATATGATGCAAATAAGAAAGATTAAATTAAAATTTGATTTGGACTAAATCAAATACTTAATTTTAGGCTTAGTAAAAATCCTTAACACATAAGATGTGGCCTAAGCACATATGTGATATGGTAAAGAGGCAATTTAGGGGTTAGAGAAAATTCACTATTTATAAGCCTATGTGATGGGTTTAGCGGTTATTGAATTTTCTACTAAGGTTAAAATTATAAGTACATCTTTTGGCTAGTGAAAATGTCCATTTTACTGCTAAAGGATATAATGGTAATTACCATTTGAAGAAGCAAAGTCCAACTTTTCCCCTTCACTAAATGGTCAGTTAAAAGCATATGTAAGGGCATTTAAGTCTTTAAGAAGACTTAAGAGTTAAGTCTTAAAGGAAACGAGTATAAAAGGGTTTATGTTCATTTTTCTTCATAAGTGCTTAAACATCATTTTTAAGTTTGAAGCTTAGAGAGAGAAATTGATAGAGAGAAAGAAAAAGAAGAAAATGTTTCTTCAATTTTTCTTTTGATTTTCAATTCTCTTCTTTGTTCTTTATGAAAGAACAAATGCTTGCAAATTAAAAATATGTTTAGTCCAAAACAAACCAAAGAGAAACCTTAAACTCCCTTAAGGTTTTTGAGGAAAACTAGAATCAAATTGGGCAACCAAGAGTGGATTCAATAACACCAAAGAAATCAAGAGGAAAATTTGAGGTGAGCTAAGTGTGGATGATTTAGAGGCTTCACACTTGGGAAGCTCTTTGATAAAGAAATAAGGAATCTACAAGAGGTAATTTGATTACTCTTCCTTCTTCTTTATATGGATATGTGTTTTACACATAAATTAATTAATTGTTTGAATGAATTTTGGACCAAAATTGGGTGAAGTGAAATTTTAAAATGTTTGAAATTTCACCTCACCACCTTCCTTCCACTGCATTTGGCACCACCATTCCTTCAGCTCTAAAATAATGGTCTTCATAGTCAAGAATCACAACTCTTGAGATTAGCAAAATAACTTCCAAGCAGATGAGTAGGACTTAGAAATTTACCTTACTGACTTTTCAATCTTACTTGAAAAATTTAAATAACTAGGGAATGAGATAAATCTCAGTGAGTACATAATAATACAATATATATATATATATATATATATATGGTGAATGCAAGGACCATTATTAAGAAGGGCTCTTTATGGCAATGGAGTAGATTTAATCAATATGGACATTATGATTCCATTTCTCATTAAGATGGAAATGATATCTTTAGCAGAAATAATACTTTCTTGGAAGTGGAATGCTTCCCACATTTATAAATTAAAGAGTGGTGGCCTAAGCGTTGCTCACTCACATATATCATATTACGCAACACTGATCAGGTCTTACAGTTAGGCATTACCTCCTAACAGAGGTTGGGTACTCTCGCCCTACCTGTAGGCTTATACTAAGTGCATATGGTCTAGTGTATTTCCTCACAGCAAGGAGGATTTCTGCTTATCTTTTGACATCAATAGAAAGTTCATATAAGGTTTACAATAGTGGATTCAATGATTCACATTATGAGTTCAACATGAAGGTTTCACAATAGTCAAATGTCACCAAGGAATATCATATCAAATGGCTTATTGTTCAATGACCAATTCATGCTCATTAAGGAATTGGAATATTTCGATGATTATGGTTTGAACAATAAAGGTTCAAAGAAAATGGTGCAAGTCATATTATATTATTAAGTACTCTCCTTAGACTCCTTTGCTCCTATTTACGTTTAACTCTGATGCTAGTAGTGCTCCTTGCACTCTTGGACAATATCCTTGTCCTTGCTTTTAGATTTTACACATTGCATTTCAATTACACATTAATCACTTCTTTGTTATGACATTAGTGTAAATTTTGGCTTAACTTATTCATTGTAGTACTAACTTAGTACTATTAAGGTCATAACACATTATACATATACTTGTTAGTAATCTTAAAACTTTCCCTTAATTATATTTCAAATAGCCAAAAGTCTTCACTTAAGGAAAGATAATTCCTTTCCTCCCAATTTCATATTTCAACTTTTAGTAAAATCAATTAAAACAATTTCTAATTTTCAATGAATTAATTCTACTTTCACCATCAAATTCCATATATGAACCTAGTTTATTAAATTTAGGGAAAATCATTTCTATCCATTGGATTTCAAAATTAACACTATACAAATTATGTTAGACCATTCTTAAAATTAATTTCCCCTTCAATTTCATGAATTTAAGTACAATCCTCAAAATTCCCAATTTTGCCATAAACCTTAGAGTTTGGGGAAAGCCACCAATTCCTCATCCAATCTTCAAATTTATTATAGATTCATCAAATTAACACAACATAAAGCTTATATAATCATTCAATTATTAATATCTAGCATTAGAACATCAAGTGTCTCTTTTTTTAAAACCAAGTTCATGCTATTAAGACTTTCATGTTTTGAATCAAGTTTCCCAAGATTCATTTTAACACATCTATATCATTTTTCTTTATCTAAAATAACCATTGATGCATCTAATTAGAATTTAGAACACTTTCTTGTTCATTCACTAGTATAGCCGGATTTTCCTTATGGTATAGGAAGAATTTCATGCAACTAAAACACAAAAATCAATCTTAAAACATAGAAAAGAGAGGATGAATAAGATTTCTCAACATGGTTAGCTTTGGTTTGTATTTTTATGATGGAAACCAAAATTTAAAGGATGTTCTTTCTCTAAGACTCAAGTTTTGTGTTAAGTTTGCCAAAATAGTGAAAATTTGCACATCTTATGATTTATATATGAAAGTTGGATGGTAAGGATTTATTAAACTAAATCCAATGGTTAGGATTTAATCTTGAAGAATGGTTATGATTTAAGAAAGTTGGATTGCTAAAATTTTCTTTACAATGGTGATGTTCATCATAAGGTGTTGCAGTGTCCAACATGAACATAGACTCATATGTAGTAAAAAGAAGAGTTCAATTTGGTTTGGAACTTTGTCTAGGTCAAATTTAGTGGCTAGTTTATTCAAATTTGTAACTCTTTCTCTACAATATATTCTTATTGCCTTGGGCCAAATGTTTCTAGCTCATAAGTTTTGATGTTCACTTACTCTTGGGCCGAATGGACAGACCACCATCTATTAGGCTTGGGCCTTAGAGTCCAAAAACCTAATAACAAATCCATATATGCACATTTCAAACTTGTTAACTTCTTGCATTTTCCATTTTATTTCTTTCACTATAGTATACATATTTCTACCTTCTAATATCACTACATACTCTAAACATTGCTAGATAAATCTTGTTCACTCTATAGTACACATGTATGTAAATCATATAGACTCACTTAGTCAAATTAAGTTTGATTTTCATTGTATTATCGTAACTTTGATTAAATTCAACTTCTCATGTCACTATTATCATCTCTTAATGTCTTAGGAGATGTCAATGCCCATTCATTAGCACTTTAGACTCATAGTTCAAATGAATTATTAACATAGCCCTATTAAGTCAAACTGGATTTCACTTCCATTTTATCATAAAAATGCTTATCATAATCTATTACATTCCTTATTGATTGTCACATTTTTCATTAAATTCATTTCTTATGATGTTCTTATAGTTCTTGCTATGCTATAAGGCATTGAATGGCATGTTATATGAACATTATGATGTCTTTATTACAAACTCTAATAGGGTAAGGAAACCATGGGTATTATAGATGGCAAGCGGAGGCTTACCTTGGATGGTAGCGGCTAGCCTGGGATGGAGCAGTGGCTTGCCTTGGATGGTGGGCTATAGCTAGCCTCAGATAGCAAACACAAGCCTTGGGCAATAGACTTGCCTTAAATAGGTAGGTGAAAGGCTTTAACTTGTTGGGTAGGAATCAAGGAGAAACCCCCTAACTTGCTTTGCGAAGTAAGGAGCAAATGCAAAGTGAATGAAAAGAAAAGCTTTAGAACTAGAGTAGTTTGCTTAATTTAAAGGCTTTCAAGCTCCCAAATTTAATCACTTGAAGTGTAAAGAGATCCTCTATAGATATGGAGAAGATTAGAGAAGGAAAATACTGTAGTTTCGATGTAGGATCTCGCAAAATAGTAAAATTCACATGAGTTACCACACAAGGCTCTGTGGTGCCATAAAGGTCTTTGCAGCAATGCTACAAAGCTCTTTATAAAATTGCAGAGGGCTCTATGGTAGTGCTATATAGTTATATGGCAATAGGCCCATTTTCATTCGTTTGTCATCTGTTTTCCATTATTCTAGTTGCATTGTATTCGTTACTCAATTCTAGATGATTTAAAGCGATTCTAATGTCAAAAGGACATGTTTTGATTTTCCCATTTTGAGATTTTCTGGCTTCTAGAGGTTTGTTTACTGAGCCTAAGTGCTTCTAAGGTTCAAATGTATACTAGAGGGTGCAAAATTAAGGGTTCACAACTGCTCCTTCATCAGAATTGTCTTTATATGAAAGGTAATTCTGATGATAGTGAATCTGAGGATGAGAGATGGTAATGGGACCTAAATTAATATCTTGGTCTGAGTTTAGACATTTAGGTGAAAGATGTGTTTGAATTTTAAAGAAGATGCTCCCCATATATTTAAAAGATCTAAAGGCTGGTAGCATTTGGTAGTTCTCCTTTCTAGTAGGAGCTAAAAGTTATGTTCCTATATGGTGGGAACAATGATCATGTTTGGTAGGAAAGAAAGTTACCATGTCTAGTAGGAATTGACAAAGTGGTGATCTTAGCTAGTAGGAATGGAAAAAGATAATTGTCATGTCTTATAAGAATAATAAAAGTAGTGGCCCTTTCTGGTAGGAATGAAAAGTGATGATCCTATCTGACCATCCTATCTGGTTGGAATGGTAAAGCTAACTATCCTGTCTAGTAGGAATAGTAAAAGTAATGGTCCTTTCTGGTAGGATAGAAAAAGATGACCATCGTATCTAGTAGGAATGGTAAAGAAAACTATCCTGTCTGGTAAGAACAGTAAAAGTAATGGTCCTTTCAGGTAGGAATGAAAAGTGATGATCCTGTCTAGTAGGATCAAAAAGATGATATTTCTTTCTAGTAGGAATGGTAAAGATAACTATCCTATATGGTAGGAATAGTAAAAGTAATGGTCTTTTATGGTAGGAATGAAAAGTGAGGATCCTATCTAGTAGAATAAAAAAGATGACCATCTTGTATGGTAAGAATTGTAAAGATAAATATCCTGTCTAATAGGAATAGCAAAGTATTGATCTTATCTAATAGGAATGAAAAGTGATGATCCTATCTAGTAGGATCAAATAGATGAGCATTCTTTTTGGTAGGAATGGTAAAGATAACTATCTAGTCTAATAGGAATAGCAGAAGTAATGGCCCTTTCCAATAGGAACAAAAAGTGATGATCTTGTGTGGTAGGATAAAAAAGATGACCTCCCTGTCTAGTAGGAATGGTAAAGATAACTATCCTATATGGTAAGAATAGTAAAAATAGTGATCCTAAGATTGAGATTGATTTTAGAAAAGCGATTGATTCAAATTGATTGAGTTGATGATCTGTTTTACTTCAAGAGTTTGATGATCCAATCTTAATTCATGAGACAACTTAATACAAAAATGTTGGATAATTAAGCACTGACTAGATACCTTGAACCTGTGAAGCGTCAGCCTAATATAAAAGTGTTGATCTTTAGGACCCCCATTTTAGAAAGGTAAGTATTTAGAAGGGAGGTGCCCCTACTTTAGAATGATAGAGAAAAATGGTTTTGTTATTTGGTTTTTAGTTGATTGGCTAGCTCAAAGGTGAAAATTGGCATATCAAGTATAAGACTGGTTGGTCAATGGCTATCAGTTTGGCCTAGGAAGAAGTCATACTAGGAGGTCAAGCAACATGTGGTTTTAGAAAAGATTGAGCTGCTCAGTTTAAAAGACTTAGATAGGTTTGACTTTGGAGAAGATTTGGTTTAAGGCTAGATTAGGAAGCTTAATCAGGAAGGTTAGGTCTTTGGATATGATTAGGTTGGAAGGTTTAGGGAAGGTCAACTTATGGGCTTATTGTAACAACCCATTATAACAATCCATATCTACCCTAGGAGTTTTTGTGACAAATTGCTAGAATTTAGGGTTGTTGCAATAACGTCACATCCCAACCTTAGAGATATGATGGTCCTAGAACATGGGGAGACATAAGGTCACCCACGCCCGTAGAACCCACTTACTCATAAACAAATCATGTCTACGATATTACCAAATCTCTTACAATAACTCATTTTAAACATTTAGATGAATATCTTTAATTACAGAAGTCTATAATTAAACATTACACATGAAATCCATGAGGAAAATAATATATCTCAAATGAGTGTCAATCAATATTCCCGGAGCATCTAATGAAAAGACTTCATAAAATAGTATTATTGATAACTTAGATAAGGAATCCTCTAAGTGAAGTAGAATGCTTGAGCCATCACCTTGCCTCCTCACATTTGCTCAACTAGAACCACACAAGGAAAAAAGGGGTGAGATAGATGATCTCAATGAGTAAACGATAAGGCACATACATATCACATATTCCTTTGAAAAGGAAACACATAGCTTATACAAATAGTTCATGATTTATAATTCATAAATCAAGTTGCATTTTGGCAGGGTTCAATTTGGCAAGTTTGCAGAAATCACACTTATAACTTATAAAGAGTCACTATAAGAAAATAAGCTTGTTGCAACAAATTAATTTGTCACAGTAAAGATTAATTTTGTCAAAATATATTTTTGGTGACAAATTTAGCTTGTCACCATGTTGGTCACAACAAGCTTGTCTTAATAAGTTTATTGTGACAAAATAGGATTTCCTCAAGATAAAATAAAACATATTGTAACAAAGCGACTTTGTCACATAAATTGATTTGTTGTAACAAATTGTTTGTCAAAATAAGAAAATATTTTATCACAAGAAAATAGCATTTTAGGACTATATAATAAAATTTCTTGTGATAAAATAAGACATCATTACAAAATAAATTTGTCAGAAAATATTAACAATGACCAAAATATATTTGCCACAAATGTAAAATACATTTTGTCACTGTATATATGGATTCATTGGTAATTTGATTATTATTTTTAATAGAGTAATTTAATTATTAATAATAAAAAATATTAATAAGATTAGAAGAATGTTCATGAATAAAAAATATATTTTATTAGATATTCTAGATACATTATATAGTTGTATTCTATTTTTACATCAAATGATGAAAAAAATAGAAAAGCATGTGATAATTATAGCTTTACATGTAGTAAAAGCGAATCAAATAAAAGATCTCTAAAATTGGCTTCGACCATCCATTGGCATTGACATCTTGAGCTCTTTTGCTAGCTTGCTTGATAAGACATATGATGTCTCTTGTAATAAGAAGAATACAAATAAAAAATTGATAGTGAAAATATTGTCAAGTATAGATCAAAACAAATTGGAAGAGAGATGCATTTATATAAAAAAAAAATGATAAACATAACAAATGAAATAAAACCTTTGAAAAATAAAAATAAAAATTAACACATGTTATTCGGGTATAAAAACAGATATCAGTCTTTTATGTGATAATTATGATCCCAATAAAAGTGATAAAAAAAAATTATGATTTTGAAATCTTTCTTTGTTTTTCTTTTGTTTATGAACAAACAATCACAAATATGTAAAATAAAAATAAAAATCATGAAAATAGATTATGAAACATTTAAAATGAATGATAAAAAAAATAGCATATTAAAAATTAGATTAAAAATAAAAAAAAATAAAACTAAAAAATGACGCTAAACAAATGTTAAATTATAAACAGAAAAGGTTTTATTCCTTTGAAAGATAGAAAAATCAGCTCATAAAAAAAAAAAAAAACTCGCGCTAACCTGTAATTCTGAATAAATAGAGGAAGAACACAAAAATTTTGACTTGAAATCTTTTTATAATATAATAAAAAGTAAAAGAGAGGAGGAGAATAAATAATATATATAGATATGAGATAAGAGAACGAGGGATGAGGCCATCAGGGAGTGGCGGCCGTGTTTAAGCTGTTAGGGTTTATGTATTGAGCTATTAGTAAAAGCTTTTGTTTTTAACCTTTTTTTTTTTTTTTTTGGGAAAACAACTTTCCTTTTAAACTTATATAATATATTACACGTATTATATATTCATATTTTTTAACAGTAATTATAAATTAACAATTCACAATACATGTAAAAATAATAAAATATTTTTATGTTTAAAAATTATTTGAATTAATAATAATAAAATATTTTATAGTTTACTTGATTTAAACTATTTATAATTATATAATTTTTTAATAATTTTTTATTATTAATTTCAATGTGGTAATAAAATTATTTACCAATATAAATTATACATCCTATATTTATAATAAAATTTTAATTATATCATATAAAAAATTATTATATAATATATACATGGTTAAATTTATTATTTTACAACAAATATTATTTTTTGTAATAAATATTTTGGTTGTGAAAGTTATTTGTCATATAATACCTTATAACAAAATTTGTCACAAAATATAAAAATTTATTATCACAACACAATTTGTCACTATTATATTTAACCAATTGATTTGAAATGATAAATTCATTTTGTCACTATAAAATATACTTATTGCGAGAAAAGATTTTTGTTGCTAATACATTTTATCATAATAAGTGATTAATATTAGTGCCAAATTTTGGCGCCAAACTTTAGTGACAAAATTTTATGATAATTTTTTTGTATCACTATGTTTCACTTTATCGTGACAAAATATGGTGAAAAAATTTTTTTTGTCACTATTTTGTTCTGTCTCTATGCTTATTATGATAAATTCTCTTTTTGTCATGATAGGAGTATTTTATGTGACAAAATTAATTTAATCACAATAAATTTTATCACAATATCACATATTTCTTATAGTGAGTAAAGGCTATTGCTCTATCACTCGAACTTATAAAGGAGAGGTGGCCTTATACCAAATTCCAACTCCTATCACTTATAAGGCATGAAGCTTACCAGGCTTCACGGCTAGAACCGCCCCTTCTAGCTGAGGTGGATACACTACCCCTATCCATTGGGTTAAGACTGTGTGCACATGTTCCGATGATTACCCGCATCGACACGAGGATTCTACATAAAGGGTTAAAGGTACCATAGCTAGAGCTAATGGTAATCACAATTAACAATATCACATAAGGTAACAATAACATGTATCCTAATAACATAAGTGGCTAAACTTTCGAGCAAAAGGTATAGTAATAGTGTAGTTCTAGAAAGAATATAAGTTAGGGTGTTAATCACAAGAAGTTCTCATTGGATAAACAAACTAGTTTTGGACCAAAAGTCCTTTGGCAACCCAAGCTTGTCAAAGAAATCATATAATAATATTTAGAATAGAAAGAACTTGAGTTTCAAAGATCACAAAAGCTCACATAACATGATATCACATATTTGTAACATAACAAAATGTTACTTGCACTTGTAACATGAACATAGTGTTTACTCACACTTAAAGAATGAATACGATGTTTACTCACCTTGGGGTTCCTTTACTCCTAGTAAACATAGTCCCTTTGCCCTTCTAAAGCTCCTCAAACTCTAACATAATATCTAATTTAATACTTAATATTTATTTACTCATGATGCTCCTATCCCATAACTACCCATGCACATATAGCATGCACATACACTTAGAGTCCACCTAAAGGTGTACTCGTCACTTGCACATAATACATTGACTTTAAAAGTCTTGCATACTTAGGCCTTATAGGCTAACATGAAAACACAATGCAATCACATTAATACCTTTCTAAGGTCATCACAATATTATTACCTCAATATCTATTTACTTTAACAATCATCTTAATATACTTTACACTTCCATACATGTCAACTTAACCATTAACCTTTCAAGTGTCATGCTTAACTCTTATGATCCTTTTTATTCAATTGTCACTTCATCAACTCAAAACCATGTATTTATTATCAAGTCATCATAACATCTAGTTCCATATTTTCCAATCATATTTGTATTCTAATCACAATATAAGGTTAAGATACCTTAAGTATACCATAATGCATTTAAGCTTATCTAGGATCATACCTTCAACTAACATGCAATTTTATCATTTATTATACATACATACATGTCAATAATCATCAAAACACATCACATAAAAATTATAAACATTGGGACAAAAATATTCATGTAGGCCGAATGCATCACTAAGATAAAAACTAAATTCTTTTTCTTTTTGCACTTTCCGTCTATTTCAGAAATATGTAAAAATATGGTTTGAACCAAGATTTTTTATGTAAACACAAGAAAAATCATCGTAGAATTTTAATCCATATGAATCGGCCACACTTGGTATTGTTTATACATAAAAGTTCAACTTTTGACTTATAGAGCACAAAACCATGAGTTTTCTTGTTTTCGGTATTTTTCGGTCATTTTAGAAATATGTAAATAGGTTGTTTCACATGATTCAAATCATTATTTTTCATCTAAACAAAACAAATATCATATTAGAGTACTTCCTCACACAAATCGGCAGCCACATATCAATTTAGTAAGAGAATTTTCCAACTTCTAAGTTCTAACACAAAAACCTTGACTTGTTTATTTTTTGAAACTTTCCGGTCATCGCAGAAATTTCCACTAATACCCTTAACGAACTAGGTTAGGAGGATTTTAGTGTAGTGGGCTTTTGGGTATTTGGACTTTTTATTTAAATTTTGGGCTGATTATAATTAAAATAAAAAGAATATTTTTCTTATTATTTCTGTAATATTTTCCCTAAAAATATTTATTTTAAAATTATTTTGAAATACTCATAAAATCATTTTATGCTTAAAAATTGTCTTTATGCCTGAAAATTCATTTTATTTAAAATACTTTCCTTTATGCAAATGCACTTTATGTAAATCATTTATTTCTTAATAGAAACTTATATTGTGCATATTAAAATTAATTTAATATGCCACATGCTCATCAATCACTTAGATCACCAATTTTCACAAAAGCACACATTTAACCTTAATAGTTCTAAATCAAGTAATTTATCACGAAAATTCCTAGGATGGGTGTGGGTTATTACAAATAAAATATGTGATTTTATGGAAAATCATGTATGATGTGATTTATGAGTATGTGGCACATTAAATTAATTTTAATATGCCTAATATGAGTTATTATTGTGAAATAAATGATTTATATGATGTACATTAGCATATAATAATTTATTTTATATAAAAGGAATTTTCATGCAAAAAGGCGATTTTTAAGCATAAAATAATTTTATGAGTATTTTTAAAATAAATATTTTGGGGAAAATTTTAATAGAAATAATAAGAAAAATATTTTTATTTTAATTGCCTATAATCAGCCCCAAAATTAATTAAAAGGCCCAAATACCTAAAAGCTCACTATACTAAAACACTCCTAACCTAGCTCATTAAGGGTAATCTTGGAAATTATCCAAAATCCTATATATAAATACCTAAAATTTGGCCGGCCCTTTATTCCAACAGCCATCACTCTATTATTTCATTATCTTGGTAGAAAAATTCTCCCAAAATCATTCTCTCTACGGAAATTCACAAAACACCTTCAACTTTGCAATTACTTTACCATATTCGTAAGTTTTTCTTTCTTTTTCAATTTCTTATATGATTTTTATGAAATAAATTATGAGAAAATTATTTTGAACTAAATGTTTACTGATAAAATTTGGCCTAGGTGATTTCTTGAGAGAAAAATCAAGCTTTCTACTGAAAACACCAACCTCTCTATGCGATTTCTCCAAAGGTGATTCCTACAACTCAAAATTGAAATTTTCATACATAAACATTATTAGGGGGCTAATTTTTACATGTTACTATTCTAAACTGATTTTTGATGTGTTTAGGGTTTGCATATTATGATAATGACGGAAAAGTTTCATAAAACAAAGGAATTCAAGGTTTTTGCGCTAGAACTTAGAAGTTGGAAAATTCTATGATTTCATGTGCATATGGCTACCAATTTGTGTACGGAGAATTCTAATATGATATTAGTTTTGTTTGGATGAAAAATAACGATTTAAATCATGTGTTTGTATATTGCTGTAATGAATGAAAAGCACGGAAAGCATGAAAACTCATGATTTTCTTCCTAAACCCTAAATTTGGAATTTTCATGTATGAAAAGCATCCATGGCTGCTGATTTGTACATATTGATGTTCTAAACTAATATTTATTGTGATTGAATGAAAAATAATGGTTTAAACCATATGTTTACATATTGCTGTAATGACCGAAATGTACTAGAAACAAGAAAACTCATGGTTTTTTATCCTAAAATCTAAAGTTGGAAATTTTCATGTATATGGAATTATATATGGGCTGAATCCTACATGTATACATTCTAAAAAGATTTTTGTTATGTTGACATAAAAAATTTTGGTTCAAACCATGTTTCTACATATTACTATAATAGATAGAAAGTGCGAAAAGTAAGAAAATTCAAATCTTTAATAGAGTATTCGGCCATTGTTGGGATTTTTATCCCAGTGTACATAATTTTTATGTAGTATATTTTAATGATTATTAACATGTATGAATGAATGATAAATTGTTAAATTGCATATGCATGAATGACTCTAGACAAAGCTAGAGACAATTTGGTATACTTAAAGCATCTTAACCTTAGGTTGTGATTAATATATGAATATGATTGGATAATATGGAAGTAGATTGTATGATGACTTGATAATGAATTAATGATCTTGAATTGATGAAGAGATTGATTGAATAAATTGGTCATAAGAGATAAGCTTGACACTTGGAAAGTCATTGGTTAGGTTGACATATATAGAAGTGTTAAGTGTACTAAGATGATTGTTAAAGTCAATTGATATTAAGATAATGATATTGTATTGACCTTAGAAAGGTATTGACATGAATTGTAATGTGTTTTCATATGAGCTTATAAAGGCTAAGTGTACGAGGCTTTTAAGTCAAAATGTTATGTGCAAGTGATGAGTGCACTTATATGTGCAACTCTAAGTGCATGTGAATGTTATATGTGCATGGGGTAGCTATGGGATAAGATAGAATCATGATTAAATATATACTAAGTATTGAATTAAATATTATGATAGAGCTTGAGGGGTCTTAGAAGTCCAAGGGCTACATGAATTAGAAGCAAAGGAACCATAAGGTGAGTAAACATTGTATTCATTCTACAAGTGTGAGTAAACATTGTATTCATGCTACAAGTGTAAGTGAACATTATGTTATGCTACAAATATGTGATGTCATGTTATGTGAGCCCTTGAGATATTTGAAACCGAAGTACTTCCTATCCTAAAATATGATTAAATGATTTCTTTGTAAAGCTTGGGTTGCCAAAGGACAATTAGTCTAAAAAATATGTTTGTTTCTTTAATGATAATTCCTTATGATTATTTTCCTAACTTATATTCTTTCTGGAACTACATAATTCTTGTATCTTTTATTTAAAAGTTAAATTGCTATTGCTATTGTCATACATGTTTTGTTGCCTTAAATATTATTGGCATATGTGATTACCATTAGCTCTAGCTATGGTACCTTTAACCTTTTATATAGAAATCCTCATACCGATGCAAGTAATCATCAGCTATATGATCCTCGTACTAATGCAGCTATATGATCCTCGTACTAGATGCTCCGAGAATATTTATTTTCGGATGTTTATTTTGAAATGTTATCTTTTGAGGTTCTAATTGGATTCTAAATATTATTTCCTTAGGGATTATGTTTAAAATATATTTTAACAATGCTTCTGCAACTTAAGATTTTCTAAAAAAAAAAAGGTTTATTTGAGTTAATGTAAGAGGTTTTGGTATAATTTTAGGCAGTATTTGTATAAGTATAAGTGGGTTCTATAGGCGTGAGTGACCTTATTTCTTCCTATGTTCTAGAACCATCATATCTCTGAAGTTGGGATGTGACACCCATACCCTTACTAGGAGTTTCGTGACAAGTTGCTTGATTTTAGAGTTACTGTGAAAAAGTGTGTGCTTTCATGAAATTTCATGTGTTATGTGATTTATGAGGAAGCGGCATACTAGACTATTTCTAATATGTATTATATGAATTATGAACATGAAATAGGTGATTTATGTGAAGTGCATATGCATAAATTAGTTTAATGAATACAAAGTGAATTTTCATGCATAAAGCAATTTTTAGACATAAAATAATTTTTATGAGCATTTTTAAAATATTTTAAATTAAATATTTTTGGGGAAATTTTAATGAAAATAAAAAGCAAAATATTTTATTTTTAATACTTTTAATTAGCCCATAAATTGGATTAAAAATTTAATTTACCTAAAGTCAAAGACACCTAAGCACTCCTAACCTAGCTTATTAATGGCAATCTTGTAATTTTTCACCAACAACCATAAACCTAAGCTAATATTTGGCCTCCCTTGTGTTTGGACAGCCTTCATTCTATTTTTCATTAAGGTTTTATATAAATTTTCTCTCAAAATCCTTTCTTGGCCAAAATTCACAAGGTGCCTTTAAATTTTGTGATTTTGTGATCTTCCTTGTAAATTTTCCTTTTTTTTTCATGTTAATTTTGAATTTTATGAAATTAACCATGATAATCCATTTGGGGCTATATAATTTCTGATTTTTCTTTATTATATTTGGCCTAGGCTTGTTATTGGAGGAAGAAACCAATTTCCAATCGTGAATATATCTCTTCCTTCTCAGATTTATCAAAGGTGAATCCTAAAAACCTAAAAGTTAGAATTTTCATGCATATATGCATTAGGGGGGGGGGGTGTGATTTGTATGCTTTTTTTATCCTAAACTGATTTTTGTTATGATTACATAAAAAATATTAATCTAAATCATGAGTTTACATATTATTGTAATAATCCAAAAGTATGAAAAACAAGAAAAACCTATGGTTTTCCATAGTGATGTTGGCTCAGCCATTATTGGGATTTTAATCCTAAGGCCTATAATTTTTGTAAGGTACATTTTAGTGATTATTTATATGTGTATATGAATGGCACATGATTTAATTGCATGATGATTGAAGGAGGTTTTTTTTAATAGTGATCAAATTAAGTTAATTCATAAGATTTTGGATATGATCCTAGGCAGTTTTATTATATGCATGAGTTGGTTCTATAGGCATGGGTGACCTTATGTCTCCCCAAGTTCTAGGACCATCATATCTCTAAAATTGAGATGTGACATATCCCATGCACATATATCATTCACATATACTTGGGGTTGCACTTAGAAGTGCCCTCATCACTTGTACATAACATATTGACTTTTAAGTCTTGCACATTTTGCCTTCTTAGGCTCACATGGATTTGTCTTCTTAGGCTCACATAGATTTATATAATAGTTCATATCAAGACTTTTCTAAAGCCAAACACAATGAATCATAATCTTAATATCAATTTAATTTAACTTTCAAGTTGGTGCACTTAATACTTTCCATATATATCAACTTAACAAGTAAACCTTAAAGGAGTCATGCTTTTCACCTTTGGACCAAATCATACAATCAATCTCATAGGCAAATTAGCATCATAAATTCACAAATAACATATCATAAAACTCAATTCACGTGTCACTTAACCATGTACACATATTAGCTAAATATGCCACTTAACTATGTACACATATTAGCCAAACATGTCAATTATGATTTTGTAAACCCTAGCCAAGACCAAACCACTCTTAAAACCTTAATTTGCAGAAGAATAGTTTAAAAAAGATACTTTAAATGCAATCCATAAGAAAAGAATATTTAAGATTCTAAATAATTCATCAATGCATAATGTCTCAAAAAGACACTCGCAAAGCATCTAAGAGTGACTCTTTATATCATAGTATGGTAAATGACTTAGACAAGGAAATCAAGCAAGCAGAGTAGATTGCTTGAGCCATCACCTTACCTCTTTATAATGCTCACATAGAATAACACAAAAAAAGGGATGACATAGATGATCTTAATGAATAAACAACATAGCTTATAAAATAACACATATCCCTTATAAAAGGCTTATAGCTCATAACTCATAGTTCATGATTCATAATTCATGATTCATAGTACATGGTTCATAGTTTGCAATTTAATAAGGTTTGTAGAAATCACTAATAACACATAGAGAGTTAGAGTTGTTGCCATATTCACTCGAACACATAGAGGAGAGCTGGAATTAAACCAAATTCCAACTCCTATTACCTAGAAAAGCTTGAAACTGATTAGGCTCCATAGCTAGAATCACCCCTTCGAACTGAGGTGGATATACTACTCCTACATCAGTATGAGGATTTTTGCATAAAAGGGTTTATAGGTACCATAGCTAGAGCTAATGGCAATCACTTGTAATAATAGCAATGAAGAAGAATAATGTGGTTCCCAAAAGAAAGTAAGATAAGGCCATGATCACAAAGGTTCTTTCTTAACATTGAATAAACAATAATGGTTTTAGACCAATTATCCTTTGACAACCTAAGCTTAATAAAGAAATCATATAATTATAATTTGAAAATAGAACAGAACTTGGGTTTTAAGAATTTCAAACATTTACATATCATGATAACTTATACTTGTAATAAGAACATAATGTTTACTCACCTTGTGGTTCCTTAGCTACTTATGGTTGCAGCCTTTGAACTTCTAATACTCCTCAAGCTCTAGCATACATTACAATTCAATACTTAGCATTTGCTTATATCATGCTATCCTATCCCAAAACTACCTCATGCATATATATCATTCACATATACCTGGAGTTGCACTTATAAGTGCATTCATCACTTACACATAACATATTGACTTTTAAGTCTTATATACTATGCCTTTTTAGGCTTATATGAAATCACATAGTAACTCATACTAAGACTTTTCTAAAGTGAAACATAATATATCATGATCTTAATATCAATCTAATTTAACATCCAACTTAGTATACTTAACACTTTCTATATATATCAACTTAACAAGTAGCCTTAAAAGTGTCTTACTTGTCTGTTTTAACCAAATTGTACATTCAATCTCACAGTCAATTTAAGGTTATTAATTCACAATTAACACATTATAAGGCCTAATTCACATGTCACTTAATCACGTACATATATGTAACAACCCACACCCACCCTAGGAATTTTCTTGAAAAATTACTTGATTTAGAACTAATAAGGTTAAGTGTGTGCTTGTGTGAAAATTTGTGATCTAAGTGATTGATGGGTATGTGGCTTATTAAATTAATTTTAATATACATAATATGTGCTGCTAATGTGAAATAAATGATTTACATGAAGTACATTTGCATAAAAGAATTTATTTTAAATAAAATGAATTTTCATGCATAAGATAATTTTTAAGCATAAAATAATTTTATGGCTATTTTTAAATAAATATTTTTGAGAGAAATGTTCTAGAATTAATAAGAAAAATATTCCTTTCATTTTAATTCGATTCAGCCAAAATTTTTAAAGGGGAAAGCCCAAATACCCAAAAGGCCACTGCACAAAAATCCTCCTAACCTATTTCATTAAGGGTATTAGTGGAAATTCCACTCCAACCCTAATATTTATTCTAAATTTTGGCCAAACAAGGGTTTTCAACATCCATTCTCTTATTCTTTCTATATTTTGGCAAAAAATCCTCTCAAAATATTTCTCTCTACCGAAATATTGAAAACACCTTTCCGTTTTGCTATTTCGTGAACATAATCGTAAGTTTTTATTCTCTTTCAATTTCTAAACTGATTTCGACGAAATAAATTATGGGAAAATTATTTTGAACTATTTGATTACTAATTTCTATAGATTCAATTCTGTTTGAGTGAACTTTTGGGTGAGAAAATTTATTTTGTACCGAAAACATGATTATTTCCAAAAGATTTCTCCAAATGTGAATTCTATAACTTAAAATCACAATTTTATTGCATAAACATCACTTGGGGTGGGGGGGGGGGGGAGGAATTTGTGCATGGTTATATTATAAACTGATTTTTAATTTGTTTTGATGAAAAATATTAGATTAAATAATATTTCTACATATTTTTGCGATGACCAAAAAGTTTCGAAAAACAAAGGAATTCAAGGTTTTTGTTTTAGAACTTGGAAGTTAGAAAATTTTATTCTTTCATGGTCATATGACTGCCAATTTGTATGTATAGGTGTTCTAATATGATATTTGTTTTGTTTAGATGAAAAATAATGATTTGAATCATATGGCTGTTTATCGTTGAAAAGAACGAAATGCGCGAAAACTCATGATTTTTCACCTAAGCCTTTGAACTTGAAATTTTTTTGTATGAACCCTATCTATGACTGCTGATTCATGAAGGAATGTGTTTTAAACTGATATTTTCTATGATTGAATGAAAAATAATAGTTTAAACAACCTGTTTTCATATTTCTAAAATAATCGGAAAATACCAAAAACAAGAAAATTTATGGTTTTATGCACTATAATGCAAAAGGTTGAATTTTTATATATTAATGACACCAATAGTGGCCAATTCCTATGAATTTATATTCTAAAATGATTTTTGTTATGTTTACATGAAAAATCTTGGTTCAAACCATGTTTTTACATATTTCTGAAATAGATGGAAAGCACAAAAAGAAGAAGAATTTGGTTTTTACCTTAATGATGCATTCGGCCTGCATGAACAATTTTGTCCAAATGTTTATAAATTTTATATGATGTGTCTTGGTGATTGTTGACATATATGTATGTATAATAAATGATAAAATTGCATGTTAGTTGAAGGTATGATCCTAGATAAGCTTAAATGCGTTTCGGTATACTTAAGGTATCTTAACATTATATTGTGATTAGAATGCAAATGTGATTAGGAAATATGGAACTAGATGTTATGATGAATTGATGATGAACATATGATTATGAGTTAATGAAGTGAAAGGGATCATAAGAGTTAAGCATGATGTTTGAAGGATTAATTGTTAAGTTGACATGTATGGAAGTGTAAAGTGAACTCAGATAATTAATAAGTGAATTGATATTAAGGTAATGATATTGCGGTGACCTTAAAGGTATTCATATGATTGCAATGTGTTTTCATATGAACCTATAAGGCCTAAGTATGCAAGACTTTTAAAGTCAACGTGCTATGTGCAAGTGATGAGTACACCTATGTGTGGACTCTAAGTGTATGTGTATGCTATATATGCATGGGTAGCTATGGGATAGGAGCATCATGAGTAAATAAATACTAAGTATTAAATCAAATATTATGTTAGAGTTTGAGGAGCTTTAGAAGTGCAAAAGGGACTACGTATACTAGGAGTAAAGGAACTCCGAGGTGAGTAAACACTATATTCATGTTACAAGTGTGAGTAGACATCGTATTCATTCTACAAGTGCAAGTAACATTTTGTTATGTTACAAATATGTGATGACACGCTACGTGAGCCTTTGTGAACATTAAAACCCAAGTTCTTTCTATTCTAAATACTGTTATATGATTTCTTTGTCAAGCTTGGGTTGCCAAAGGACAATTGGTCCAAAACTATTTAGTTTATCCAATGAGAATTTCTTGTGATTAACACCCTAATTTATATTCTTTATGGAACTACACTTTCATTGTATCATTGTTTGAAAGCCAAACTATTATTGATATTGAATTACATGTTATTGTTGCCTTATGCAATATTGTTAATTGTGTTTACCAATAGCTCTAGCTATGGTACCTTTACCCTTTATGCAGAATCCTTATGCTGATGCAGGTAATCATCGAAACCTGTGCACATGGTCTTAACCCGATGGATAGGGGTAGTGTATCCACCTTAGCTAGAAGGGGTGGTTCTAGCCATGGGGCCTGATAAGCTTCACACTTTCTATGTGATAGGAGTTGAAATTTGGTGTAAGGCCACCTCTCCTTTATGTGTTCGAGTGATAGAGCAATAGCCTTCATTCACTATGTGTTATAAGTGTGATTTCAGTAAACTTGCCAAATTGAACCCTTGTTAAATTGCAACCTGATTCATAACTTATAAACCATGAACTATATGTATAAGCTATGTGTTTCCTTTCAAAGGAATATGTGATAATGTATATGCCTTTTCGTTTACTCATTGAGGTCATCTATCTCACCCTTTTTCCTTGTGTGGTTCCAAGTAAGTAAATGTGAGGAGGCAAGGTGATGGCTCAAGCATTCTACTTCGCTTGGGGAATTCCTTGTCCGAGTTATCAATAATACTATGTTTATGAAGTCTTGTCTTTAGATGCTTCGGGAATGTTGATTGATACTTATCGAGATATATATATTATTTTCCTTATGGATTTTATATGTAATGATTTATTTTAAATGAGTTAATGAAAGAGGTTCGGTAAGATCCTAGGCATGATTGTTATATGTTAATGGGTTCTATGGGCATGGGTGACCTTATGTCTCCCCATGTTCTAGGATTCGTATCTCTAAGGTTGGGATGTGACAATATATTAATCAAAACATATCAATTAGGGTTTTGGAAACCCTAGGTAGGCCAAATCTTCATTGGAGTTTCCTAGAATTACTCTTTCAACCAACATGCAATTAAATCATGTATCATTTATATAAACATGTTAACCATCATTAAAATATATATTACAAAACTTATAGTCATTAGGATCAAAATCCCACCTTAGGCCGAATCACATAACCATGGAAAAACTATGGATTTTCTTGCTTTTTGCACTTTTTCGATCATTACAGTAATATATAAACACATTATTTAAACCAATTATTTTCATCTAAACACAACAAAAATTAGTTTAGAATAAATTAACATACAAATTGGCACCCCTCCTATGCAAATGCATGAAAATTCAAACTTTTAGGTTTTAGGATTCACCTTTGGTGGATTTGCAAAGAAAGAGTTGTGTTTATTGTTGAAAATAGGTTTATACTTCAAATAAAACACTTAGGCCAAATTAAACATCAAGAGAAATAGTAAATATACAGCCCCATATTAATTTCTTATGGTTATTTTCATAAAAATCAAATAGTAGCTTGAAAGAAGAGAAAAACTTACGAAGACGATCACAAAATCGCAAGGTTTGAAGGCACCTTGTGAATTTTGATTGAGAGAGAGTTTTTGAGAGAATTTTCTCTAAAAAATATGGTGAATAATAGAATAGAGGCTACCACAAGCAATGGGGGCCAAATATTATGTGTAAATTAGGGTTTTAGGGCAAAATTATAAGTTTACCATTAATGAGCTAGGTTATGAGTGTTTTGGTGTGTTAGGCTTTTGGTGAGTTGGGTCTTTAATTTAATTTATAGAATGATTATAAATGATTAAAAATAAAATATTTTGCTTCTTATTTTCATTAAAATCCCCCAAAATATTTAATAAAAAATATTTTAAAAATACTCTTAAAAATTTATTTTATGCTTAAAAATCGCTTTGCGCGTAAAAATTCACTTTATATGCAATAAATTAATTTATGCATATGTACTTCACATAAATCACTTATTTCACATTAAAATTCATATTATGCATATTAGAACTAATCTAACATGCCTTATACTCATCAATTCCATAGCACATGAATTTTCATAAAAACACACACTTTGTCATAATTGTTCTAAATTCAAGTAATTGTCATGAAACTCCTAGGGTGGGTATGGGTTGTTACATTCTCCCCCCTTAAAAGAAATTCATCATTGAATTTAGAAACTTACTCATACTTTCTTAAAAAGCTGAGGATACTTCTGCCGCATCTCTTCCTTGGCTTCCTAAGTATACTCATCTATTATATGATTTCGCCATTGAACCTTGATCATTGTATCTCCTTGTTTCTCAATCTTTTTACTTGTCGATCCATAATGGCTATTGTTAACTCTTCATAAGATAGTTGCTCATCCATTACAATGTATGGAGGGAATAAAACAGAGGATGGATCCGATACATATTTCCTTAACATTGAGATGTGAAATACCCGTTGCACATATGCCATGGTTGGGGGTAGGGCAAGTCTATAAGACACTTCCCCAACCTTATCCAAGTTCTTGAAAGGACCGATGAAACTAGGTGACAGCTTTCCTTTTTCATTGAACCTCATGACACCTTTAATTGGGAAAACCTTAAAGAACACATGATCTCCCATGGCAAAAGGCACGTCCTTTCTCTTAAGATATGTATAGCTCTTTTGTTGACTGAAGCTTTTTTCAATCAATTCTGTATCAATGCTACCTTCTTGGTAGTCTTTTCGAGCAATTCTTGCATCTCCACATATTTGTCTCCATGCTTAACCCAATAGACTAGAGAATGACATTGCCTTCCATACAAGGCTTTGTGTGGTGCCATGCCGATGGATGAATGATAACTATTATTTTAGGCAAACTCAATCAAAGGTGGGTACTTATCCCAGCTATTGTCGAAATCTACAACACACATTCTTAAAATTTCTTCAAGTGTCTAAATTGTCCTTTCAGACTGTCCACCTATCTGAGGGTGAAATGTAGTACTGAAGTCCAATTGAGTTCCTAAAGCTTCTTACAACTTTTGCTAGAACCTCGTAGTAAACTAAGTGCCTTGGTTTGAGATGATAGAAACCTATACTCCATGCAGTATCACGATCTCATCTATGTATAATTACACAGATTGAGTTGCAAAGTACATGGTCTTGACTTTTAGGAAAGGGCAGACTTTGTTAGTGGGTCTTTTATAACTCATACAGAGTCATATCATTTGGAAGTTCTAGGTAACACAACTATGAAGTCCATCATGATACTCTCCCACTTCCACTCAGGTAGCTTAATCTCTTATAGTAGTCCAGAGGGTCATTGATGCTTATACTTGAATTACTAACAAGTTAGGCATGATGCCCCCACATCCTTTTTTAGTCCAGGCCACCAATAATTAGCTCTCACATTGTGATACATCTTGGTAGTTCTAGCATGAGCACCATAAGGTGTTTGATGTGCTTCTTTCAATATCTTCTCCCTTTGTCCATTCACATTAGGCACACATACTCTCTTTTCACACATTAGAATCCCATCGACTACTTCAAATTCAAGGATCTTTCCTTTCTCAGTCTCATCCTTTAACTTAACCAAGTGTGGATCCTTATCTTGTGAAGTCTTTATCTCCTCTATTAACTTTGACCTCACTTGGAAATGAGCCACTAAAGCTCACAATTCTCTAATCTCTAGTCTTAAGCCCTAACTAAACAATACTCTTAATTGGTCACAATCGGCCTCTTGTGCACGGTCACATGGACTAGGCTTCCAATCAATTTCTAGCTCAATGCATTCGCTACAATGTTCGCCTTTTGGGGATGGTAGAGAATCTGGTAATCATAGTCCTTAAGTGGTTCAACCCATCTTCCCTACTTTAGGTTAAGGTCTCATTGTGTAGCAACTCAGACCTACCCTAGGAGTTTCGTGACAACTTATTTAAATTTAGAACTATTATGACTAAGTGAGTGTTTTTATGAAAATTCATGTGTTATGTAATTGATATATATATGGCATGTTAGATTAGCTTTGATATGCATAATATGATTTATTATTGTGAAATAAATGATTTATATGAAGTGCACAAGCATAAAATGATTTATTGCGCATAAATTGAATTTTCACGCACAAAGTAATTTTTAAGCAAAAAATAATTTTTATGAGCAATTTAAAATATTTTTAAATAAATAATTTAGGGGGAATTTCAATGAGAATAACAAGAAAAATATTTTTTTTAGTTACCTATAATTAGTCCATAAATTAAATAAAATGCCCAATTTCCTAAAAGCCCACTACATCAAAACACTCCTAACCTAGCTCATTAATGGAAAACTTGAAATTTTGCCAAAACCTTACATATATATTGCTAAATTTCAGCTAGACCTAGAGGAGCAGCCACCATTATATTATTCTTCATAATTTTTATAGAAAAATTCTCTCAAAAATATCCTCTCAACTGAAATTCACAAGGCGCCTTCAAACCTTGCAATTTCGTGATCGTTCCATAAGTTTTTCTCTCCTTTCAATTTACTACTTGATTTTTATGAAACTAATCATGAGAAAAATATTTTAAGCTATCAATTTATTTTTTTACTTTTAATTAAATTTGGCCTAGGTGATTATTTTGAAGGAGAAATCGATTTTCCATCGAAAACATAACTCCTTCTTCGTGAATCTTCCAAAGGTGAACCCTAAAACTCAAAGTTGAAATTTTCATGCATAAATATATAAGGGAGCTGCTGATTTTTATATGAATGTGTTCCTTTTTTTTTGTGTTTAGATGAAAAATATTAATTTAAATCATATTTCTGTATATTACTATAATGATCGAAAAGTACGAAAAGCTAGAGAATTCATAGTTTTCATCCTAGAACAAAAAAGTTGGAATTTTCATGTATAAAAACTTCAAAAAGGTGCCAATTCATATATATTGATATTCTAAAATGATTTTTGCTATGTTTACATGAAAAACATTGGTTTAAATCATATGTTTGCATATTACTATAATGAACGAAAAGTGCAAAAAGTGAGAAATTTCATGTTTTCCATGACAATATGGTATTCAGACTACATTGGGATTTGAATCCCAATGTCTATTTTTGTATGACATATTCCAATGATTATTGACATGTGTACATGAATAATAAATGATTTAATTGAATGTTGGTTGAAGAATTAACTCTAGACAAGCCTAAAGGCAATTTGGCCTACCTAAGCTTTACTAACCCTATTACTATGTTATGATTAATATGTTATGATTATTATATTACATGTGATTGCATTCTTCAATGCTATTGTTATAAGTGATTGTCATTAGCTCTAGCTATGGTATCTATGAACCTTTTATGCAGAAATCCTCATGCCGATGCTAGTAATCGTTGGTACCTGTGCACATGGTCTTAACTCGATGGATAGGGGTAGTGTATCCACCTCGCTAGAAGGGGTGATTCTAGCCATAGAGCTTGATCTATTTCATGACTCTTTACAAGTTACAAGTTGGGAGTTAGAATTTGGTATGATACCACCTCTCCTTTGAGTGAATGAGCTAATATGCCGTCACCCTTTACAAGTTTACAAGTTACAAGTTAATTTTTGTGAACCTTGCTCATTTGCAAACAATGATTTATGAACCTTGAACCTTTATAAAGGAGTATGTGCTATTTTATAAGTTTTATTGTTTACTCATTGAGATCATCTATCTCACCCCTTTTCGTTATGTGGTTTCAGGTGAGCATTATGAGGAGGTAAGGTAATTGCTCAAGCAACCTACTATGCTTCGGCAAGTGTACCTAGTTCACATAGTCGGTGCTGATAAAGAGGTTGCCATATGAGGCAATAGCATACCAGTAAGGGATGAATTTATAGACATTTTTCTTAAGCATCTACTTGGGATATCACTAGATCGTGACATTGAGTTCAACATCGAGCTGCTATCGGGCACGTAGCCCATATTGATACCTCTATATCATATGGCACTGGCGGAGTTGAAAGAATTAAAGATGCAACTACATGATCTATGCAATAACGGTTTTATCAGATCAAGTAGCTCACCATGGGGCACTCGAGTGCTATTTATAAGGAAAAAGGATAGCTCATTCTAGATTTGCATTGATTATTGCTAACTCAACAAAGTTATTATGAAGAATAAGTATCCTTTGCCAAGGATTGATGACCTTTTTGATTAACTGCAAGGAGCTAGCTATTTCTTCAAGGTAGACTTGAGGTCCAGCTATCATCAATTAAAGATCTGTGGAGAAGACATTTGCAAGATTGTTTTCTGTACAAGATACAGTCATTATGAGTTCAATATCTTATTGTTCGGTCTGATGAATGCTCCTACTACTTTCATGGACTTCATGAATCGAGTATTCAGGCCATTCCTTGATAAGTTCATGATTGTGTTCATCAATGACATTTTGATTTACTCTAGAAGTTAAGAAGAGTATGAAAAGCATCTAAGGATCGTGTTGCAGATGCTATGTGATCATCAGCTATACTCGAAGTTGTCTAAGTGTGAATTTTAGATGGAGTCTGTCAATTTTCTTAAACATGTAGTGAGTAAGGAAGGAATCCAAGTTGACCCCATGAAAGTTGAAGAAGTAGCCAACTAGCCACGACCCACAATAGTTTATGAAGTTTGGAGTTTATTGGGCATGGCCTACTATTATCACATATTTGTACAGGACTTTTCTAAGATAGCAACACCATTGACTAAGTTGACTAGAAAACAAGTTAAGTTTAATTAGGAAAAGTCCTATGAAGGGAGTTTCTAAAAGCTTAAGAAGTGCTTGATATTAGCTCTAATTCTGGCTTTTGCTGAAGGTGAAGTAGCATTCATAGTCTACTGCGATGCCTCGAGAGTAGGACTTAGATATGTCTTGATGTAAAATGGTAAAGTCATTGCCTATACATCATTACAACTCAAGAAGCATGAAGTGAATTACCCAGCTTATGACTTAGAATTGGCTGCAGTTGTGTTCGCTCTTAAGATCTATAGACACTACATACATGGGACGAAGTGCAAGATCTATATAGATCATAAGAGTTTTTAGTACATCTTGTACCAAAGAGACCTCAACTTGAGGTAGAGGAAATGGGTTGAACTATTGAAGGACTATGGCTGCCAAATTCTCTACCATCCTGAAAAGACGAACATGATGGTGAATTCCTTAAGTTAGAAATCGATGGGAAGCCTAGCCCATGTGACCATGTAAAAGAGGCCAATCATAAAGGTGCTAAAGGGATTGTTTTATTAGGGCTTAAGGCTAGAAATTGGAGAATCACAAGCTTTAGTGGTTCATTTTCAAGTGAAGTAAAAGCTAGTGGAGGAGTTAAAGGTTTCATAAGATAAGGACCCACACTTGGTTAAGTAAAAGGATGAGACAAAGGAAGGAAAGAACCCTAAATTTAAAGTGGTCAATGGGATTCTAAAATGTGAAAAAAGACTATATGTGCCGATGTCAATGGACTAAGGGAACGGATACTGAATGAAGCACATTAGACACCATACTATGCTCATCTTGGAACTATAAGATGTATCACGATGTAAGAGCTAACTATTGATGGCCTATACTAAAGAAGGATGTGGCTATGTTTATGGCATCATGCCTAACTTGCCAGTAAGTCAAGTATGAGTATCAATGACCCTCTAGACTATTATAGGAGATTAAGTTACTTGAGTAGAAGCAGGAGCGCATCATGATGGACTTTATAGTTGGGTTACCTAGAACCTCCAAAGGGTATGACTCTGTATGGGCCATAGTGGACCGACTGACAAAGTTTACTCATTTTATAGAGTTAAGACCATGTACTTCATAGCTCAATATGGACAATTATACATTAACAAGATCATAAAACTACATGGAGTACCCATTTCTATCATCTCATATCAAGGCACTCAATTCACCTCGAGATTCTAGCAAAAGCTATAAGAAGCATTGGGAATGCACTAGGACTTTAGTACTGTGTTTCATCCTCAAATGGATGGATAGTTTAAAAGGACAATTTAGACACTTGAGGACATGTTAAGGATGTGTGTCCTAGACTTTGGTGGTAGCTGGGATAAGTGCTTGGTCCTAATCTATTTTGCTTACAACAACAGCTACCATTCGTCTATCGGCATGGCGCCATATGAAGCATTGTAAGGGAGGAAATGTCATTCTCTAGTTTGTTAGGTTAAGCCTGGAGACAAGTATGTGGAGATGTTACAATTGCTTAAGGAGACTATGAAGAAGGTACCTGTGATTCAAGATCGACTGAAAACAACCTTCAATTGACAAAAGAGCTATGCAGACCCTAAGAGGAAGGATGTATATTTCATTGTGGGAGATCACGTCTTTTTGAAAGTCCCCCTAATGAAAGGTGTCATGAGATTTGGCAAGAGAGGAAAGCTATCACCTCACTTCGTTGGTCCTTTTGAGATCTTGAATAAGGTTGGGGAAGTGTCTTATAGGCTTGCCTTACCCCTAACTATGGCACATGTGCACCTAGTTTTCCACATCTCAATGTTAAGGAAATACGTATTAGATTCATCCCATGTTTTGTTGCCACTAGACATTGCAATAGATGAGAAATCATCCTATGAGGAATTACCAATAGCCATAATGGATTGATAAGTGAAAGGTTAAGGAACAAGGCGATATCCATGATCAAGGTTCAATGACGAAATCATGAAATAGATGAGTGTACTTAGGAAACTGAAGAGGAGATGCGGTAGAAGCATCCTTAGCTTTTTGAGAGCATAAAAACAAGTATCTAAATTAAAGGATGAATTTCTTTTAAGGGGGAAGAATATAACAACCCACACCTACCTTAGGAGTTTCGTGACAACTTAGTTGAATTTAGAACAATTTTGACTAAATGAGTGCTTTTATGAAAATTTATGTGTTATGCCATTGATGAGTATATGGCATGTTAGATTAGTTCTAATATGCATAATAAGAATTATTATTGTGAAATAAGTGATTTATATGAAGTGCATAAGTATAAAATGATTTATTACACATAAATTGAAATTTCATGCACAAAGTGATTTTTAAGCACAAAATAATTTTTAAGAGCATTTTAAAATATTTTTAAATAAATATTTCGGGGGGAATTTTAATGAAAATAATAAAAAAAAATATTTTACTTTTAATTACCTATACTCAGCCCATAAATTAAATAAAATGCCCAATTTTCTAAAAGTCCATTACACCAAAACACTCATAACCTAGCTCATTAATGGCAAACTTTGAATTTTGCCAAAACACTACATATTGTCACATCCCAATTTCAGAGATATGGTGGTCCTAGAACATGAGGAGACATAAGGTCACCCATGCCCATAAAACCCACTCATACAAATAAAAGAATGGCCTAAGATCGTACCAAACCTCATGCATAAACTTAATAAAACCTTTTTGTAAAGGAAAACCTTAAGTTGTAGAAATTAAAAATATACTTTGTTACAATTCATAAAAAAATAATAATAAGACTCCAAGTAAATTCTCCAACATAATATTATAAAATAAAGTTCCCATAACAACTCTAGGAGCATCTAGTATGGTATTATTATAACTTTGACAAGGAAATTTCCCAAGTGGAGTAAGTAGCTTGAGCGATCACCTTGCCTCCTTATATAGCTCACCTGGAACCATACAAGGAAAAGGAGTGAGATAGATGATCTCAATGAGTAAACAACATAGCTTAAATAATAACATATATTCCTTGAAAAAGGCCTATAGCTTATAACACATAGTTCATGATTCATAATTCATGATTCATAACTCATGGTTCAAAATTTGCAATTTAACAAGGTTTGCAGATAACAAACTTATAACTAATAACATATAGAGTGAAGGCTACTGCCTTGTCTGCTCAAAACATAAATATAGAGTGGAAGCTTCTGCCTTGTCCACTCGTAACATAATATAGAGTGAAAGTTGCTACCTTGTCCACTCATAACATAATATAGAGTGAAGGCCACTACTTTGTCCATTCGTAACATAATATAAAGTGAAGGTTGCTGCCTTGTCCACTCGTAACATAACATAGAGTAAAGGCTGCTACCTTGCTCACTTGTAACAAAAAGAGGAGGTAACAGTAGCATTAAAGAATGTAATCATAAGTAATACAATAATAATAGATGTTTGTCTTATTAAATAAAAGATAAATAATAGTGTGGCTCCAGAAAAAAAAGTAAGGAATGGCAACAATCACAAAGGTTCTTTCTTATCATGGAATAAACAATATGGTTTTGCACTAATTGTTCTTTGGCAACCCAAGCTTAACAATAAAATCATATAATGTCACATCCCAACTCCAGAGATATGATAGTCCTAGAACACAGGGAGACATAAGGTCACCCACGCTTGTAGAACCCACTTACACATATACAAATCATGCCTAGGATCATACCAAACCTCATACAATAACTCATTTAAAACATTTATGTGAAAACCTTTAGTTGCAGAAGAAAATAATTGGATACCTCACATATAATCCATAAGAAAATAGTATTTATAATCCAGTTGAAATCTTAACAAAATATTTCAAATAAACATCAAAATAATTATTCCTGAAGCATCTAACAATAACCCTTCTTATCATAGTATTATTAAAGACTTCGGACAAGGAATTCCCCAAATGGAGTAGGATGCTTGAGCTATCACCTTGCCTTTCATACTACTCACCTGGAACCACACAAGAAAAAAGGAAAAGGGGTGAGATAGATGATCTCAATGAGTAAATGATAAAGCACATACATGAACACATATTCCATTGAAAAGGAAACTCATAGCTTATACACATAGTTCATGATTTACAATTCATGAATCAAGTTGCAATTTATTAAGGGTTCAATTTAGCAAGTTTGCAAAAATCACACTTATAACATATAAAGATTGTAGGCTATTGCTCTATCACTCGAACACATAGAGGAAAGGTGGCCTTAAACCAAATTCTAACTCCTATCACATATAAGGCATGAAGTTGACCAGGCCACACAGCTAGAACCATCCTTTTCTAGTTGAGGTGGATACACTACCCTTATCCATCTGGTTAAGACCATGTGCACAGGTTCCAATGATTACCTGCATCGGCACGAGAACTTTTGCATAAAGGGTTAAAGGTACCATAGCTAGAGCTATTAGTATTCACATATAACAGTAATATTTGGGGTAGCAACAACAAGTATCAAAATAACAATAGCAATTTAACTTTTGAGCAAAAGATACAAAAAATAGTATAGTTCCAGAAAGAATATAAGTCAAGGTAATAATCACAAGGAATTATCATTGGATAAACAAAAAAATGGTTTTTGGACCAATTGTCCTTTGGCAACTTAAGCTTCACAAAGAAATCATTTCATCATATTTTAGGATAGGAAAAACTTGGGTTTCAAGAATCTCAAAGGCTCACATAATGTGATATCACATATTTGTAACATATTATAATGTTACTTACACTTATAGAATGAATACGATGTTTGCTCACACTTGTAACATGAATATAGGGTTTACTCACCTTATGGTTCCTTCACTCCTAGTACTTATATCCCTTGACTTCTAATAGTCCTCAAGCTTTAACATAATATTTAATTTAATACTTAGTATTTATTTATTTAATCATGATGTTATCCTATCCCAGAACTACCCCATCCACATATAACATTCACATACACATAGAGTTGCACATATAAGTGCACCTCATCACTTGCATATAACATGTTGACTTTAAAAGTCTTGCACACTTAGTCTTAATAGGGCCATATGAAATCACATTATAACTCATGTCTATACCTTTCTAAGGTCAACACAATATTATTATCTTAATATCAATTCACTTTAACAATCATCTTATAACACTTCCATATATGTCAATTTATTGATAGCCTTTCAAGCATCATGCTTATCTCTTATGACCAATTCCTTTAATCAATCACTTCATTAATTTAAGACCATTAATTCATTGTTAATTCATCATAAAATCCATTTCCATACTATCCAATCACATTCACATTCTAATTACAACATAAGGTTAAGATACCTTAAGTATACCAAAGTGCCTCTAGGCTTGTCTAGTGTCATACCTTTAACCAACATGTAATTTTATCATTTATCATACATACATACATATCAATAATCATCAAAATACATCACATAAGAATTATAGACATTGGGAAAAAAATCCCATAGTAGGCCTAATGCATCATTAAAGGAAAAACTAAATTTTTCTTACTTTTCTTACTTTTTGTCTATTACAGTAATATGTAAAAACATGGTTTGAACCAAGATTTTTCATGTCAATACAACAAAATAATTATCATATTAGAATCCATTCATATACAAATCAGCAGCTATATATTTAAATAATAATAGAATTTTCCAACTTCTAAGTTCTAGCACAAAAACCTTGAATTCTTTTGTTTTTTGAAACATTTCGGTCATTACAGAAATATGCAAAAATATAGTTTAATCAATATTTTTCATCAAAACATATTAAAAATCAGTTTAGAAATCAATCATGCTGGAATTGTTCCCCCCTGTAGTGTTTATGCATAAAAATTTCAATTTTAAGTTACATGATTCACATTTAGAGAAATTACGCAGAAAGATTAGTGTTTTTGGTAGATAATTAAATTTCTCTTTCAAAAACTCAACCAAATAGAATTAGATCTATAAAAATCAGTAAAAAATCAGTCAAAATAATTTTCTCATAATTTATTTTATAGAAATCAGATGGTAAATTGAAAAGAAAGAAAATCATATGTATACGGGTGAGAAATTGCAAAGGTGAAAGGTGTTTTCTTAATTTCAGTAGAAAGAATTGTTTTGAGAGAATTTTTCCATTAACATATAGAAAATTAGAGTGATGGCTGCTAGAACATTAGGGTTGGCCAAAAATTTGATATTTAAATGTAGGGTTTTGGGCAATTTCCACTAATACCCTTAATGAGCTAGGTTATAAGGGTTTTTGAGTAGTGGACTTTTAGGTATTTAGGCTTTTTATTTAAATTAGTGGCTGATTATAAGTAATTAAAATAAAAAATATTTTTTTTATTATTTTCATTAAAATTTTCCCCAAAACATTTATTTAAAAATTAATTTTAAATACTCATAAAATCATTTTATGCTTAAAATTGTCTTTATGCATGAAAATTCATTTTATTTAAAATAATTTATTTTATGCTAATGTACTTCATATAAATAATTTATTTCACAATAATATCTCATATTATGTATATTAAAATTAATTTAGTATGCCAAATACTCATCAATCACATGAAACATAAATTCTCATAAAAGCACACTTAACCTTAATAGTTCTAAATCAAGCGAATTGTCATAAAAATTTCTAGGGTAGGTGTGGGTTGTTATATATAATCATCATTTAGGATAGAAAAGACCATTGGTTTCAAAGATCTCAAAGGCTAACATAACATGGTATCACATACTTGTAACATAATATAAAGTTTACCCACCTTGTGGTTCTTTTGCTCCTAGTACTTGTAGCCCTTGAACTTCTAATATTCGTCAAGCTCTAACATACATTAAAATTTCATACTTATCATTTGCTTAATCATCATACTATCCTATCCCATAACTACCCCTTGCACATACAATATTCACATGTACTTGGAATTGTACTTAAAATTGTACTCATCACTTGCATATAACATGTTGACTTTTACAGTCTTACATACTTTGCCTTTATAGGCTAATATATAATCACATTATAACTCATACTATGACTTTTCTAAAGTCAAAAAAAAAATGTCATGATCTCAAAGTCAATATATTTAACACTTCGATACATATCAACTTAAAAATAGCCCTTGATGTGTCATGCCTATCTCTTATGATTAATTCATACAATCAATCCCTTCATCAATTCAAGATCATTAATTTATTATTAACTCACCATAAAACCCATTTCCATATTACTCAATCACATTCACATATTAATCACAACATAGGGTTAAGATACCATAGTATACCAAATTGCCTCTAGGCTTGTCTAGGGTCATTCTTTCAATCAACATGCCATTTAATCATCAATCATTCATATATTCATGTCAATATTTATTAAAATACATTACATAAAAATTATAGACATTGGAATTGAATTCCTAATGTAGGCTGAATTGCTCATTCAAAACAAACACGAATTTTTTCATACTTTTCATACTTTCTATTCATTATAGTAATATGCAAAAATATGGTTTGTACCAAGATTTCTCATGTAAACATAACAAAAATCATTTTAGAACATTAAACCATAGGAATCAGCACCCATTGGTATAACATATGCATGAAAATTCCAATTTTAGGTTTTAGGATGAAAAATCATGAGTTTTCTTGTTTCCAGTACTTTCCAGTAGTAATATGTAAACATATGATTTGAACTATTATTTTTCATTCAATCATAACAAAAATCAGTTTAGAATACCAATACACACCAATTGTTTAGCCATAGACAATCCTCATGCATAAAAATTCCAAGTTTAGGGTTTAAAGCGCTTTTCGCACTTTCTGTTCATTATAGTAATATGTAAACATAAGATTTAAATCATTATTTTCCATCCAACCCTAAAAAAAATCAATTTAGAATTCCATGATACACAAAATCATTCCCATACCAATATAAAATCATAAAAAATTTCAACTTTTAAGTTCTAGAATGAAAACCATGAATTTTCTTATTTTTTGAATATTTTCGGTCATTACAGTAATATGTAGAAATATGATTTAATTTGATATTTTTCATCTAAACACATCAAAAATCTATTTAGAACACAAACATGTAAAAATTGCCCCCCCTCTCCCCCCCCCCTCCCCCCTAATGAGTTTATGCATGAAAATTTCAAATTTTGAGTTGTAGGATTCACCTTTGAAGGAGTCGCATAGAACGATCAGTGTTTTCGGTAGAGAAATTAATTTCTCTTTCAAATTCACTTAAACTTAATTAAATCAATAGAAATCAATAAATAATCAATTTAAAATATTTTTCTCATGATTATTTTTATAGAAATCAAATAATAAATTGAAAGGAGAGAAAAACTTACGAATACGGTCAAGGAATCGCAAGGTTTGAAGGTATTTTGTGAATTTCAGTAGAGAGAATAATTTTGAGAGAATTTTTTTATCAAATTATGAATAACAGAATGGTAGCTACTAGATAGAAGGGGTTGCTGAAATTCACCTTATATATTTAGGGTTTTTGGGCAATTTCCAAGATTACCCTTAATGAGTTAGGTGAGGAGTGTTTTGGTATAGTGGGCTTTTGGGAATTTAGACTTTTTCTTTATTTTATGGGCTAATTATAGGTAATTAAAAATAAAATATTTTTCTTACCATTTTCATTAAAATTCCCCCCAAAATATTTATTTAAAAATTTCATAAAAATTATTTTATGCTTAAAAATCGCTTTGTGCATGAAATTCAATTTATGTGAAATAATATTTCTATGCTCATGCATTTCATATAAATCACTTCACCATAATAATTCATATTATGCATATTAGAGCTAGTCTAACATGCCACATACTCATCAATCACATAACTCATAAATTTCATAAAACAAATTGCTTAGACATAGTAGGTCTAAATTGAAGTAATTAATCATGAAAACTGCTAGGGTGGGGTGTGGGTTGTTACATTCTCTCCTCTTAAAAGAAATTCATCCTCAAATTTAAATACTTATATGTTCTCAAAGTAGATGGGGTTGTTTTTGCTACATCCCTACCTTAACTCCCTAAGACACTCATCCATTCCATGATTAAGCTAGTGGACCTTAGTCATAGGTATCTCCTTGATACACAAATTTCTTCCCATCCTTAGTTTGAAATTCTACTTGCTTTTCTCTACTGTTAATACAAGCTCCATACTTATATAGCTAATCCATTCCTAAGATCATATTGAATTATAGGACACCAAATTCTAACAACCCCATGGGAAGTTTCCATCCATCAATGTCTACCTCACAGTCCTTAAGTATATACTTTAATTCCATCATTATTCCCAAAAGAGTTGACACTACTAAGGGTTCATTAATTAATTCCTTATTTCGACTGAGACTCTTAGCAAAATATGGAGACACAATGAATGCGTAGCATTAGAATCAGTCAAGCATCTTGCACTAGAAATTCAAATGGGAATAATACCTTCTTCTTTTAAATCGCACTAGATTAATATTCGTCCTATGACTATACTTGATATTTACATTAGTTACAGAGAAATCCCTAGCATTATTGTTGTTCTAGTTTATATGGTAGCATCTAAGTCACAATTTCCTTACTATACTTCAATTACTTCATATCGTATACTTATGTTTGTATAATGTAATTGATTTGTTTCATTCTCTTACTGATCATTACTAAATATCAATTCTCTTCTAATGGTATCAATCACAATTATCATGTAATAACTCCATATATTTCATATATCAAACCATTGTTACATATAAGCATTTCATACCTCATAACATTATACCTATCAGTCATTAATCCAACATAGATCAAAACTTACTCCATTTCTCTTTCTAATCCATTGAATCCCAATATCAAAATGTCATACTTAGCATGCCTTTAACATGAGCACCTGTAATACCTAAGGTTTCCTTGACCAAATATGAATGGTAATGATGACACTATAATGTCTATATACCATACCATTTAAAGCCTTCCAAGCACATCAAGAACCATAAGAATGTCATAAGTGGTGAATTCTAAATGAATAATATGACAATGAGTAAGGAATGTAATCGATTTTGCTAAGCATTTTTATGATAAAATGGAAGTCAAACTTAGTTTAACTTAATAGGACTATTAATAATTCATTTGAAATGTGAGTCTAAAGTGATGATGAATGTGTATTCACATCTCTTAAGACATTGGGAGATGATAATAGTAACATGAGAAGTTGAATTTGATCAAAGTTGCAATAGTACAATGGAAATTAAACTTAGTTTGACCTAATAAGTCTACATGATGTATACACTTGAACAATGCAATTGAAAGACTAGTAAATGTGTATTAAAATATATATAGAATTTATCTAGCAATGTCTAGAGTATGTAGTGATATTAGGAGGTAGAAATATGCATATTAAGGTGAAAGAAATGAAATGGAAAATGTATTAAGTTACCGAGTTTGGAATGTGCATATATGAATTTGTTAATGGGCTTTTAGACTCTAAGGGCCAAGCCCATTGGATTGCCAGCCCCTTAGGCTCATAAATGGATTAACATAAGCCTTAATAAGAGTTAGAAATGGTTAACCAATGTTAAGTTTGATGTTGGAAAAGCTAGCTACAAAATATGACTTAGAAGCCACCATTTTTTACTAAGTTAATTCCTTTTCCAACTTGAATTCTCCCTTCATCCATACCAAAGTCTACATTCATTTTTGCTACTTCTAAAGCCATATGATGAGCATCACCATTTTAGAGAGGATCCTAGCTATCCAACTTGATCAAATCTTAGCCATTCATTAAGATTAAATCCTAACCATTTGATTTAGCTTGATTAAATCCTTACCATCCAACTTTTATATATAAATAATAAGATGTGCAAATTTCCACCATTTTTGCAAACTTAACACAAAACTTAAGTCCTAAAGGAAGAACATCCTCTAAATTTTGGTTCCCATCATAGAAATACAAACCAAGGCTTTCCAAGGTAAGAAATAATACTCATCTCTTCCTTTATGTGTTTTAAGTATGACTTGAGTGTTATAGTTCTTTCTTCCATCTATATGATTCATCCAAAAGGAAGTATAACTAGTAAATATTTGTTCTATGTGTCTTTTGATTAAATATGAGATTTGAACTTAGAAACACAAAGTTTAACAAGTGAAAATAAGCAAAGAAAGCATGAAACTCACCTAAAGGAACATAAGAGGAAGGTTCGACCACCTTAATAAAATTTTGAAAGAAGTGTTCTAAATTCTATTTGAAGGTATCTAAGTTTATTTTAGATGAAGGAAAATGGTTTGGAAATGTTAGAATGAATAAGGGGAGCTTTATCCTAGACTTGAAAATCTTAATAGCATGAACTTGGTCTAAAAGGAAACTTGATGTTTTAATGCTAGATATTGATAATTCAAGAATTGCATAGGTTTTATGTTATGTTAATTTGATGAATCTATGATTAATTTGAAGATTTGATGAGGAAATGATGGTTTTCTCCAAATTCTAGGGTTTATGAAAAAATTGGAAATTTTGTGAATTGAACTAAAATTCTTGAAATTGAAGGGGAAATTAAGTTTAAGAATGTCTAACATAATTTGTAAGATGTTAATTTTGAAATCTAATGGATAGAAATGATTTTCTCCAAATTTAATAAACTAGGTTCATTTATGGAATTTGATGGTGGAAGTGGAATTAGTTTCCTTGAATATTGGAAATTGTTTAAATTGATTCTAATTGACTATTATGAAAGTTGAAATGTGAAATTGGAAGGAAAAGAATTATCTTTTCTTAAGTGAGACATTGGGAAACAACTAAGGGAAAGTATTAAAATTAGTAACTAGTATATGTATAGTATGTCTTGACTATAAAAGTGATAAGGGAGCACTATAATGAACAAAACGAAAGTGTTAACAAGTTAAACTAAATTTAAACTAATGACATAACAAAGAAGTGATTAACGTGTAATTGAAATGCAATGTGTATAATCTAAAGACAAGGACAAGGATATTGTCCAAGAGTGTGAGGAGCACTATTAGCATTAAAGTTAAACCTAAATAGGAGTAAAGGAGTCCAAGGTGAGTACTTAATGATATAATATGACTTGCATCATTTGCTTTGAACCTTTGTTGTTCAAACCATAATCATTGAAATATTCCAATTCCTTAATGAGTATGAATTATCGATTGAAAAATGAGCCATTTGATATGATATTCCTTGATGACATTTGATTATTGTGAAACCTTCATGTTGAACTCATAATGTGAATCATTGAATCCTCTATTATAAACCTTAGATGAACTTTCTATTGATGCCTAAAGATAGGCAGAAATCCTCTTTGGTGTGAGGAAATACACCATACCATTTGCACTTGGTATAAGCTTATGGGTAGGGTAAGAGTACCCAAACTCTGTTAGGGGGGAACACCTAATCGTAAGACCTGATCAGTCTTGTGTAATGTGATATATGTGAGTGAGCAAGGCTTAAGCCGCCACTCTTTAATTTATATATGTAGGAAGCACTCTTCTTTTAAGAAATTATTGTTTCTACTAAAGATATTATTTCTATCCTTAATGAGAAATTGATCCATAAAGACAATTTTGATTAACATTGCTCCACTGCCATGATGAGCCTATCTTGATAAAGATCATTATATTCTCAAATATTGTTTTATTATGTACTCACTAAGTTTTGTCTCATTCCCTAGTTGTTTAAATTTTTTAAGTAAGATTGACGAGTTAGCAAGGTAAATTCCAAGCCTTACTCATTCGCTTGGAAGTTGTTTTGCTAATTTTAATAGTTGTGATTCTTAATTATGAAGAACATAGTTTTAGAGCTCCATAGTTGTCAAAGGTTGAGTACTAAAATGTTATCAGGGGTATATGTGTTGTAAATTGTACTGTAATTGCTATTATAATAATGTATGAAATAAGAAATATTTAGTTAATGAAATGAAATACAACTTTAGAAATTTTTCAACTTGTGTTTGTAAATGGTATGGTAAGTTGATAAGGAAATGATAAGCAAGTAATGGGTAACAAGGAAAGGTAATCAGGTTATGATCTTGGGATAAGGTCTTATATAATAAATAAGAAAGGATTGTAAAGTTAAATAGGGTTCTACGGGTTTAGGTGACTTTATGTCTCCCTATGCCCTAGAGTCGTTATGGCTCAAAAGTGGGTCGTGATAGTACTCATCATATAATATCACATCATAGGACACATGTCACCTAACATATATCACATATCATGCACATATCATGCATCTTAATCACATAACACATAACCTATAGCATAATGAGCTCTCCTACCATTTTTAAGAGTCAATCATCTCCTAGGTAAAAGAGGATCAAACCAAAGTCAAATAATTAAGTAGTCATATAATATCATTCATATCATATAAGTCCTATGTCACTAGAATAATAGTTACCTACTAATATAGGGAGCCTTAGTTGTGTCTGTTATTCTTGGCTCCTTACTCTTGAGGATGAGATGGTCTATGTGGTGGAGGTCTAGAGGTCACATTTTCTGAATTTCCTTTATGTGGTAGTCTTTTTAGAAGTGGCCCATCTGACCATATCTCAGATAGATGCCAGAGACTTTCCAGCAAGCTCCAAGATGCTTCTTACCACTCTGGTCATAAGTGGGGAAACCTTGCTTTGGTTGACCATTATAATATCCAAGTGTTAAAGTTGTTAGCGACAATTCCTTCCTTGGACCTCTTCCTCCTCTATGCTAGCCTCTATGTCCCTTGTTCTCATGCTTCCCCTTTTGCTCATGTCCTACGTGTTCAGCCCTCTTGGCCATATATCTCTTCTCCATTGTCTTGGCCATATCTATTAGCTTAACCAAGGTTAGGAACTCAGTCACTGCCAATGAGTTAAATAGGGGTGTAGCTAGTCCTGTTAAGAAATGGTTGATATGGCTATCTTTAGTAGGCACGATGTTGACTGCAAACCTACTAAGTCAATTAAACTCCTTAGCATAATCCAATACCAGCATTCTAGGTTTTTGCTTTAGCTGCTCAAAGTGCGGTGCCCTATCTTGCCTTTCGCCTTTGGGCAAGAATTGATCCATCAACTCTTACTTAAATTCTACTTACATAGGTGGGTCAGCTCCATATAGTTGCTCCTCAATATTTCTTTCATACCAATACCATGCCTCCTTCTTGAGTTAGAGTCCTACCAACTCAATTACACCAGCATCTGAATAAGGCAGTCAACATATTAGCTTGTCCATCTCATAAAAAATTCATAAGGGTCATCACCATCCTCATCACAGACAGTAGGCGGTTGCAGCTTCTTAAATTATGAGACTATCATTCCTTCATCAGGCAGTCGCTTTCTTTCCTTCCATATAGGTGCCATATATTGCATATATTGCATCCTCACCAGCCCTAACAGGTTGGGTAGCTATGCAGACCTTCTTAGGAGGCATTATGCTATAACGATAAGGGAATTTAGTGCTAGCTTCCTTCTACCCCATTTATCCCCATTATCATATCATAATTATCATGCATTTTCATGAATACCCATCATATCATATCACAAGATACATATCACATATCACTTATCACAAAGCATATGTCACATAGTATATAGCATGTATCATGTATCATAATCACGTAACATATAACTTATAGCATCATGAATTCTCCTATCATATAAAAGTGAATCATGTCATAGACAATAAAATAAATCATTCCATACTAAGTCGATAAGCAACCAAATGGTATTATTTGCATCATATAAATGCTATACCTTAGGCCAATATTTATCAACTATTGCCTAAACCTCAACTGTGCTCCTCATCTGGACGAATGTTAGGTAGTTTCCAAGGTTGCTTAGGTGAGTAATCAATAAGAGGGAAATTGGCATAAATGCAATCAAAACCATGACACTTATAGCAAAATAAATCTTTATAACAACCCACATCTACCTTAGGAGTTTTCATGACCAATTTGCTTGAATTTAGAGTTATTGTGAAAAAATATGTGATTTTATATGTGATGTAATTTATGAGTATGTGGCATGTTAAATTAATTTTAATGTGCCTAATATGAATTATTAATATGTAAATAATTTATATAAAGTGCATTAACATAAAATAATTTATTGTACATAAAATTAATTTTCATGCAAAAAGGTGATTTTTAAGCATAAAATAATTTTATGTGTATTTTTAAAAAAATTTTTAAATAAATGTTTAAGGGAAAATTTTAATGAAAATAATAAGAAAAATATTTTATTTATATTACCTATAATCAGCCCCAAAATTAATTAAAAATCCTAAATATCTAAAAGCCCAATACACTAAAACACTCCTAATCTCGCTAATTAAGGGTAATCTTGGAAATTGCCCAAAATCCTATATATATAATGAGAATTTTGGCCAGCCCTTGATTTCCAGCATCCACCATGTTAGTCAGTATTTTGATAGAAAAATTCTCTCAAAATAATTCTCTCTACCAAAATTCTCAAAATACCTTCGACTTCACGATTTCTTGACTATATTCATAAGTTTTTCTCTCTACAATTTCCTATATGATTTTCTATGAAATAAATTATGATAAAATTATTTCAAACTGAATATTTATTGATTTCTATAGATTTAATTGAGTTTGGGTTAATTCTTAAAAGAGAAATTAATTTCTCTATCGAAATCACCAACCTTTCTATGTGATTTTTCCAAATGTGAATCTTACAACTCAAAATTGAAATTTTCATGCATAAACATTACCAAAAGGGGGCAATTTTTACATGCTTCTATTCTAAACTGATTTTTGATGTGTTTAGATGAAAAATATTGAATTAAATAATATTTCTGCAAATTACTGTAATTACCGAAAAGTTTTAGAAAACAAGGAAATTCAAGGTTTTCATTTTAGAACTTAAAAGTTGGAAAATTCTATGATTATATATACATATGGTTGCTGATTTATATATTATGGAATACTAAACTAATATTTGTATTATTTTGATGAAAAATAATGATTTAAATCATGTGTTTACATATTATTGTAATGATAAGAAAACACCAAAAAACTAGAAAACTCATGATTTTCACTCTAAACACTAAACTTGGAATTTTCATACATGAGAATTGTCCATGGTTGACCAATTGATGTGTATTAGTGCTCTAAACTGATAATTGTTATGATTGAATGAAAAATAATGGTTTAAATCACATGTTTACATATTGCTGTAATGACCGAAAAGTACCAGAAATAAGAAAACTCATGGTTTTCCATCTTAAAACCTAAAGTTGGAAATTTTCATGCATATGGATTTACATATGTGCCGATTCCTATATCTTTATTTTCTAAAGTGGTTTTTGTTTTGATTACATGAAAAATCTTTGTTCAAACTAATTTTCTACATATTACCGTAATAGACGGGAAATGTGAAAAGTAAGAAAATTTAGATTTTCTCTTTAATGGAGTATTCGGCCATTGTTGGATTTTTATTCCAATGTTTATAATTTTTATGTAGTGTATATTAATGATTATTGACATGTATCAATAAAGGATAAATGGCTAAATTGTATGTTGGTTGAAGGAATGATTCTAGACAAGCCTAGAGGCAATTTGGTATACTTAAGGTATCTTAGCCTTATATTGTGATTAATATGTGAATGTGATTGGATAATATGGAAGTCAGGTTGTATGATGACTTCATAGTGAATTAATGATCTTGAATTGATGAAAAGATTGATTGAATGAATTTGTCATAAGAGATAAGCATGGCCCCTGAAAGGTTATTTGTTAAGTTGATATATATGAAAGTGTTAAGTGTACAAAGATGATTGTTAAAGTGAATTGATATCAAGATCATGACATTGTGCTTCACTTGAGAAAAGTATTAGTATGATTTATAGTGTGTTTTCATATGAGCCTATAAAGGCTAAGTGTATAAGACTTTTTAAAGTCAACATGTATGTGCAAGTGAAGAAGTGCACATATATATGCAACTCTAAGTGTATGTGAATGTTATATATGCATGGGGTAGTTATGGGAGAGGATAGCATCATGATTAAATAAATACTAAGTATTGAATAAAATATTATGTTAAAGCTTAAGGAGCTTTAGAGGTTCAAAAGGGCTATGTGTACCAGGAGCGAAGGAACCACAAGGTGAGTAAACATTATGATATTGTTACAAGTATAAGCTATCATAATATGTGACCCCTTTGATATTCTTGAAACCCAAGTTCTCTTTATTATAAAATAAAACTCTATGCTTTTTTTGTTAAGCTTGGGTTGCTAAAGGACAATTGGCCCAAAGCCATTTTTGTTTATCCAATGATAATTCCTTTACGATTATTGTCCTAACTTACATTCCTTTTGGAACTATACTATTCTTGCATCTTTTGTTCAAAACATTAAACTGCTATTGTTATTGTGATACATGTTATTATTGTTTTAAATGTTATTGTTATATGTGATTACCATTAACTCTAGCTATGGTACCTTTAACCCTTTATGCAGAAGTCCTCGTACTAATGCAAGTAATCATCAGCTATGTGATCCTCGTACCGATGCGAGTAAACATCGGTTATATGATCCTTATACAATGCAAGTAATAATTGGCTATATGTTTGAGTGATTATGGCAATAACTTTCACTCTATGTGTTCGAGTGATTATGGCAATAGCCTTCATTCTATGTGTTCAAGAGATTATGGCAACAACCTTCACTCTATGTGCTATGTGTTATAAGTGTGATTTCTGCGAACCTTTCTAAATTACAAACTTTGAATCATGAACTATAAGTTATAAGTTATGAGCCCTTTTTAAGGGATATGTGTTATTGTATAAGCCCTATTGTTTACTCATTGAGATCATCTATCTCACCCTTTTTTCTTTTGTGGTTCTAAGTGAGAAATATGAAGAGGCAAGGTGATGGCTCAAGCATTCTACTTCGCTTAGGGATTCCTTGTCAAAATCTTTAATAATACTATGTTATGAAAAGATATTTGTAAACGCTCTAGGAGTTTATTTTGGGATATTAATTATTGATGATTTGTCCTAAAACTTTAAATGTTATTTTTCTTATGAGATGTTTCCCAAGGGTTTTACTAAACTATTCTTCCGCATATTGAGCTTTCTTATATTATTGATATTTAAGTTAATGCATTGGGTTTGGTATGATCCTAAGCATGAATTGTATATGTTTAAGTGGGTTCTATGGGCATGGGTGACCTTATGTCTCCCTATGTTCTAGAACCATCATGGTGAGTGATAAAAATATCCAGGTGTGTGGTCATCCATTTTCTCAACACCTATGGTCTTAAGCTGCTGCACATCCTCCCTCAAGGCATGAATCAAAACCCTAAGGCATCAATTTTCCCCTTCAAATCTAAGTAGTCACTCTCCAATTTATGAATCTTACCATAAACTAAATCACAGTCTAAATAGTCCTTGAGGTCCTCTCTTCTTCAGGCACCTCCTCTTCCTTGTGGTGAATCACAGGCACAACTTTCTTGAACATCTCTCCCCATGTCCTCTTGCATACCATCAGCGGTGCTCTAGGTCGCAGTCCTCTAGTAGGGAAAATCTTCTTGGTCATCTAGCAAAAGAATCATAAGGAATACAAACAAAGAATAACAAAGAGTACTATAGCTTATTAGGATTTTGCAGAACTATATTAGTGATAGACTACAAGTGACATGATAAGAAAATTCCTATGCTCTAGGATTATACTTAATTAACCCAATAAATAGATTGTCCCATCCCAACTTTAGAGACTAGAACATGGGGAGACATAAGGTCACCCATGCCTATAGAACCCACTTACACATATACAAATCATGCCTATGATCATACCAAACCTCATAGAATAACTCAATTAAAACATTTATGTGAAAACCTTTAGTTGCGGAAGACAATAATTAGATACTTCACATATAATCCATGAGAAAATGGTATTTATAATCCAGTCAAAATATTAATAGAACATTTCAAATAAATATCAAAATAATTATTCTAGGAGTGTCTAATGATATCCCTTCATATCATAGTATTAGTAAAGACTTTGGACAAGGAATTTCCCTAAGCGGAGTATAAATGCTTATGCTATCACCTTGCTTTCACATACTGCTCACTTGGAACCACATAAGGAAAGAAAAAGGGGTGAGATAAATGATCTCAATGAGTAAACAAATAAACAAATACATTAACATATATTCCATTGAAAAGGAAACTCATAGCTTATACACATAGTTCATGATTCACAATTCATGAATCAGGTTGCAATTTAGCAAGGGTTCAATTCAACAAGTTTGCAGAAATCACACTTATAATACATAAAGAGTGGAGGCCATTGCTCTACCACTTAAACACATGGCGAAGAGGTGGCCTTAAACCAAATTCCAACACCTATAACATAGAAGGCATGAAGCTGATCAGGCCCCACGGCTAGAACCACCCCTTTCTAGCTGAGGTGAATATACTACCCCTATCCATTAGCTTAAGACCATATGCATAGGTTCTAATCATTACCCACATCGGCACGAGGACTTATGTATAAAAGGGTTGAAGGTACTATAGCTAGAGCTAATGGTATTCACATATAACAATAACATTTAAGGCAACAATAACATGTATCATAATAACAATGGCAATTTAACCTTTTAGCAAAAGATCCAATGATAGTGTAGTTCCACAAAAATATAAGTTAGGCAATAATCACAAGGAATTATTATTGGATAAACAAAATGGTATTGGACCAAATGTCCTTTGGCAACCGAAGCTTTACAAAGAAATCATTTAATCATATTTTAGGACAAGAAGAACTTGGCTTTCAAAGATCTCAAAGGCTTAACATGATATCACATATTTGTAATATATCATAATGTTACACACACTTGTAGTGTGAATATAGTGTTTACTCACACTAGAAGCAGGAATATAGAGTTTACTCAACTTGTGGTTCCTTTGCTCCTAACTTTTGTAGCCTTTGGACATCTAAGATTCCTCAAGCTCTATCATAATATCTAATTTGATACTTAGTATTTATTCAATCATGATGCTATCCTAACCCATAACTACCCTATGCACATATAACATTCACATTTACTTAGAGATGCATATATAAGTGCACCTCATCACTCGCACATAACATGTTGACTTTAAAAGTCTTGCACACTTAGCCTTAATAGGCCTATATGAAAACACATCATAATCATGTCAATACCTTTCTAAGGTCATCATAATATCATTATCTTAATATCAATTCATTTTAACACTCATCTTAGTATACTTAACACATCTATACATGTTAACTTAACAAATAACCTTTCAAGTGTCATGTTTAACTCTTATAATCCATTCGTTCAATCAATCACTTCATCAACTCAAAACCATTATTCGTTATTAGGTCATCATAACATCTAGTTCCATATTTCCTAATCATATTCACAATCTATTGTAATATAAGGTTAAGATACCTTAAGTATACCAAAATGCCTCTAAGCTTGTCCTGGGTCATACCTTCAACTAACATGCAATTCTATCATTTTTTATACATACATACATGTCAATAATCATTAAAATGCATCACATAAAATTTATAGACATTGGGATAAAAATTCCATAGTAGGCCGAATGCATCATCAAAGGAAAAACTGAATTTTTCTTACTTTTTGCACTTTCCGTCTATTACAGTAATATGTAGAAACATGGTTTGAACCAAGAATTTTCATGTAAACACAACAAAAATCATTTTAGAATATTAATCTACATGTATTGACAGCAATAGGTGTCATATGTACATGAAAATTCTAATTTTAGATTTTAGGATGCAAAACCATGAGTTTTTCTTATTTTTGGTGTATTTCGGTCATTACAAGAATATCTAAATAGGTATTTAAACTATTATTTTTCATTCAATGACAGCAAATATCAGTTTAGAACATCTTCATGTATGATGCAGTAGCCATAGATAATATTTATACAATAAAAATTCTAAGTTTTAAGGCTTAGGGTGAAAATCATGAGTTTCCGCGCTTTCCATTCATTACAGCAATATGCAACAATGTGATTTAAATCATTATTTTTCATTCAAACAAAACAAATATCATATTAGAATCCATTCACACACAAATTGGTAGTAACATGTTTAGATAATAATAAAATTTTTGAACTTCTAAATTCTAGCACAAATTCCTTTCTTTTATGAAACTTTTAGGTCATCACAGAAATATGCAAAAATATAATTTAATTTAACATTTTTCATCAAAACACATCAAAAATCTATTTAGAAATCATTCATGCAAGAATCACCCACATTTGTAGTGTGTATGCATAAAAATTTGAATTTTAAGTTATAGGATTCACCTTTGGAGAAATCGCGCAGAAAGATTTGTGTTTCCAGTGGAGAATTAAATTTCTTTTTCAAAAATACACCCAAACTGAATTAGATCTACAAAAATTAGTAAACAACCAGTTCAAAATAATTTCTCATAATTTATTTCATAGAAATCAGTTAAGGAATTGAAAGAGAAGAAAAACTTATGATTACGGTAAAGAAATGGCAAAATTGAAATTTGTTTTCTTAATTTCAGTAGAGAGAAATATTTTTGGAGAATTTTTCTATCAAAATATAGAAGAATAGAGTGATGGCTGCTGTAACATTAGGGCTTACTAAAAATTAGGTTTTTAAATGTAGGGTTTTGGACAATTTCCATTAATACCCTTAATGAGCTAGGTTAGAAGGGTTTTTGGGTAGTGGGCTTTTAGGTATTTGGGCTTTTTATTTAAATTAGGGGCTGATTATAAGTAATTAAAATAAAAATATTTTTTTATTTTTTCTGTAATATTTCCCCAAAAATCATTTATTTAAAAATTATTTTAAAATACTTATAAAATCATTTTATGCTTAAAAATTGTCATTTATGCATGAAAATTCATTTTATTCGAAATAATTTATTTTATGCTAATGTACTTCATGTAAATCATTTATTTCACAATAATAACTCATACTATGCATATTAAAATTAATTTAATACGTCATATGCTCATCAAACACATAGAATACAAATTTTCACAAAAGCACACACTTAACCTTAATAGTTCTAAATCAAGGAAATTGTCATGAAAAAAAATTCTAGGATAGGTGTGGGTTGTTACATTCTCCCCTCTTAAAAGAATTTTGTCCTTGAATTTAAATTCATACCTAACGGATCTTGAAAAGATGAGGATGCTTATGCCGCATCTCCTGCTCGGCTTCCCAAGTGCACTCATCTATCCTATGATTTCGCCATTAGACCTTAATCATGGGTATCTCCTTGTCTCTTAACCTCTTCACTTATTGATCCATTATAGCTATTGGTGACTCCTCATAAGATAGTTGCTTATCTAACGTTATGTTTGGAGGTGACAGGACATAAGATGGATCTGACACATAGTTTCTTAATATAGAGACGTGAAACAATGGATGCACATGTGCCATAGTTCGAGACAGGGCAAGTCTATAAGATACTTCGCCAATCTTATCTAAGATTTTGAAAGGATTGATGAAATGAGGTGATAACTTTCCTTTCTTGCCAAATATCATAACACCTTTCATTGGAGAGACCTTTAAGAACACATGGTCTCCCACATTAAAATGGATGTCTTTTCGCTTAGGATCTGCATAACTTTTTTGTCGACTAAAAGCCATTTTCAGTCGCTCTTGAATCAAAGGTACTTTTTTGGTAGTCTCTTTAAGCAACTCTGGCATCCCCACATGTTTGTCTCTAGGTTCAATCTAACAAACTAGAGAATGAAACTTTCTCCTATACAATGCTTCATATGGTGCCATACCGATAGACGAATGATAGCTATTGTTATAGGAAAATTCAATCAAAGGTAAGTACTTATCCCAGCTACCACCAAGGTTCAGAATACACATCCTTAACATATCCTCTAGTGTCTGAATTATCCTTTCAACTTATCGATCCATTTGAGGGTGAAATGTTGTACTAAAATCTAGTTATGTTCCTAACGCTTCTTGCAACTTCTGCCAGAACCTTGAGGTGAATTGAGTCCCTCGATCCGAGATGATGGAAATTGGCACTATGTGAAGTTTCATGATCTTGTTCATATACAACTGTGCATACTAAGCTATGGAATAAGTGGTCTTAACTCCCAAAAAATGAGCAAACTTTATCAATCGATCCACTACAACCCATACAAAGTCATATCCCTTAGAAGTTCTAGGCAAGCCAATGACAAAGTCCATAGTGATGCTCTCCTACTTCCATTTAGGTAGTCGAATTTCTTATAGCAATCCAGAGGGTCATTGATGTTCGTACTTGACTTGCTGGCAAGTTAGATAAGATACTACAAACTTTGCCACATCTTTCTTCAGTCTAGGTCACTAATAGTTAGCTTTCACATCATGGTACATCTTGGTAGTTCCAGGATGAGCATAGTAAGGTGTATGATGAGCCTCCTTTAGTATCCTTTCCTTTAATCCATTCACATTAGGCATGCATACTCTATTTTTTGCACTTTAGAATTCTATTGACCACTTTGAACTCAAAGTTTTTCCCTTCTTTCATCTCATCCTTCAACTTTGCCATTTGTGGGTCCTTATTTTGTGAATGTTTTATTTCTTACATTAGTTTAGACTCCACTTGGAAATAAGCCATTAAAATTCTTGATCCTCCAATCTCTAGCTTTATGCCTTGGCTAAATAATTTCTTTAATTCCTTCACAATTAGCCTCTTCTGTACAATCACATAGGCTAGACTTCCCATCAATTTTTGACTTAGGGCATCTACCACTACGTTTGCCTTTTTGGGGTGGTAGAGAATTTGACAGTCATAGTCCTTTAATAGTTCAATCCATCTCCTCTGCCTCAGGTTGACGTCTCTTTGGCTTAAGATGTACTAAAGACTCTTATGATCCATGTAAATCTCACACTTTGTTCCATACATGTAATTTCTCTAGATTTTGAGAGCGAAAACTATGGCAGCTAACTGCAAATCATGAGTAGGATAATTAACTTCATGCTTCTTAAGCTGTTGTGATGCATAGGCAATGACTTTCCTATTCTACATTAAGATGCATCCAAGTCTTACTCTTGAGGCATCACAATAGATAGTGAACCCTTCTTTTCCTTATGGTAATGCCAAAACTAGGGCCAATATCAAACACTTCTTGAGCTTTTGAAAACTCTTCTTATAAGACTCTTCCTAATTAAACTTAACTTGCTTTCTAGTCAACTTGGTCAATGGGACTACTATCTTAAAAAAGTCTTATACAAATCTGCGATAATACCCAACCATGCCCAAGAAACTCCGTACTTCTAAAACTGTTGTGGGCCATGGCCAACTCGCTACCACTTCAACTTTCTTAGGATCAACTTGAATCCTTTCCTTACTTACTACATGTTTAAGAAAGTTGATAGACTCCATCCAAAACTCGTACTTAGATAGCTTAGCGTAAAGCTGATGATCATGTAGCATCTAAAGCATGATCCTCAAATGTTCTTTATGTTCTTCTTTATTCTTTGAGTAAATCAGGATGTTGTCAATGAACACAATCATGAACTTGTCAAGGAATGGTTTGAATACTCGATTCATCAAATCCATGAAAGCAGCAGGAGCATTTGTTAGACTGAAAGGTAGAACCATGAACTCATAATGTCCATATCTAGTATAAAAGGCAGTCTTGCACATGTCTTCTCCACGGATCTTTAGTTGATGATAACCAAACCTTAAGTCCATCTTAAAGAAGTGACTAGCTCCTTACAATTGATCAAAAAGATCATTGATCCTTGGTGAAGGATACCTATTCTTTACAGTGACTTTGTTAAGTTGGCAATAGTCAATACACATTAGGAATGAGCCATCCTTTTTCTTTACGAACAGTACCAGAGTGCCCTATGGCAAATTGCTTGGTTGGATAAAACCCTTATCGAGTAGATCATGCAATTATGTCTTTAATTCTTTTAGCTCCATTAGTGCCATACAATATGGCGGTATCGATATAGGTTGCGTACCAAGTAGCAGTTTGATGTTGAACTCAATCTCATAGTCAGGTAGTAATTCAGGTAAATCTTATAGAAAGACATCCATGAACTCATCCAGCACTAGAATGCTCTCCTCTCAAATGCCAGCCTCCTTGTTAGGATCGATTACATGGGCCAGGTATGCTTGGCATCCTTTCCTTAACATCTTTCTTGCTCCTAAGGCTGATATCAAGTTCAGAGGATTTTCATTCCTATCCCCTTGATACACAAATTCCTTCCCATCCTTGGTTTGAAACTCAACAAGTTTCTCTCTATAGTCAATATGAGCTTTATGCTCATATAACCAATCCATCCCTAATATCCCATTAAATTCTAGTACATCTAATTTTAGCAAAACTATAGGAAGCTTTTGTCCATTAATGTCTACCTCACAACCCTTATACCTATGCTTTACTTCCATCACCTACCCCAAAGGAGTTGATACTACTAAAGGTTCACTCATTAATTCCTTATTTCTACCCAAACTCTTAGCAAAACAAGGCGACACAAAAGAATGGATAGCACCAGAATCAATTAAACATTTTACACTAGAATTTTGGATGGCGATGACACCTGTGATGGCTGTGTGTGAATCGTAAGCCTCTTGCTGATTTAAGGTGAAGACTCAACCCTTGCCTTTATTCTCCATTGCTAGTGCATTCCTAATTGCTTGCCCCTTATCCTTGACTCCATGCCTTTACGATTGGAATGGTCTAGATTATGGTCGTGTTGTGGTCCCATTCCCTTAACTCCTTATCTAAGGGTAGTCCATTATTAAGTGTCCCATTTGCCCACACTTAAGGCATGCTCTAGTATGCTTTTAGCAAATTCTAGAATGTTTCTTTCCATATTTGCCATAAATGGGTACCTCCCACCTAGCTTAACCATTCCGCTGTCCGGATGATGAAAATTCCTTCCTTAGGCCTCCTCCTCCTCCATGTTGTCCCCTATAATCTTTGTTCCTATACCTTCCCTTCTAGTCTCGTTTAACTCGTTCAGCTCTCTCTACCTTGTACCTCTTCTCCATTATCTTTGCCTTATCTATCAGCTTGGCTAAGGTTGGAAATTTCGTTACTGCTAATGAATGGAAATGAGGTGTGATTAGTCATCTTAAGAAGCGATTGATGTGGCTAGCTTCGATAGGAATGATGTTGATGGCAAATTAGCTAAGTCGGTTGAACTCCTTAGCATAATCCGATATGGACATCCCTGGCTTTTGCTTCAGTTGCTCGAACTGCAATGCTGTATCTTGCCTTTAGCCTTCAAGCAAGAACTAGTCCATCACTTCTTGTTTGAATTCTACCTATGTATGAGGGTTTGCTTCGTAGAGTCATTCTTTAATGTTCCTCTCATACTAGTACAAAGCTTCCTTCTTAAGCTAGAGTCCTACCAATTTGATCACTCGGGCATCCGAGCAAAACAATCAATGGACTAGCTTGTCCATCTCATCCAAGAATTCATTTGGGTCATCACCCTCCTCACCACAGAAGGTATGCGATTGCAGCTTCTTGAACTCTTCTATAGTCAACCCTTCATTAGGTAACTGCTTCCTCTCTCTCCGAGTAGGTGCCACTACCATAGGTGGTCGAATTCCATTCCTTTCTTGAGTTAGCTACACTTCCCGCCTTTGAGCTCATAGCTCATCCATTTCCTTACATAAGTCTCTCATTTCCTCGTGCATGGTGTGGACCTATTGTGAAGATGGTAAAGCCTATAGTTGGCACCCTCGAGTTGGATCTTTCTCTTGACAGTACAGGTGGAGAGACAGCATTCGATGCAATGTATGATATGACATCATCTTTAGCCCTAATGGATTGGGCAGTTATGTGAACCTTCTTCTTGGGAGGCATTATGCTGATGATGATAAGGGAATTTAGTACTAATCCCTTATTCTAACCCATTTAATGTCACATCCCAACCTTATGAGATACGATGGTCCTAGAACATAGGGAGACATAAGCTCACCCACGCCCGAAGAACCCATTAACATATAACAATCATGCCTAGGATCTTACCGAACCTCTTTCATTAACTCATTTAAAGCATTTAGATAAATACCATAATTTGCGGAAGACTTAAAGTGAATCATTTCATATAAAATCCATAAGGAAAGTAATATAAATCTCGATAAGTATCAATCAACATTCCTGGAGCATCTAAGGACAAAACTTCATAAACATAATATTATTGATAACTTGGACAAGGAATTCACTAAGCGAAGAAGAATGCTTGAGCCATTACCTTGCCTCCTCACATTTTCTCACCTAGAACCACACAAGGAAAAGGGGTGAGATAGATGATCTCAATGAGTAAACAAAAAGGCACATACATTATCACATATTCCTTTGAAAGGAAACACATAGCTTATACATATAGTTCATGGTTTATAACTCATGAATCAGGTTGCAATTTAAGCAAAGGTTCAATTTAGCAAGTTTGCATAAATCACACTTATACACTTATAGAGTGAAGACTATGCTCAATTCACTCAAAACACATCTAGGAGAGGTGGCCTTTGCCAAATTCCAACTCCCATCACATAGAACGCGTGAAGCTGATCAGGCTCCACGATTAGAACCGCCCCTTCTAGCTGAGATGGATACACTACCCCTATTCATCAAGTTAAGACCATATGCATAAGTTTTGATGATTACCCGCATCAGCATGAGGATTCTACATAAAGGGTAAAGGTACCATAGCTAGAGCTATTGGTAAACACAATTAACAATATCACATAAGGCAACAATAGCATGTATTTCAATAACAATAGTAGTTTGGCTTTCAACAATAATACAATGAAAGTGTAGTTCTAGAAAGAATACAAGTTAGGGTGTCATTCACAAAAAAGTTCTCATTGGATAAACAAAATAGTTTTGGACCAAATGTCCTTTGGCAACCTAAGCTTAACAAAGAAAATCATGTATTAACATTTAGAATAGAAAGAACTTGGGTTTTAAAGATCACAAAGGTTCACATAGCAATATATCACATTCTTGCAACACAAAAAAATGTTGTTTACACTTATAACGTGAATATGATGTTTAGTCACACTTGTAGAATGAATACGATGTTTAGTCACACTTGTAGAATGAATACGATGTTTACTCACCTTGGGGTTCCTTTGCTCCTAGTACTCGCAGTCCCCTTTGCACTTCTAAGGCTCCTCAAACTCTAACATAATATTTGATTTAATACTTAGTATTTATTTACTCATAATGTTCCTATCCCATAACTACCCATGTACATATAACATACACATACACTTAGAGTCCACACCTAGGTGTACTTATCACTTGCACATATCACGTTGACTTAAAAGTCTTGCATATCTAGGCCTTATAGGCTCACATGAAAACACATTACAATCATATCAATACCTTTTTTAAGGTCATCACATTATCATTACCCCAATATCAATTCACTTGTCAATTATCTTAGTTCACTTTACACTTCCATACATGTCAACTTAATAATTAATCCTTCAAACATCATACTTAACTCTTACGATCCCTTTTACTTCATTAACTCATAACCATATATTCATCATCAAGTCATCATAACATCTAGTTCCATATTTCCTAATCACATTTGCATTCTAACCACAATATAATATTAACATACCTTAAGTATACCAAAATGCATTTAAGCTTATCTAGGATCATGCCTTCAACTAACATGCAATTTCATCATCTAATATACATACATTCATGTCAACAATCACCAAGACACATCACATAAAATTTATAAACATTTGGACACAATTGTTCATGTAGGCCGAATGCATCATTAAAGTGAAAACCAAATTCTTCTTCTTTTCGTGCTTTCCATCTATTTCAGAAATATGTAAAAACATGGTTTGAACCAAGATTTTCATGTAAACATAACAAAAATCATTTTAGAACTTAAATCCATAAGAATTAGCCAATATTGGTGCCATTAATATATAAAAATTCAATCTTTTGCATTACAGTGCACAAAACATGAGTTTTCTTATTTTCGGTATTTTTTGGTCATTTCAGAAATATGCAAACAGGTTGTTTAAACCATTATTTTTCATTCAATCATTGAAAATATCAATTTAGAACACATTCTTTCACAATTCGGCAGCCATAGATAGGGTTTATACAAAAAATTCCAAGTTCAAAGGCTTAGGTGAAAAATCATGAGTTTCTGCGCTTTTCGCGCATTTTGTTTATTTTAGCAATATACAGACACATGATTCAAGTCATTATTTTTCATCTAAACAAAACAAATATCATATTAGAACATCAATTCACACAAATCAATAGCCATGTATTCATGAAAGAATAAAATTTTCCAATTTCCAAATCCTAACACGAAAACCTTGAATTCCTTTGTTTTTCGAAACTTTTCGGTCATCACAGAAATATGTAGAAATATTATTTCATGCAATATTTTTCATCAAAACAAATAAAAAATCAGTTTATAATGCAAAAAAGTACAAATTTCCTCCCTCCCCCCCCCCCCCCCCCCCCTTATGATGTTTATGCAATAAAATTGTGATTTTAAGTTATAGAATTCACCTTTGGAGAAATCTTGCGGAAAGAATCGTGTTTTCAGTAGAAAATAAATTTTCTCTCCCAAAATTTCACTCAAACAAAATTGAATCTATAGAAATTAGTAATCAAATAGTTCAAAATAATTTTCCCATAATTTATTTCATAGAAACCAGTTTAGAAATCGAAAGAGAATAAAAACTTACGATTACGGTCACGAAATCGCGAAACGGTAAAGTGTTTTCCATATTTCGGTAGAGAGAATTATTTTTTGAGGTTTTTCTGCTAGAATATAGAAAGAATAAGGGAATGGCTGCTGGAAACCTTTTTTTGGCTGAAAATTAGAATATATATTAGGGTTGGAGTGGAATTTCCACTGTTACCCTTAATGAAATAAGTTAGGAGCATTTTTGTGTAGTGGGCTTTTGGGTATTTGGGATTTTTCTTTAAAAATTTCAGCTGAATGGATTTAAAATGAAAATAATATTTTTATTTTTAATTCTGGAATATTTCCCTCAAAAATATTTATTTAAAAATATTTTAAAAATAGCCATAAATTTATTTTGATGCTTAAAAATTGATTTATGCATGAAAATTCATTTTATTTAAAATAAATTCTTTTATGCAAATGTACTTCATGTAAATCATTTATTTCACAATAGCAACACATATTATGCATATTAAAATTAATGTAATATACCACATACTCATCAACCATTTAGACCACAAATTTTCACACAAGCACACACTTAACCTTATAGATTCTAATCAAGCAATTTATCACGAAAATTCCTAGGGTGGGTGTGAGTTGTTACATTTAGCCCCACCATTATACTAGCGTAATCATCATGCATTTATCATATCACATCACTAAGCACATGTCATATATATATATCACATATCACATAGTTTTGCACAAATCACATATCACAATAAAATAGCATATATCTCACAATATGGGAATAACCTCTTATCATGGTAAGTTAATCATATCATAGCAACAAAGAAATCATCTCATATTAAGTAACTAGGCAATCCGAGGGAAATCATTCATATCATATAAAGTACTACGTGGTTACATCAATCATCACTAACTACTCATCCTAGCCCTTGTGTGTCCACCACCAAGGCAATTAAGAGTGATATGGCCACTTGTAACAACCCACACCCACCCTAGAAATTTTCGTGATAAATTGCCTGAATTAGAATCTATAAGGTTAAGTGTGTGCTTGTGTGAAAATTTGTGATCTAAATGATTAATGAGCATGTGGCATATTAAATTAATTTTAATATGCATAATATGTGTTGCTATTGTGAAATAAATGATTTACATGAAGTACATTTGCATAAAAGAATTTATTTTAAATAAAATGAATTTTCATGCATAAAATAATTTTTAAGCATAAAATAAATTTATGGGTATTTTTAAAATATTTTAAATAAATATTTTTGAGGGAAATATTCTAGAATTAAAAAGAAAAATATTATTTTCATTTTAAATCCATTCAGCCGAAATTTTTAAAGAAAAAGCCCAAATACCCAAAAGCCCACTACACAAAAATGCTCATAACCTATTTCATTAAGGATAATAGTGGAAATTCCACTCCAACCCTAATATATATTCTAATTTTCAGCCAAACAAGGGTTTCCAGCAGCCATTCCCTTATTCTTTCTGTATTCTAGCAGAAAAACCTCTCAAAATAATTCTCTCTACCAAAATATCGAAAACAATTTACCGTTTCGCGATTTCGTGACAGTAATCGTAAGTTTTTATTCTCTTTCGATTTCTAAACTGGTTTCTAAGAAATAAATTATGAGAAAATTATTTTGAACTGTTTGATTACTGATTTTTATAGATTCAATTCTATTTGAGTGAAATTTTGGGAGAGAAAATTTTTTTTCTACCGAAAACATGATTCTTTATGCAAGATTTCTCCAAAGGTGAATTCTATAACTTAAAATCACAATTTTATTGCATAAACATCATAAGGGGGGGGGGGGGGGGGCGAAGGCAGGGCGATTTGTACTTATTTTGTATTCTAAACTGAATTTTGATTTGTTTTGATGAAAAATATTGCATGAAATAATATTTCTGCATATTTCTGTGATGATCGAAAAGTTTCAAAAAACAAAGGAATTCAAGGTTTTGGTGTTAGGACTTGGAAATTGGAAAATTTTATTCTTTCATGAATACATGGCTGCCAATTTGTGTGAATTGGTATTCTAATATGATATTTTTTTTGTTTAGATGAAAAATAATGACTTGAATCATGTGTCTATTTATCGCTGAAATAAAGGAAATGCGCGGAAAGTGCAAAAACTCATGATTTTTCACCTAAGTCTTTGAACTTCGATTTTTTTTGTATAAACCTTACCTATGGCTGTTGATTCATGAAGGAATGTGTTCTAAACTGATATTTTCAATGATTGAATGAAAAATAATGGTTTAAACAACCTATTTGCATATTTCTAAAATGACTGGAAAATACCAAAAATAATGAAACTTATGGTTTTATGCACTATAATGCAAAAGATTGAATTTTTCTATATTACTAACACCAATAGTGGCTGATTCTTATGGATTTAAGTTCTAAAATGATTTTGTTATGTTTACATGAAAATCTTGGTTCAAACCATGTTTTTACATATTTCTGAAATAGACGGAAAGCACGAGAAGAAGAAGAATTTGGTTTTCATCTTAATGATGCATTCGGCCTACATGAACAATTGTGTCCAAATGTTTATAAATTTTATGTGATGTGTCTTGGTGATTGTTGACATGTATGTATGTATAATAGATGATGAAATTGTATGTTAGTTGAAGGTATGATCCTAGATAAGTTTAAATGTATTATAGTATACTTAAGGTATACTTAAGGTATCTTAACCTTGTATTGTGATTAGAATGCAAATGTGATTGAGGAAATTGGAACTAGGAGTTATGATGAATTGATCATGAACACATGATTATGAGTTAATGCGGTAAAAGGGATCATAAGAGTTAAGTATGAGGTTTGAAGGATTAATTGTTAAGTTGACATGTATGAAAGTGTAAAGTGAACTAAGATAATTGATAAGTGAATTAGGTATTGAGGTAATGATAATGTGATGATCTTAAAAAAGTATTGATATGATTGCAATGTGTTTTCATGTGAGCTTATAAGGCCTAAGTATGCAAGACTTTTAAGTTAACGTGATATGTGCAAGTGATGAGTACACCTATGAGTGAACTCTAAGTGTATGTGTATGTTATATGTACATGGGTAGTTATGGGATAGGAACATCATTAGTAAATAAATACTAAGTATTAAATCAAATATTATGTTACTATTTGAGGAGCCTTAGAAGTGCAAAGGGGACTACGAGTACTAGGAGCAAAGGAACCCTAAGGTGAGTAAACACAATGTTCTTGCTACAAATGTGAACAACATCATGTTGTGTTACAAGAATGTGATATATCATTATGTAAACCTTTGCGATCTTTGAAACCCAAGTTCTTTCTATTCTAAATGTTATTACATGATTTTCTTTGTTAAGCTTGGGTTGCCAAAGGACATTTGGTCCAAAAACTATTTTGTTTATCCAATGAGAACCTTTTTGTGAAAAACACCCTAACTTGTATTCTTTTTGGAACTGCACTTTCATTGTATTATTGTTGAAAGCCAAACTACTATTGTTATTGAAATACATGCCATTGTTGCCTTATATGATATTGTTAATTACGTTTACCAATAGCTCTAGCTATGGTACCTTTACCCTTTATACAGAATCCTCGTACCGATGCAGGTAATCATCGGAACCTGTGCACATGGTCTCAACCCGATGGATAGGGGTAGTGTATCCGCCTCAGCTAGAAGGGGCGGTTCTAGCCGTGGAGCCTGATCAGCTTCATGCTTTCTATGTGATGGGAGTTGGAATTTGGCAAAGGCCATCTCTCCTCAATGTGTTTTGAGTGAATTGAGTATAGTCTTCACTCTATAAGTGTCTAAGTGTGATTTCTGCAAACTTGCTAAATTGAAACCTTGCTTAAATTGCAACCCGATTTATGAGTTATAAACTATGAACTATGTGTATAAGCTATGTGTTTCCTTTCAAAGGAATATGTGATAATGTATATGCCTTTTTGTTTACTCATTAAGATCATCTATCTTACCCCTTTTCCTTGTGTGGTTCTAAGTGAGCAAATGTGAGGAGGCAAGGTGATAGCTCAAGCATTCTTCTTCACTTGGTGAATTCCTTGTCCAAGTTATCAATAATACTATATTTATGAAGTTTTGTCCTTAGATACTCTGGGAATGTTGATTGATACTTATCGAGATTTATATTACTTTCCCTAAGGATTTTATATGAAATGATTCTCTTTAAGTCTTCGACAAATTATGGTATTTATCTAAATGCTTTAAATGAGTTAATGAAAGAGGTTCGATAAGATCCTAGGCATGATTGTTATATGTTAATGGGTTCTACGGGTGTGGGTGACCTTATGTCTCCCCATGTTATAGGACCGTCGTATCTTATAAGGTTGGGATGTGACAAAGGTGGTATTAGAGCTGTTGTTTTTAAAAGTCTAGTTAGGCTTGATTATATGAGTTACTTAAGTAAAATCCTAGAGCATAGGAATCTTCCTATCATGTCACTTGCAGTCTATCGCTAGAATAGTTCCACGAAATCCTAGTAGATTAGTAATCCTTGTTATTGTTTACTTGCCTTATGATCCTTCTAACAGATGACCAAGAAGATTACGCCTGCTTGAGGACCGCGACCTAGAGCACTCCGTGTGACTTGTAGGAGGACTTGGCCAGAGATGCTCAAGAAAGTTGTAACTGTGATTCATCCCATAAAAGAGAAGACCCCTAACAAAGAAGAGGACCCCGAGGAGTGCTTAGATCCTGATTGGGTATATAGTAAGGTTCAAAAATTAGAGGATAACTGTTCGTACTTGAAAAAGGAAAACCGACGTCTTAAAGTAATGATTCAAGCACTAAGAGAGGATATGGAGCAACTCAGGTCAGGGATTGTTGAGCATAGAGGGGACTACTCACCAGTGAGATTTGCATCTTCAGCTAATCGCTGTCAAGATAGAGATCTCCTTTGCTATCGATGTGGCAGTAGTGGCCATGTCACTCTTGATTGCTTTGGAGGTGGACACGATAATTAGGTTGAGTAGATATGATGATCGACGTAATGGCATAGCACTTTATATGATATGAATGATTTTTCCTTGATTGCCTAGTTACCTAGGATGAGATGATTTCCTTCATTATCATGCTATAGTGTGATATTATGAGATATATGCTATATGATTATGATATGTGATATGTGCAAAACTATGTGATATGTGATCTATATATGACATGTGCTTAGTGATGTGACATGGTAAATGCATGATAATGTGTGCTAGGATAAGGGGGAAGTTAAATGGGTTAGGATAGGGGATTAGTACTAAATTCCTTATTATGATAGACAGAATGCCTCCCAAGAAGAAGGTTCGCACAGTTGCCCAATTCGTTAGGGCTAATGATGATGTTATATCAGGCACTACATCGAATGCTGCCTCTATACTTATTCGGTTAAGAGAAAGATCCAACTTGAGGGCACCGACCATGGGCTCTATTGAGCAAGCGACTTCATAAGAAGTGCACGCCATGTGCAAAGAAATGAGAGATTTGCACAAGGAAGAATGAGCTACAAGCTCAAAGGCGGGAAGCGCCGCCTACTCAAGAAAGGAATGGAGTTACACCACCTGCGGTGGTGACACCTGCTCAGAGAGAGAGGAAATGACTACCAAATGAGGGAATGACCGTGGCAGAATTTAAGAAGCTGTAACCGCCTACTTTTTGTGGTGAGGAAGGAGATGACCCTCACAAAATTTTAGATGAGATGGATAAGCTAGTCCATCATTTGTCATGCTCAGATGCTCGAGTGATTGAGTTGGTAGGACTCCAACTCAAGAAAAAAGCTTGGTATTGGTATGAGAGGAATATCGAGGAACGACTTTATGGAGCTGACCTACCTATATGGGCAGAATTTAAGCAAGAAGTAATGGATCAATTCTTGCCAGAAGGAGAAAGGCAAGATAGGGCACTGTAGTTCGAGCAACTGAAGCAAAGACCTGGAATGTCCATGTCTGATTATGCTAAGGAGTTTAACCGACTTAGTCATTTCAATATCAACATTGTTCCTACCAAAGCAAGTCGCGTCAATCATTTCCTTAGAGGATTGATCACACCTCTATTCAATTCATTGGCAACAACCGAGTTTCTGACCTTAGCCAAGCTCATAGACAAGACCAAGGTCATGGAAAAGAGATACAAGGTGGAGAGAGCCGAACGAGCTGAACAAGACCAGAAGGGAAGGCATAAGAACAAAGGTCATAAAGGATAGCATGGAAATGGAGGGGAGCCAAGGAAGGAGTTTCCACTATCCGGACCATGAAATGGTCAAACTAAGCAAGAGATCCCCACATGCGACAAATGTGGAAGGAAACATCTTGGAATCTGTTGGAAAGACACTGGTGCTTACCTTAAGTGTGGGCAAATAGGGCACTTTATAAAGGACTGCCCTCAGATGATGAGCCAAGAGAGTGGGACCACGGTACGACCACAACCCAAGCCAATCCAAACATAAGGACAAGGAGTCAAGGACAAAGGACTAACGGTTGGGAATGCACCGACGACAGAGAATAAGGGCAAGGGTCGAGTCTTTGCATTAAATCTGCAAGAGGCTCGCGATTCGCATACTGCCATCACAAGTATCATCCCCATCTAAAGTTCTAGCGCAAAATGTTTAATTGATTCTGGTGCTACCTACTCATTTGTGTCGCCTTATTTTGCTAAGTATTTGGGTATAAATAAGGAATTGATGAGTAAACTGTTAGTCATAGCAACTCCTTTAGGGGAAGTGATGGAAATGAAGTATGAGTATAAGGGATGCGATGTAGACATTAATGGACAAATACTTTCGGTAGTATTGCTAGAATTGGATGTACTGGAATTTGATGTGATATTAGGGATGGACTAGTTATATGAGGATGGAGCTCGTATCGACTATAGGAAGAAACTTATTGAGTTTCAAACTAGAGACGGGAAGGAGTTTGTGTACCAAAGAGATAGGAATGAGAATCCTTTGAACTTGATATCGGCCTTAGGAGCGAGGCGGATGTTAAGGAAAGGATGCCAAGCATATTTAGCTCACATAGTAGACACTGGCAAAGAAGCTACCATGCAAGATGAGAGCATTCCAATAGTGGACGAGTTCATGGATGTCTTTCCAGAAGATTTACCTGGATTACCCCTGATAATGAGATTGAGCTCAACATCGAATTGCTACCCGATACGCAACCGATATCAATATCGCTATATCGTATGGCACCAATGGAGCTGAAGGAGTTAAAGATGCAATTGCATGACCTACTCAATAAGGGCTTCATTCGACCAAGCAGTTCATCATGGGGTGCTCCAGTGTTGTTCGTGAAAAAGAAAGATGGATCGTTTCAAATGTGCATCGACTATCGTCAACTTAACAAAGTCATTGTGAAGAATAGATACCCGTTGCTGAGGATTGATGATCTTTTTGATCAACTGCAAGGAGCTGGTCACTTCTCCAAGATTGACTTAAGGTCTAGCTATCATCAACTAAAGATCCGAGGAGAAGATATCTATAAGACTGCCTTTCATACTAGATATGGGCACTACGAGTTCACGGTTTTGCCATTCGGTTTGATGAATATTCTTGCTGCTTTCATGGACTTAATGAATTGAGTTTTCAAGCCATTCCTTAACAAGTTCATGATCGTATTCATCAATGATATCTTGATCTATTCAAAGAATAAAGAGGAACATGAAGAACATCTGAGGATCTTACTTAACATGAAGAACATCTGAGGATCTTACTTCAAATGTTATGTGATCACCAACTCTACACTAAGTTATCTAAGTGTGAGTTTTGGATGGAGTTAGTCAACTTTCTTGGACATATAGTAAGTAAGGAAGGAATTCAAGTTGATCCTAAAAAAGTTGAAGCAGTAGCAAATTGGCCAAGGCCCATAATAGTTTATGAAGTACGAAGTTTCTTGGGCATGGCGGGATATTATCATAGATTCGTACATGACTTTTCTAAGATAGCAGCCCCATTGACCAAGTTGACAAGAAAACAAGTTAAGTTCAATTGGGAAGAGTCCTGTGAGAAGAGTTTTTAGAAACTCAAAGAGTGTTTGGTGTCGGCACCAGTTTTGACATTATCTGAAGGAGAAGAAGGATTCACGGTCTATTGTGCTACTTTAAGAGTAGGACTTGGGTGCGTCTTGATGCAAAATGGTAAAGCCATCGCCTATGCATCACGGCAACTAAAGAGACATGAAGTGAATTACCCTACTCACGATTTACAATTAGCTGCAGTAATATTCGCCCTAAAGATCTGGAGACATTACATGTATGGGATGAAGTGTGAGATCTGCACGGATCATAAGAGTCTTCAATATATCTTGAGCCAAAGAGACCTCAATCTAAGACAAAGGAGATGGATTGAACTATTGAAGGATTATGACTGTCAGATTCTCTATCATCCCGGGAAGGCAAATGTAGTGGCAAATGCCTTGAGTCGAAAGTCGATGGGAAGCCTAGCCCATGTGGATGTGAGAAAAAGGCCGATTATGAAGGAACTAAAGGAATTGTTTAATCAAGGATTGAGACTAGAGATTGGAGGATCAAGAGTACTATTGGCTCATTTTCAAGTGAGATCTAAGTTAATGGAAGAAATAAGGAATGCACAAGATAGAGACCCATACGTGATGAAGTTGAAGGATGAGATGAGAGAAGGAAATAATCCTAAGCTTGAGATAGTCAATGGAGTTTTAAAGTGTAAGAATAGAGTATGCGTGCCTGATATGGATGGACTAAAGGAAAGGATATTGAAGGAAGCACATCAGACACCTTACTGCACTCATCCTGGAACTACCAAGATGTACCACGACGTGAAAGCTAATTATTAGTGGCCTAGATTGAAGAAAGATGTAGCTAAGGTTGTAGCATCCTGCCTGACTTGCCAACAAGTCAAGTATGAACATCAACAACCCTCAGGACTGCTACAAGATATTCGATTACCCAAATGGAAGTGGGAGCACATCACTATAGACTTCGTTGTTGGCTTACCTAGAACCTCCAAAGGATATGATTCTATATGGGTCATAGTAGATAGATTGACAAAGTCTGCCCATTTCATAGGAGTTAAGCCCATTTATTCTGCAGCTCAATATGTGCAGTTATATACAGATGAGATCGTGAAACTACATAGAGTGCCAATTTCTATCATCTCCAATCAAGGAACGCAATTCACCTCAAGGTTCTGGCAAAAGTTGCAAGAAGCGTTAGGAACATAATTAGATTTTAATAAGGCGTTTCACCCTCAAACGGATGGCCAATCTGAAAGAATGATTCAGACACTTGAGGACATGCGAAGGATGTGTGTCTTGGATTTTGGTGGTAGCTGGGATAAGTATTTACCCCTGATTGAATTCGCCTACAACAATAGCTGTCATTCGTCCATTGGCATGGTGCCATACGAAGCGTTGTATAGGAGAAAGTGTCATTCTCTGATTTGTTGGATTGAACTTAGAGACAAGCATATAGAAATGCCCGAATTGCTTAAGGAGACCATCGAGAAAGTACCAATAATTCAAGATCGACAAAAGACGGCATTCAGTCAACAAAAGAGTTATGCGGACCTTAAGCGAAAGGAAGTCCAATTCGCCGTGGGAGATCACGTGTTCTTAAAGGTCTTGCCAATGAAAGGAGTTATGAGATTTGGCAAGAAAGGAAAATTATCACCTCATTTCATAGGTCCTTTCGAAATCTTAGATAAGATTGGAGAAGTGTCTTATAGACTTGCCTTGCCTCCAATTTTGGCGCATGTACACCCAGTGTTCCACACGAAGGAGGAAATGTGACAGAAGCATCCTCAGCTTTTCAAGAGTAGCTAGGTAAGGGTTTAAATTTGAGGAAAAATTTCTTTAAAGGGGGAGAATGTAACAACCCACACCCACCCTATGAATTTTCATGATAAATTGCTTGAATTAGAATCTATAAGGTTAAGTGTGTGCTTGCATGAAAATTTGTGATCTAAATGATTGATGAGTATATGGCATATTAAATTAATTTTAATATGCATAATATGTGTTGCTATTGTGAAATAAATGATTTATATGAAGTACATTTGCATAAAAAGAATTTATTTTAAATAAAATGAATTTTCATGCATAAAATAATTTTAAGAATAAAATAATTTTATGGGTATTTTTAAAATATTTTTAAATAAATATTTTTGAGGGAAATATTCCAGAATTAAAAAGAAAAATATTATTTTCATTTTAAATCCATTCAGCCAAAATTTTTAAAGAAAAAGCCCAAATACCCAAAAGCCCACTACACAAAAATGCTCCTAACCTATTTCATTAAGGGTAATAGTGGAAATTTCACTCCAACCCTAATATATATTCTAATTTTTGGCCAAACAAGGATTTCCAGCAGTGATTCCCTTATTCTCTCTATATTTTGGCAGAAAAACCTCACAAAATAATTCTCTCTACTGAAATATCGAAAACACTTTATCGTTTCGCGATTTTGTGACCGTAATCGTGAGTTTTTATTCTCTTTCGATTTCTAAACTGGTTTCTATGAAATAAATTATGGGAAAATTATTTTGAACTATTTGATTACTGATTTCTATAGATTCAATTCTGTTTGAGTGAAATTTTGGGAGAGAAAATTTATTTTCTACTGAAAACACGATTCTTTCCGCAAGATTTCTCCAAAGGTGAATTCTATAACTTAAAATCACAATTTTATTGCATAAACATCATAAGGGAAGGGGGGGGGGGGGGCAATTTGAAATTTTTTGTATTCTAAACTAATTTTTGATTTGTTTTGATGAAAAATATTGCATGAAATAATATTTCTGCATATTTCTATGATGACCGAAAAGTTTTGAAAAACAAATGAATTCAAGGTTTTCGTGTTAGGACTTGGAAATTGGAAAATTTTATTCTTTCATGAATACATGGCTACCAATTTGTGTGAATTGGTATTCTACTATGATATTTTTTTTGTATAGATGAAAAATAATGACTTGAATCATGTGTCTGTTTATCGCTGAAAAAAACAAAATGCGCGAAAAGTGCGAAAACTCATGATTTTTCACCCAAGTCTTTGAACTTGGAATTTTTTTGTATAAACCTTACCTATGGCTGCCGATTCATGAAGGAATGTGTTCTAAACTGATATTTTCAATGATTGAATGAAAAATAATGGTTTAAACAACCTATTTGCATATTTCTAAAATGACTAGAAAATACCGAAAACAAGGAAACTTATGGTTTTGTGCACTATAATGCAAAAGATTGAATTTTTCTATATTACTAACACCAATAGTGGCTGATTCTTATGGATTTAAGTTCTAAAATGATTTTTGTTATGTTTACATGAAAATCTTGGTTCAAACCATGTTTTTATATATTTCTGAAATAGACGAAAAGCACGAAAAGAAGAAGAATTTAGTTTTCACCTTAATAATGCATTCGGCCTACATGAACAATTGTGTCCAAATGTTTATAAATTTTATGTGATGTGTCTTGGTGATTCTTGACATGTATGTATGTATAATAGATGATGAAATTGCATGTTAGTTGAAGGTATGATCCTAGATAAGTTTAAATGTATTATAGTATACTTAAGGTATACTTAAGGTATCTTAGTAACCGTGGTTTTATACAATACAACTGCAAGTGCACGGGTCGCTCAAGTCATAAAGTAGTGAGTGAAAGTATTGTTCCACAGGGGACAAGGACAATTACTAGCTCAAACTTCAATTATTGTTTAGCAGATTAATGGTTTGGTTTATTGCTGAAATTAAAATGACTAAGTGGATTAAAAGATTAAACTAAGGAACGGCCAATAAATTGTAAATAAAATTGATGATGAAGACCTACCCAGATATTGAATCCCCCTAGCAATCAATTGTATTTCGAGACAGGTGAACAATTAATCAATTTATCAAGTTAATTTGGTATTCCACACATTTAGATTAAAACTTCTCTCGAATGACTTAACCTCTAATCACTAGTTAGAATGCAAGGAATCTCTTCTCAAGCATAATCAAATAGCTCATGCATTAAGACCAAGGAATCAAACCAAAGGATTTTGTAAGTCTATCTCTAGAACCCCAAGCAATCCTCAACCCCTATGATTATTCTATTCAAATCAAGCTTTCTCAAGACATGAATATGAAAAATGACAACCAACTAATAAGCATGCAATTATCACTTAGAATTAAACAATCAAAATTCATAAAGGTAAATCAACTTAATCAAATGATTTAATTGAAATCAAAACCAATCAATCCATACAAACATGCTAGGGTTCATCTATATCTAGGTAGAAGATAAGTTTAGCTCATGTTCAAAGAAAGAATACAAAAAGAAAAGAAAAACAGAAAATAAATCAAACAACTCATGATGAATGATTTGATATTCTCCACTTTAATCTTCGATTCTTGGTTCAAAACTTGTGGATCTATGTTCTTCACCTTCAATCCCAGTTGCAAACTCTGGGTTTTTACTCAGAGAAGTCGGCCCTCTGTCTCTAAAGTTCGATCCCCCTTTTTTAGCTAAAACAGAGCTTTTATACTGCTGAAATTTTTCCATATTATGCCCCCACTCACGCCCGTAATCTTGGGCGTGAGATCGATCATTAACATACGAAGCCTGCATTTCTCTACCTAACTTTGAAACAGAAGCCTCTCGTGTCCTACTCCTGTGGTCACGCCCGTATTATTGGGCGTGACACCTCACTGCCAATCTCCCAAATTCTCTCTTGACTCATGCCCAAATGTTATGGCCGTAATTACGGGCGTGAGCTGGGTGGCTTAGCTCTTTTTCCATGAAAAACCTCCGTTTTTGCACTACTTCCTTGTGCTCTCCTTCCATTTCTTCCTGGCCAGTCCCACTATAGAAAAAGATCTGAAAAATAATCTTCAACGCACAAATCAAACTTAATTTCAATTTTAAATCATGATAATGTAGGGATTAGGATGTAGACATATATTCAATTATCAAACTCCCCCACACTTGAGTGTTTGCTTGTCCTCAAGCAAATTGAATAAAGATAACCATCAGAAATGAGCTTCCCCTCTCTAAGCAAGTAATGGCACTTCAAGCATCCTGGCAACAACTTATAATCCAAAAGGTTCAAAATCTTTAGCCACAATTCATATTTTGAACAGGTTAGCACAATGAGGAATTTTCATAATCAGAGCTACAAACGTCAAAATCTAAAAACCGCAGTTAAAAGTGTGAGCACAATATTCCACTGATAAAAGGTTCAACACAAAGCCAATCTCAGAAAGATTTTTCCCCTAGGTGAATGACTGCTCCCTTCACTTATCATCTCTTCATATATATTTTATTTTATTTTATTTTATTATTATTATTATTTTTTTTTTTTTAAATCACAGGAGCCCAACTTGTTTGATTAGTCATACTAGTCTTTTGACGCGAAAGTTCACATTTGTGATGCCAACTCCCGGTTACTCAACTAGGATCACCAATTCAAATGGCTACTAGCTCTATTCATACTCTCAATGAGAATAGCGGAATAGGTTTTCCTTTTCAAAGCTCTTATGCAACAAAATATATATATATATATATATATATATATATATATATATATATATATATATATATATACATATATATATATATATATTTTTTTTAAAGGTATATCGAGATGCAGTCACCCAAACCTAGAGTATTGATAATTGAACTAGCTTCGATTAAACTTACCACGGAATATTTTATGCTCACAAATGTAACTAAGGATTTTTTTACATATGTCAATCCACCTCCTCATCCAACTACCAAGTTCAGCGTTCAAAAGGTGACTAATTCCTTTGAACCCTGAATCAACAAGTCGTTGCCAGTTAACAATCCGCACTTCATTACTATGAGAAGAAAATTTCATGACTAACCATTATTAGAATTCAATCTACTCGGACAACTCAAACCTGGCCTCCAAAACTAATCAATTTAACAGCCCTCCTCCACACTTAGATAATACATTATCCCCAATGTATGTGTATTACTACCAAAAATGAAAAGAACAAGAAAGAGATAGAAAAACTGCCTTGACAATTTTGAATGGAAAAGATAGATGCGTGTCTGTGTCAGTATCCAAGCCACGTCATAATAGAGCTACAGACCTTTAAAAGTAAACACCATCAAAGAAAAAACATGTGATAATACCAATTGTTCACAATCATTCCCAAAATAAACAACCAAATAAAGAAATAGGAAGCATCCTAAATATCACACATACAGTCATCCAAGATATAATGAATAACAGATAATGACTAAAAAGAAATAAAAATAAACACAACTCAAAAGAAAAGATAAATGGAGCTAGTCTTCCATGCCATCACCCCCATCCTGCTCCTCATCATCGGAAATGTGCGCTGGTGATGGTGGGGAAAGTGGTTTGGCCATACTAGGCCTGAAATTCTGTGTCTCCCAAAACTCCATCATGGAATGCTGCATCCATTGCCGCTGCTGTGCCTCATGCTCAGAAAACTGCATCAACTCCCGCTGCATATTATGGAGATGCTGCTGCTGAAGGTTAATTCGACTCAGAGAGCTCTCTAATTGGCACATCTGTCACTCCAGGTCAGTCATTTTCTGTCCCTCCTCTTCTTCCTCACGTACATGGTGCCTCCAGTCCCAGAAACCCATAAACTACTGCTGTGGATCAAATGTGGTGGTCGAAGGTCCTGCGGTAGTGGTAGAGGGACCTGCTGCAGTGTCGGGAATATCATCCTCAGGTGGTGGAATGTCTTCTGGATCTACCTGGGATGCCATAAACACCTTCTTAGGATCCAGTCTGATCAAAGTGTCCATGCCCAGGCGCCTAGGCAGCCCATCCAAAGTCATGGCAGGAATGCCTACAAAAACTCCCAACCCCTCTGCCAGTTTAGTGATATACATCCCACCAAAAAGTGCCCCCTTCTTGTCTCTCTTGGACTGCTCATGAAGGAAATAAATGAGGCATACTGCAAGGTTGCACCTTCGATTATGGTGCATGCACATGAGGTAGAACAGATCTTGCTTGGTGACATGCCCTGTACTGTCCCGGCGTGCAGAGATGGTGCTGGTGAGTAAGTGGTGGACCACTCGCAGAGGAAAAGACTAGAAATTGGAGGCCTTAGATATGCCTGCCCGATAGTCTCCTGCTGTAGGGGGAAGCTCATTCCAAATCTGATCTCGCTCAGCAGAACTATTAAAATCCATAATGGACCCAATGTAGTCTGTGGAGTTCAACTGCTCTTCAGTGTACAATCCCATATGCAAGGCAAACTCATTAAAACTCAGATGCCACTCCCTTGTTCCTAAACGGAATTTGATCCTTGGCTTGTTAACTCTAGTGGATTTCTTGTCAAATTGGAGTGTGCAAAGGAACTCCAATGTAATCTCCCTGTAGGCTGACTCATTAATAGCAAATAAATTCTTTCAGCCCCGTTGGTCCACCATGCGTCTGATCTCTATAGCCAGTCCAGTGTTTTCCATTGCTTCCCAATCAAGAACTTGAGGAGGCTCAAAATCCTTATTTGCTAACTGTTCAAAATGGCCCCTCGCTTCCTTGTCAGTCAGCTGGATGCTAGGATGGTCTGCCATGAATCGGATATCAGGCACCGCAGCAGGCTGTGAACTGCTCGCGCCCCTGCTCCTCTTGGTAGGCAAGACAGAAGATGGTTGCTTTTGGGGCGGCATTCCTCTGCAAAATATCAAAAAGAGCTATACACATTCCAAACAATCGCAATTGCTTGTTAGTCCATAAAACCCCATACATTGACAAAAACAAAGAAAAAGTTACCAAACATTTTTTCAGATAAATATTAAACCATACAGGACAGAAGATTAATTAGCACATCATTTTTTTTTCATATAAAGGATTTCAGGGCATAGATTTCATGGATTTTGATTCAAAAACTACTTAGCATAGTTTCCAAAATGAATCTCATGCAAATAATAGGTGAATTTGAAAAGAAACCCAAAAAAGTTACTAAACATCGTACCTTAGATGAGTGTGGAAGTGAGAACAACAAGTAAACCACTGATCTACGCCTGTGCCCCTTGCTTAACCTCGATAAGTCAAGAGAAAAGAGAAGAAAATGCAGAGAAAAGCAAAGAAAATGAAAGAGAAAACGAAAGAATGAGAAAAAAAAAACTGACCGCAGCTTTTATAAAAGGCGTGTCACGCCCTTTCTTACGCCCATAATCTTGGGCGCAAGCACAGTTTTACGCACGTAGCTCGCGGGCCTTCGAGGCCGTCCTTACCTGGCCTTGCTTACGGTCTAATATACACCAGTGTGTCTGGGTGTGTACCACTACTATGTCTCGGTCAAAAATGGGCACTTAGCTGACGCCCTGACATATGCCTGTGCGTCTGGGCATGTAGGGCTACTGTGTTGTGGTCTAAAAAGACCCTTGGTATACGCCCCACCTCACGCCCGTAAGTTTAGGCGTGTGAGGCTACTGTGTCTCCCTTTCAATTGTTACTTCACTCACGCCCCATACATACGGCCGTGAGTCATAGCGTGAGCCTTGAAAAAGTAGTAAATGACTTGCTTCTCTGATTTCCTGTACCAAACACATACCAACAGTGCATTATCCTCAATTATGGTTGCTAAGAAAAATGCGCAATTGGAGTGGTGCTAATAAATGAATGCAATGAACATGGGAGAAATGGACATCTGAAAACATAACTGCATTAACATAACTGCATTGAAAACATAAAACATAAAGGGTAACTAAGTGCTTGCTCAAGAGGAGCAAGTAAAATAGATGCCTAGTCTAGAGTTACAATTATTTAGTAAAAAGTTCTCATATGCAATCTAAACTAGGATCATTTAGTGTTTTCACTTTTCCTTCCTTGGCCTTCCCCTTCCCCTCTTTTCTTTTGGAGGGTCATTATGTTCTCCTTTTTCTGGTTTCCCCTCATCCTCATCATTAGTGATATACACAAGTTCAATCTCTTTGGGGGTAGCTTCCACTTGTTTTGCCTCTTTCTCCATTTCAACAATTTCTTCTAGGGAGAAAGTGTATTCATTAGGAGCGGGATAAGCCCGAGCATGAGCATAAAATGCAGTCACTTGCTCGGGAGTCATATCCGAAGAAGAAGCCTTCTGTTTGCCCTTGGACGAGGAAGGACCAGCTTCATACAGACCCTTAGAATTTCCAGCACTCATGATTGCACTAACTGGCCCAAAATATTAAGCAAAGATTTCAATTTCAAGAATGAGCTATCCTTTCTGCCATTTCTCTTAAAGACAAACAATGCATGGCACTTGCATGACAATTGGGGAGGTGGATCATGTGTGTGCTAAGCGAATGACTTCTCATAATGATATCTTGACAGTCTTATGCATTACATGTGGCTGTCTACCTACCAACACAGATTCCATGCATGAAAATTTAGTGTGTGCATCCACTCCGCATGAGCATTTCTTTCTCTTTTTTTTTTCAGAAACAATAACTAAAAGAACACAATTTAATCAAAATCAACAAAAAAAAAATAAATGGTGGGTTGCCTCCCACCCAGCGCTTCTTTAACGTCGTCTTAGCTGGACGTTTAGGATGATTTCTCATCCCGAATCCTGGAGGTGGAGAACCTCTCTAGTCTGTTCCATCTTACCATCAAAATACAGCTTGAGCCTGTGCCCGTTGACCTTAAAGTCTCCCTTCTCAGGGTGAGCCAATTCAACAGTTCCATAAGGAAATACCTCTTTCATAATAAAAGGACCAGACCACCGAGATTTCAACTTACCTGGAAAAAGTCGAAGTTTAGAATTGTAGAGAAGCACCTGATCTCCTACTTGAAATTCCTTCCTTTGCTTGATCCGGGCATCATGCCATCTTTTAGTTCTTTCCTTATACATCCTAGCATTGTCATATGCCGGCAGTCTCCATTCATCCAGCTCATTCACCTGCAATTGCCTTTTCTCACCTGCACTAGCTAGATCAAGATTGATCTGTTTAATAGCCCAAAATGCATTATGTTCAATTTCTACAGGAAAATGGCAAGCCTTTCCATACACTAGCCTATATGGTGTAGTTCCCAGGGGACTTTTGAAAGCTGTCCTAAGAGCCCATAGAGCATCATTTAACTTCTCAGACCACTCCTTCCTAGATCGCTCTACAGTCTTCTCAAGTATTCTTTTAATCTCCCTATTTGTATTCTCGACTTGGCCACTAGTTTGGGGATGATATGGGGTAGCCAACTTATATGTAACACCCAGCCTTTTGAATACTTTCTCAAGCTGAGCGTTACAGAAATGGGTTCCCCTATCACTTATAATGGCCTTTGGTATACCAAATCGAGAAAACATTTTTTTCAGAAACTTTACTACCATCCTAGCATCATTTCTGGCCAAGGCCTGAGCCTCAGGCCATTTCGACATATAATCAATAGCCACCAAAATATATGCGTTGCCAAAAGAATTTGGAAATGGTCCCATGAAATCAATGCCCCAGACATCAAATATCTCACAAACTAAAATACCATTTTGAGGCATCTCATCCCGCGATGAAATATTTCCAGTTCTTTGGCAACGATCACAATGTTGCACAAACTCATAACAATCTTTAAACAAAGTAGGCCAATAAAATCCTGATTCTAAAACTTTTTGAGCAGTTCTACTAGGCCCCATATGACCACCAGCTGGTCCGGCGTGGCAATGGTTGATAATATTCACAGTTTCAGACTAAGCCACGTAACACCGGATCATCTGATCAGCACACAATTTAAATAGATAGGGATCCTCCCACAAGTAGTATTTCAAATTGGAAAAGAATTTCTTCTTTTGTTGATAAGTTAACTCTTTTGGGAGTTCCCTCACAGCCAGATAATTCACAAAATTCTCAAACCAAGGCAATTTAGAGTTAGAAGCACTTACCATACCTACCAGTTCGCACAGTTGTTCATCCGGGAAGTGGTCATCAATGTCTCCTTCTTCGAGTGCTTCCATGTTTGGATTCTCCAGCCTTGAGAGGTGGTCAGCTGCAAGATTCTCAGCTCCCCTCTTATCTTTTATCTCCAAATCAAACTCTTGTTGCAGTAACACCCACCGGATTAATCTTGGCTTTGCATCATTTTTGGCAAAGAGATACCACAAAGCCGAATGGTCTGTATAAACTATCACCTTTGACAAGATCAAATAGGAGCGAAACTTGTTAAAGGCGAACACAACAGCCAACAGTTCTTTCTCAGTGGTGGTGTAGTTAGCTTGGCCCCATTCAGTGTCTTGCTTGCATAGTAAATGGGCTGAAAATGCTTCTCCCTTCTTTGGCCCAAAACTGCCCCAACTGCTACATCACTTGCATCACACATCAGCTCAAAAGGTAGGTTCCAATAAAGAGCTACCATTATGGGTGCATCAACCAGTTTAGCCTTCAAGGTGTTGAAAGCTTGTAAACATTCGCCATCAAAGTTGAATTCCACATCTTTCTCAAGTAACTTGGTCAGGGGCCGAGCAATCTTGGAAAAATCCTTGATAAATCTCCTGTAGAAGCCCGCATGCCCCAAGAAACTTCTAATAGCTTTGACAGATGTGGGAGGGGGTAACTTTTCAATGGTTTCTATTTTGGCTTAGTCTACCTCAATACCCTTACTTGAAATTTTGTGCCCCAAGACTATTCCTTCTTAGACCATGAAGTGACACTTCTCCCAATTCAGCACCAAGTTAGTCTTTTCGCATCTCATCAATACTCATTCCAAGTTTTCCAAGCATTTCCCAAAAGAATCACCATGGACTGAAAAATCATCCATGAAAACTTCCATGATATCCTCCATTAGCTCATCAAATATCACCATCATACACCTCTGGAAGGTTGCAGGTGCATTACACAGTCCGAATGGCATTCTTCTATAGGCAAAAGTTCCATATGGATAGGTGAAGGTCATTTTCTCTTGGTCTTCAGGTGCTATAGGTATCTGAAAGTAACCTGACAGACCATCCAGGAAACAGTAATACGCATGCCCAGCTAACCTATCCAACATCTGGTCAATGAAGGGCAAGGGAAAATGATCCTTCCTTGTTGCATCATTCAACTTTCTGTAGTCAATGCAAACCCTTCAGCTTGTGACTGTTCTCATTGGAATTAGCTCATTCCTCTCATTAGGAACCACAGTCATTCCTCCTTTCTTTGGTACCACCTAAACAGGGCTCACCCATGAACTGTCTGAGATAGGGTAGATGATCCCAGCATCAAGTAACTTGATGATTTCAGCTTTCACAACCTCCTTCATTTTGGGATTCAATCTTCTTTGAGGCTGGACAACTGGCTTGAAGTCATCCTCCATTAGAATCATGTGGGTACAAAAAATGGACTGATGCCCTTGATATCTGCAACTTTCCATGCTAGAGCTCTCTTGTGTTTTCCCAAGACCTCCAATAACCTTGCTTTTTGTTCGTCAGAGAGGCTAGCATTTACAATCACAGGCAGCTTGGCATTCTCCACCAGAAAAGCATACTCCAAATGAGAAGGGAGTTGCTTGAGCTCCAAAGTCGGCGGATCAACAACAGATGGCTTCATCTTCTCTTCCTTAGGCATCTCAAAGGATTCAAATGCCTCCTTTTTCCAAGTCTTGCCTGACTCCATGTATGCCAACTGCTCCCTTGCTTCCTGGGTCTCTACCTGATCCTGCACCAAACACAACTCAAGGGAATCCTTGGAAATAATATTAGTAACAAAATTAACATTTTCATGCTCAACAATATCATTGCATGAATCCTCCTCATCAAGTGCAAGTGGCATTAACGATATGAAAAACTACTTGTTCATTCCCCACTCTTAAAGTTAAAGTACCATCATGGACATCGATCCTGTATTCAAAAGTGGCCTACCAAGGATAAGCGAAACATCCACATCCTCATCCATGTCAATAATCACAAAATCATTTGGGAAGATGAACTCCCCAACCTTTACCAACACATCCTCAATGATACCACGAGGGTATACTACTGACTTATCAGCTAATTAGATGGTCATGTGTGTTGGTTTAGGTTCTCCAATATCTAATTCCTTAAAAACCTTATAGGGCATCATACTTATGCTAGCCCCTAAATCAGCTAAAGCACTTTTAATTTCAAGGTTGCCTATAAAACATGGAATATTGAAACTACCAGGATTTTTCAGTTTTTTGGGCAACCTCCTTTGCAGAACTGCTGAGCTCTTTTCTGACAAATGCACCAATGACACTTCCTCAAGCTTCCTTTTGTTAGAAAGGAGCTCTTTCAAAAATTTAGCATATTTGGGCATTTGTGATAGAGCTTCAGCAAAAGGTATATTAATATGAAGTTGCTTAAAGAGTTCAACAAACTTACCGAATTGAGCATCAAGCTTGTCTTTCTGCAATCATGCTGGATATGGTACCTGAGGTCGATACTCCTTCAGTGGTGGGGCAGATGCTGGTATAGCTTTCTCCTTTTCTGCTCCATTTCCTACTGCAACTTCCTTTTTAGCTCCCTATTCCTTGGCACCTGGTGCCTCAACCTCTTCTCTAACCACTTCTTGTTCCTCAACAGCACTCCCTTGTAATTGCTTTCCACTCCTCAAGGTAATTGCCTTCAGCTGCTCTTTTGGATTTGCCTCAGTGTTGCTAGGCAAACTCCCTTGTTGCCTTTCACTGAGCAGCTTAGCAAATTGCCCCATCTGATTCTCCAAATTGTGAATGGAAGCTTGCTGATTTCGGAGTACTGTTTCAATATCTTTCTGCCTCTGCTCATTATCTTTATGTCTCTGCTCATTAGACTCCATGAATTTAATCATCGTTTCTTCTAAAGAGTTCCTCCTAGGAGGTGCTAAAGCTTGTGACTGCAGAGGTTGCTGAAACCCAGGTGGAGGTCTTGAATTGTTCTGATTACTCCATGAGAAGTTTGGATGATTCCTCCACCCTGGATTATAAGTGTTACTATATAGGTTGTTCTCCTGCTGGCTTCTATTCATACCACCCATATAGTCCACTTGCTCTGGCTTGGCAAAGACACCTCCAGTATCACATTCCTGACTTTGGTGTCCTCCCCCATACAGATCACAAAACATCACCTGCTGTGGCCTGAATGCCCCAGCTGCCATAGAATTAATCTTCCTGTTCATAGCTTCAAGCTAGGCTGTCAAGGCAACTACTGAATCAACTGCATGAGAACCAGCTGCTTTAACTCTACCTTGCTCTCTTGGTAACTGCCATTGATAGTTTGTCAAGGCCATTTCTTCTATCAGATCTCTTGCTTGCTCTAGAGGTTTGCTATTAATGGACCCTCCAGCTGCTGCGTTAATGGCTTGTTTACTTGAATAGTTCAAGCCATTGTAAAAAGTCTGGATCTGCAGCCATAATGGGAACCCATGGTGTGGACACCGCCTCAGCAAGTCTTTGTATCTTTCCCATCCATCATACAAAGTCTCTCCATCCTGCTGCACAAAAGATGAGATGTCGTTTCTAAATTTGGTAGTCTTGGATGGTGGAAAGTACTTCTCCAGAAACTTCTCAGCTAACTGAGCCTAGGTAGTGAAAGTGCCAGCAAAGAAAGACTTGAGCCACTTCTTTGGTCGGTCCTTCAGTGAGAATGGAAACAACCTCAACCTAACCGCATCATCTGTTGCACCATTGATCTTAAATGTGTCACAGATCTCTAAAAAGTTCTCCAGATGTGCGTTAGGGTCTTCATCCGGAAGGCCATCAAACTGGCAAGTATGCTACAACATCTGTATGACATTTGTCTTGATTTTGAAATTATTTATAGCGACTGCCGGCCTTGCAATGCTCGACTCAGGCCCATTGAAGTTTGGCCTGGCAAAGTCTTGCATAGTTCTTGGTGGTGGATCAGCCATCACTTCCAACCCTTCCTCAGGATCTGATTTCAAATCTTCTAAATCAGCCACTTCGTCCACCAAAGCTAGTTCCCTTTCTTCCTTCTGCTTCCATCTCAGTGTCTTTTCTATCTTAGGATCAAATTCTACCAGATGAGAAGAACTAGCTCTGGTCATGCAACAAGAGGAGTACCTGAAATCACAGCCAATACCAAGAACAAAATGTAATGACAAATAAAAATAAAGCTAAATCAATAATCTCTATTGTGTTGCTAATATTGTAAACCGTGTCCCCAGCAACGGCGCCAAAAACCTAACCATGGTTTTATGCAATACAACCGCAAGTGCACGGGTCGCTCAAGTAATAAAGTAGTGAGTGAAAGTATCGTTCCATAGGGGACAAGGACAATTACTAGCTCAAACTTCAATTATTGTTTAGCAGATTAATGGTTTGGTTTATTGCTGAAATTAAAATGACTAAGTGGATTAAAAGATTAAACTAAGGAACGACCAATAAATTGCAAATAAAACTAATGATGAAGACCTACCTAGATATTGAATCCCCCTAGCAATCAATTGTATTTTGAGACAGGTGAACAATTGAATCAATTTATCAAGTTAATTTGGTATTCCACATATTTAGATTAAAACTTCTCTCGAATGACTTAACCTCTAATCACTAGTTAGAATGCAAGGAATCTCTTCTCAAGCATAATCAAATAGCTCATGCATTAAGACCAAGGAATCAAACTAAAGGATTTTGTAAGTCTATCTCTAGAACCCCAAGTAATCCTCAACCCCTATGATTATTCTATTCAAATCAAGCTTTCTCAAGACATGAATCTGAAAAATGACAACCAACTAATAAGCATGCAATTATCACTTGGAATTAAACAATCAAAATTCATAAAGGTAAATCAACTTAATCAAATGATTTAATTGAAATCAAAACCAATCAATCCATACAAACATGCTAGGGTTCATCTATATCTAGGTAGAAGATAAGTTTAGCTCAAGTTCAAAGAAAGAATAAAAAAGGAAAAGAAAAACATAAAATAAATCAAACAACTGATGATGAATGATTTGATATTCTCCACTTTAATCTTTGATTCTTGGTTCAAAACTTGTGGATCTATGTTCTTCACCTTCAATCCCAATTGTAAACTCTGGGTTTTTACTCAGAGAAGTCGGCCCTCCGTCTCTAAAGTTTGATCCCCCTTTTTTAGCTGAAACAGAGCTTTTATACTGCTGAAATTTTTCCATGTAACGCCCCCACTCATGCCCGTAATCTTGGGCGTGAGATCGATCATTAATGTACGAAGCCTGCATTTCTCTGCCTAACTTTGAAACAGAAGCCTCTCGTGTCTTACGCCCGTGGTCACGCCCGTAATATTGGGTGTGACACCTCACTGCCAATCTCCCAAATTCTCTCTTGACTCATGCCCAAATGTTACGGCCGTAATTACGGGCGTGAGCTGGGTGGCTTAGCTCTTTTTCCATGAAAAACCTCCATTTTTGCACTACTTCCTTGTGCTCTCCTTCCATTTCTTCCTGGCTAGTCCAACTATAGAAAAAGATCTGAAAAATAATCTTCAACGCACAAATCAAACTTAATTTCAATCTTAAATCATGATAATGTAGGGATTAGGATGTAGACATATGTTCAATTATCACTTAGCCTTGTATTGTGATTAGAATGCAAATGTGATTGAGGAAATTAGAACTAGGAGTTATGATGAATTGATGATGAACACATGATTATGAGTTAATGAGGTAAAAGGGATCATAAGAGTTAAGTATGAGGTTTGAAGGATTAATTGTTAAGTTGACATGTATGAAAGTGTAAAGTGAACTAAGATAATTGATAAGTGAATTAGGTATTGAGGTAATGATAATGTGATGACCTTAAAGGGGTATTGATATGATTGCAATGTGTTTTCATGTGAGCCTATAAGGCCTAAGTATGCAAGACTTTTAAGTCAATGTGATATGTGCAAGTGATGAGTACACCTATGAGTGAACTCTAAGTGTTTGTGTATGTTATATGTACATGGGTAGTTATGGGATAGGAACATCATGAGTAAATAAATACTAAGTATTAAATCAAATATTATGTTAGAGTTTGAGGAGCCTTAGAAGTGCAAAGGGGACTACGAGTACTAGGAGCAAAGGAACCCTAAGGTGAGTAAACACAATGTTCTTGCTACAAATGTGAACAACATCATATTGTGTTACAAGAATCGGATATATTGTTATGTGAACCTTTGCAATCTTTGAAACCCAAGTTCTTTCTATTCTAAATGTTATTACATGACTTTTTTTGTTAAGCTTGGGTTGCCAAAGGACATTTGGTCCAAAAACTATTTTGTTTATCCAATGAGAACTTTTTGTGAATAACACCCTAACTTGTATTCTTTCTGGAACTACACTTTCATTGTATTATTGTTGAAAGCTAAACTACTATTATTATTAAAATACATGCTATTGTTGCCTTATGTGATATCGTTAATTGTGTTTACCAATAGCTCTAGCTATGGTACCTTTACCCTTTATGCAGAATCCTCATGCCGATGTGGGTAATCATCAAAACTTGTACACATGGTCTTAACCTGATCGATAGGGGTAGTGTATCCACCTTAGTTAGAAGGGGCAGTTCTAACCATAGAGCCTAATCAGCTTCACGCTTTCTATGTGATGGGAGTTGGAATTTGGCAAAGGCCACCTCTCCTCGATGTGTTTTGAGTGAATTGAGTATAGTCTTCACTCTATAAGTGTATAAGTGTGATTTCTGCAAACTTGCTAAATTGAAACCTTGCTTAAATTGCAACCCGATTCATGAGTTATAAACCATGAACTATGTGTATAAGCTATGTGTTTCCTTTCAAAGGAATATGTGATAATGTATGTGCCTTTTTGTTTACTCATTGACATCATCTATCTCACCCCTTTTCCTTGTGTGGTTCCAGGTGAGCAAATGTGAGGAGGCGAGGTGATGGCTCAAGCATTCTTCTTCGCTTGGTGAATTCCTTGTCCAAGTTATCAATAATACTATGTTTATGAAGTTTTGTCCTTAGATGCTCCGGGAATGTTGATTGATACTTATTTGAGATTTATATTACTTTCCCTATGGATTTTATATGAAATGATTCACTTTAAGTCTTCCGCAAATTATGGTATTTATCTAAATGCTTTACATGAGTTAATGGAAGAGGTTTGGTAAGATCCTAGGCATGATTGTTATATGTTAATGGGTTCTACCAGCGTGGGTGACCTTATGTCTCCCCATGTTCTAGGACTGTCGTATCCCATAAGGTTGGGATGTGACACCACCGCTGCCACATCGATAACAAAGAAGATCTCCATCCTGATGGTGACTAGTCAAAGACGCAAACCTTGTTGGCAAGTAGTCTCCTCCATGCTCATCAATCCCTAACTTAAGCTGCTCCACATCCTCCCTCAAGGCCTGATTCATAAGTTTAAGATGTTAGTTTTCCTCCTTTAAATACGAATAGTTATCCTCCAGTTTTTGGATCTTACTATAAACCCAATCAGGATCCAAGTACTCCTTAAGGTCCTCATCTTCTGAGGGGTCTCCTCCTTCATAAGGTGAATCATAGATACGACTCTCTCAAACATCTTCAGCCAAGTCCTCTTACAGGTTAGATGGGGTGCTATGGGTCATGGTCCATGAGGAGGGGTAATCTTTTTGGTCATCTGTCAAAAGAATTATAAGACAAGTAAACAATAATAAAGATTACTAAAACCTACTAGGATTTCACAAAACTATACTAGTGATAGATTGCAAGTGACATGCCAATGCTCTAGAATTATTCTTAAACAACTTATATAAAACAAGCCTATGACATGATTCACTTTTATATGATAGGAGAATTCTTCATGCTATGAGATATATGTTACATGATTATGGTATATGATATATACTATGTGATAAGTGATATGTGACATATGCCTTGTGATATGATATGATAAGTACTTTTGTTAAATGCATGCTAAGTAGGATATTTTGGTAGTGGGGTTGAGTGGATTAGAAAGAGAAGTGAACTAAGTTTTGATCTAACTTAGATTAATGACTAATAGGTATAATGTTATGAGGTATGAAATGCTTACATGTTACAATGGTTTGATATATGAATTATATAGAGTTATTAAACGATAATTGTGATTGATGCCATAAAATGAGAAATGAAGGTTAGTAATGATTAGTATGAGAATGAAATAAATTAGTTGCATTATATATACATAAGTATATGGTATGAAGAAGTAAGTGAATTATATTAAGGAATATGTGGCTTAGATGCTACCATATAGACTAGAATAACAAGAAAGTTAAGGATTTCTCTACCACTTATGTAGATACCAAGTATAGTCAAAGGAAGAATATTAATCTAGCATGATTTAAAAGAAGAAGGTATTATTCCCATTCAAATTTTTAGTGTAAGATGCTTGATTGATTCTAGTACTACGCACTCGTTTGTGTCTCCATGTTTTGCTAAGAGTCTCAGTAGAGATAAGGAATTAATTAATGAACCCCTAGTAGTGTCGACTCCTTTAGGAATAATGATGGAAGTAAAGTATATGTTTAAGGACTGAGAGGTAGACATTGATGGACAAAAACTTCCAGTGGAGTTGTTTGAACTTGGTGTCTTTTAATTTGATGTGATCTTAGGAATGGATTAGTTATATGAGTATGGAGATTGTATTGACTGTAAAGAAAAACAAATAGAATTTTGAATTAAATTTGAGTCCTCTGGCTAAGAAATATTTTAAGGCGTTAGATACAATAATGCTTAATTGAGGTTACTAGAAAATTTGATAGTGATCTTTAGTATGGAAAGAATTTTTATTAAGATAACGTAGAATGACATAGATTTGGAAAGATATAAGAGTTGTATAGAGATTTCATTGAATAGTAATGGTATTAGAAGGTTTATTATTTTAAAATGGATAAGTTAAATAATTAGAGATGTGAAGTATAGCAAGATGTAAGTGGAATACCTAAAGTGAGATGATATTACGAGCTAAAGATATAAAAATTATGAGGCATTAGGTAATTAAGTCATGATAATAATGTATATATTATACAGAGAGAGAGTAAGTCTAAAATAGTCATGAGAAGTTTATTTCAGATTGTAAATTAATAGGATGCAAGTTCATTTGGGATATGATATACATAAGAATGTTTGTTAAGTTTAAATATGTTTTAATTGATAAATGATGGGAGTGTAGAAATTGTAATGTTAGCAAGGTATTAAATATGAAAATATTTATTGAGGTTATAATTTATTAAGTAATAATTATTAATATGGAAAAAGAATTATTGAATATCAATTGGAGTTCTTAATTCGTAATTATTTGTTGCATTTTTATATGATGAATGTGATAAATAATGAATGAAAGTAGTTATTAAGGTATTGGTATATATGTTAATAATAATAGAGATATGAAGAAAAGAAATGATTGGGGCTATATTTGGTTGAAGGTGAAATTAAAGGTTCTCTTACTTTTGTTTAAGGTTAAGGGATACCAAAATTATTAAGGATTAGTTTAAGATTTATTTTAACAAGAGATTAACATAGGTGTAGCTTAAGCCGAGGTTTATTAGTGTGATTTTTGATAGATTATGAGTATGTGCCTTGTTATATTTGATATATTAATTGTAGTAAGTTATTATGTTTAAGTGGCACTGTAGAAGTGTGGCAGAGAAGTTAAGTTGAGTATGTTGTGCTGTTAGATTTGGAAATTTGAGAATAAATTTTTTATAAAGGGGGAGAATGTAATAACCCATATCTGCCCTAAGAGTTTTTATGACAAATTGCTTGAATTTAGAGTTATTGTGACAAAATATGTGATTTTATGAAAATTCATGTGTGATATGATTTTTGAGTATGTGACATGTTAAATTAATTTTAATGTGCCTAATATGAATTATTGTTGTGAAATAAATGATTTATATAAAATGCATTAGCATAAAATAATTTATTTTATAGAAAATGAATTTTTTTCATGCAAAAAATGATTTTTAAGCATCAAAAAATTTTATGAGCATTTTGAAAATATTTTTAAATAAATGTTTTGGGGGAAATTTAAATGATAGTAATTAGAAAAATATTCTATTTTTAATTACCTATAGTTAGCTTGAAAATTAAATAAAAAGCCTAAATATCCAAAAGCCCACTATACCAAAACACTCTTAACCTAGCTCATTAAGAGTAATCTTGAAAATTGTCCAAAATCCTACATATAAATATCAAAAATTTGGCTAGCCCTTCATTCCAGTAGCCACCATTCTTTTATTTCATTATTTTGGCAGAAAAATGTTCTCAAAATTATTCTCTCTACATAAATTCACAAAACACCTTCAAACTTTGCGATTTCTTGACTTTATTCGTAAGTTTTTCTTTCCTTTCAATTTCTTTTTTGATTTCTATGAAATAAATTATGAGAAAATTATTTTGAAGTGGGTATTTACTGATTTCTATTGATTTAATTTAGTTTGGGTGAGATTTTGAAAGAGAAATTAATTTCTCTACTGAAAACACCAAAAATTAATCTTACAACTCATAATTGAAATTTTCAGGTATAAACTGAATAGGGGGCAATTTCTGTATTATTGTATTCCAAACTGACTTTTGATATGTTTAGATGAAAGATATTAGATTAAATCATATTTATGTATATTACTATACTGATCGAAAAGTTTCAGAAAATAAGAAAATTCAAGGTTTTCATTATAGTACTTAAAAGTTAGAAAATTCTATGATTTCATATGTATGTGGTTGCTAATTTGTGTATGATAGAGTTCTAAACTAATTTTTCTTATGATTGAATGAAAAATAATGATTTAAAACACCTCTCTACATAATACTATAATGATCGAAAAGTACCGAAAACAAGAAAATGCATGGCTTTGCATCCTAAAACCTATAATCAAAATTTTCATGAATATGTTGTACCTGCAGCTGGCAATTCCTATGGATTAATGTTCTAAAATGATTTTTGTTGTGCTTACATGAAAAATCTTGGTTCAAACCATATTTCTGCATGTTACTGTAATAGACGCAAAGTGCAGAAAGTAAGAAAATTTAGGTTTTCTCCTTGATGATGTGTTCGGCCTACATTGGGATTTTTATCCCAATGTCTATAATTTTTCTATAATGTATTTTAATGATTATTAGCATGTATGAATGAATGATAAATGGTTAAATTGTATGTTGGTTGAAGGAATGACCCTAGACAAGGTTAAAGGCAGTATACTTAAGGTATCTTAACCTTATGTTGTGATTAGAATGTGAATGTGATTGGGTGATATGGAAATAGGTTTTATAAGGAATCAATAATGATTTAATGATCTTGAATTGATGAAGAGATTGATTGAATAAATTGGCCATAAGAGATAGGCATGACACTTGAAAGGCTATTGATAAGTTGACGTGTATGAAAGTATTAAGTGTACTAAAATGATTGTTAAAGTGAATTAGTATTAAGATCATGACATTGTATTTGACTTGAGAAAAAGGTTTTGGTATGAATTATAATGTGTTTTCATGTGAGCCTATAGAGGCTAAATGGGCAAGACTTTTAAAGTCAATATGTTATGTGTAAGTGATGAGTGCACATCTTTGTGCAAATGATGAGTGCACATCTTCTAAGTGTATGTGAATGTTATATGTGCATAGGGTAGTTATTTGATAGCATAGCATGATGATTAAATAAATACTAAGTATTGAATTAAAAATTATGTTAGAGCTTGAGGAGCTTTAGAGGTTCAAAACGGTTACGTGTACTAGGAGCGAAGGAACCATAAGGTGAGTAAACATTATGTTATTGTTACGAGTACAAGCTATCATGATTGTGTTATTGGAAACTTTAAGACTTTTTGATACCCAAGTTCACTTAATTTTAAATTTGATTATATGATTTCTTTGTTAAGATTGGGTTGCCGAAGGACCATTGGTCCAAAGCCATTATTATTTGTTCAATTATATGAAAGATCTTTCATAATTGTTTTCTTACCTTATTTTCTTTCAAGAATCATACTATTCTTTTATCTCTTGTTTAATAAGTTCAATTGCTATTGCCAATATGCTACATGCTATTACTTTCATTAAGTGCTATTGTTATAAGTGATTATCATTAGCTCAAGCTGTGGTATCCATAACCCTTTTTATGTAGAAATCCTCACACTGGTGCGAGTAATCATCAGCTATATGATCCTCATACTAATGTGAGTAATCATTTGCTATACATTCGAGTGATTATGGCAACAGCCTTCACTCTATGAGTTCAAGTGATTATGGCAACAACCTTCACTCTATGTGTTATGTGTTATAAGTGTGATTTCTGTGAACCTTTCTAAAATGCTAACTATGAATCATGAACTATAAGTTATGAGCTATGAGCCTTTTCTAAGATATATGTGTTATTGTGTAAGTCTTATTGTTTACTCATTGAGATCATCTATGTCACCCTTTTTCCTTGTGTGGTTCCAGGTGAGCATTATGAGGAGGCAAGGTGATAGCTCAAGCAACCTACACCGCTTGGGAGATTTCCTTATCCATGTTTATTTCCATACTATAATGTGATGAGTCTCTATACGCTCTGGGAGTTATTATGGGAACTTTATTTTGGAATATTATATTGGTGACTTTATTTGGAGTCTTATTATTATTTCCTACGAATTATATTAAAGTATATTTTTTTTAGCTTCCGCAACTTAAGTTTTTTCCTTATAAAAAGGTATTTTTTTTAGTTAAAGGGTTTTTTTAGTTAATGTCTGAGGTTTTGGTATGACCCTAGGCAGTATTTGTATATGTATAAGTGGGTTCTATGAGCGTGAGTGAACTTATGTCTCCCTATGTTCTAAGACCATCATATCTTTGAAATTGGGATGTGAAACTAAGCCCTAGATTCATTAAAGAGGCTTGAAGGCTAGAGATATTGAGGGTTTAATGGAATCAAAGACCAAGATCTAAGTGGATGTGGATGGTTGAAGAGAGGATTTCAAAGAACATCTTTGATATTTGTTTGAGTTTTCTCCCTTTTGTATTTTCTGCATCTTTTTTCTTCAATTTTAGTATGAACTAATTCTATTTATAATGAACCCTACTTTTGATTGTATAGATTAAAGGATTTAAACCTTAATCAATTCATCTTTAATTGTTTTATTTTCATGATAAATCTTATTATTCTAATTAGCAATTGCTAGCCTGTTGATTGGATATTGTTTCTATGTTGGACGAGTAGAGATACCGTGATATAGATAGATCACCCATAGAAATAGAGAGTTGATTAGGATGTTAGAGATAGATCTACAAAACTCATTGGGCCTTAACTCCTTGATATTAATGTTGTTCCTATTTGATCTTAGATTAGAAGAGATTACTTCCAATTTACCTAGGAATTAGGGACTAGATCACTTGAGAGAGGTTTCAGATTAATTTCATAGGGGTCCAACTCAATCCATTGTGTGATGTGTATAAGAAACTAAGGGGATTTATATATAGATTAGCTTTGCCTAGATTATTTCCATTAATATCATTTACTTGCTTTCTTAGATTAGCTTAGTTAATTTAGCTTAGTTTAATTAATCTTCATTTTGATCAACTAGACAATAGTTAAAGTTTGTGCTAGTACTTATAAACTATCCTTGTGGAGATGATACTCATATTCACTACTTTATTACTTGATAACAACCTGTGCACTTGCGATTTTTAAGTGTGCATTTCAGCAAATCAATATCTTAAAGATAGTTTAGGATACTATTTTTATCTTCCCATAGAATAAACAATTATTGTTAGCTGGGATGTCATTTTTCTTAAGAAATAGTTTCTTTAAAAAGGTGCAAGGGAAGCACGATATGTTTGGATGAAGAATCATCCAATGACATCCAACAAATTGATCAAATGGAAATTGATCAATCCCATGATGAGTCAATTCCAGTTAATAATATATCTACACAAGTACCTTAGAGATCTGGAAGAGTATCTCATCCTCTAGAGAGATATGGATTTTTTCATGAGAATGTACAAGGGTTATTCATTTATGAGGAAGTCGATCATGGTGATGATCCTACCACTTATGAGGAAACTATATCAGATATAAACTCCTCAAAATGGTTATATGCTATAAAATGTGAAATGGATTCCATGTATGTAAAACCAAGTCTGGGAACTTATTTATCCACTTGAAGGTATTATACCTATAGGGAACAAATGGGTCTTCAAGAAAAAGATTGGTATAGACAAAAATGTGGAGACATTTAAATCTAGGCTTGTAGCAAAAGGGTTTCGCCAAAGGCAAGGGGTTGACTATGAGGAAACCTTCTTACCTGTAACCATGCTTAAATTTATAAGGATATTATTAGCAATAGTCGCACAGTATGATTTTGAGGTTTGGCAAATAGATGTCAAGACTGCTTTCCTTAATGGATACATTAAGGAAGACATTTTCATGGAACAACCAAAAGGTTTTGAATCTAAGGAAGGTTCTAAAGTGTGTAAGCTTAAGAAGTCCATTTATGGGCTTAAACAAGCTTTGAGGAACTAGAATCATCATTTTGATGAAGCGATCAAATCGTTTGATTTCATTAAGAACTATGATGAGCCATGTGTATATAGGAAGGTTAGTGTCACATCCCATTTTTCGAGATATGACGGTCCTAGAACATGGGGAGACATAAGTTCACCCATGCCAATAGAATCCACTTATACATATACAATTCTTATCTAGGATCGTACCAAACCCCATGCACTAACTTAAATATCTAGTAATATAATAAACCTTAATATGCGAAAGAATAGTTTAGTAAAACACTTGGGAAACATCTCATAAGAAAATAACATTTAAAGTTTTAAGACAAATTCATCAATAATTAATATCCCAAAATAAACTCCTGGAGAATCTATGAATATCTCTTCATAACATAGTATTATTTAAGTCTTTGACAAGGAAACCCCAAGTAAAGTAGAATGCTTAAGCCATCACCTTACCTTTTCATATTGCTCACCTGGAACCAAACAAGAAAATGGAGTGAGATAGATGATCTCAATGAGTAAACAATATAGCATAAATGATATTATATATCCCATTTCAAAGGAAAGACCATTGCATATAACACATAATTCATGATTTACAAATCATGGTTTCATAGTTTTCAATTTAGCAAGATTATCACTTTAGCAGGTTTGTAGAAATCACACTTAAAACACTTATTACCCAATAAGAGTAAATGACTATACTAGCTCATTCACTTAAGAGAGAGGTGGACTCATACCAAATTCCAACTCCTAACCCATTACTTATAAAGTCATGAAACAGATTAGGCTCCATGACTAGAACTGCCTCTTCTAATTAAGGTGGATACACAACTCCCATCCATCGGGTTAAGACCATGTGCACAAGTTCCGATGATTACCCTTATCGGCATGAGGACTTTTGCATAAAGGGTTAAAGGTACCATAGCTAAAGGTAATAGTAATCATAAATAACAATATCACATAAGGCAACAATAATAAGTATCCCAATAGCAATAGTAGTTTAACTTTTGAACAAAAGATACAATGATAGTGTAGTTCCAAAAAGAATATAAGTTAGGGTAATAATCACAAAGGTATTATCATTAGATAGTCAAAAATGGTTTTGGACCAAATGTCCTTAGCAACCTAAGCTTAATAAAGAAATCACATAGTCAAATTTAAAATGGAAGTGAACTTGGGTTTCAAGAATCTCAAAGGTTCCCATAACATAATTATGATTGCTTGAACTTGTAACAATAGCACAATGTTTACTCACCTTGTGGTTCCTTCGCTCCTAATACATATAGCCCTTAGACTTCTAAGACTCCTCAAGCTTTATCATAATATTTAATTCAATACTTAGTATTTATTTAATCATGATGCTATCCAATCCCATAACTACCTCATGCACATATAACATTCACATACACTTAGAGTTGCATATATAAGTGCACTCATTACTTGTATATAGCATGTTGACTTTAAAAGTCTTGCCCATTTAGCCTTCATGGGCTCATATGAAAACACATTAAAATTATTTTAATACCTTTCTAAGATCAACACAATATCACTACCATAATATTAATTTACTTTAACAATCATCTTAGTAGACTTAACACTTCTATATATGTTAACGTAACAAATAACCTTTCAAGTGTTATGCCTATCTCTTATGCCCAATTCATTCAGTCAATCTCTTCATCAATTCAAGATCATTAATTCATTATTGATTCATTATAAAACCCATTTCCATTTTACCCAATCACATTCACTTTCTAATCACAACATAAGATTAAGATACCTCAGGTATACCTTAAGTGTACCAATGTGCTATTAGGCTTGTCTATAGTCATTCCTTTAACCAACATCCAATTTGACCATTTATCATACATACATACATTTTAATAATCATTAAAATGTATCATATAAAAATTATAGATATTGGGATGATAATCCCATTGTAAGCCGAATACCCTATTAGGAGAAGAACTGAATTTTCTTACTTTTCGCACTTTCCGTTTATTGCAGTAATATGTAAAAACTTGGTTTGAACCAAGATTTTCCATGTAATAAAAAAAATCATTTTAGAATATAGACATGTAAGAATCATCCCATACACACATTCATATGCATGAAAATTTCCAACTTAAAGTTTTAGGATGAAAAACCATGAGTTCTTTTGTTTCCAGTACTTTCTAGTCATTACAGCAATATGTAAACATGTGATTTAGACCATTATTTTTCATTCAATCACAAAAAATATTAGTTTAAAACATAAATAGGTACAAATTGGCAGCCATGAATGCTTTTCATGTATGAAAATGCCAAATTTAGGTTTTAGGAAGAAAATCATGAGTTTTTAAGTTTTTTGCGCTTTCTATTCATTACAGTGATATGCAAATACATGATTTAAATAATTATTTTTCATCCAAACAAAACAAATATCATATTATAATTCCTCATACACAAATCGGCAGCCATATGTACAAGAAATCATAGAATTTTCCAACTTCTAAGTTCTAGCACAAAAACCTTGAATTCTTTTGTTTTATGAAACTTTTCGGTCATTACAGTAATTTGCAAAAATATAATTTAATCTAATATTTTTCATCAAAACATATCAAAAATTAGTTTAGAATAACAATATGTAAAAATCAGTCCCCTGGTAATGTTTATGCTTGAAAATTTTAATTTTGAGTTATAGGAATCACCTTTGGAGAAATTGCATAGAGAGGTTGGTGATTTCAGTAGAAAAATTGATTTTTCTCCCTATAAATCACCTAACCCAAATTTTATCAGTAACAATCAATAAATATTTAGTTCAAAATAATTCTCCCAAGATTATTTTCATAAAAAAAATCAAATAGCAATTTGAAAAGGAAAAGAAAAACTTACAAAACGCGAAATTGCAAGTTTGCAAAGATTTTATGAATTTCGGTAGAGATAAATATTTTTAGAGAATTTTTCTACCAAAATAATGAAATAACAAAATGATGGCTGCTAGAATGAGGGGCTAGCTGAATTTAGGGTATTTATTTATAGGGTTTTGGGCAATTTTCCAATAATACCCTTAATGAGCTAGGTTAGGAGTATTTTAGTGTAGTGGGCATTTAGGTATTTAGGCTTTTTATTTAAATTAGGGCTGATTATGGGTAATAAAAATAAAAATATTTTTCTTATTATTTTCATTTAAATTTCCTCCAAAATATTTATTTAAAAATAATTTAAAATTACTCATAAAATCATTTTATGCTTAAAAAATTATCTTTTTACATGAAAATTCATTTTTATGAAAAATAAATTATTTCATGCTAATGCATTTCATTCAAATCATTTTTTTCACAATAATAATTCATATTAGGCACATTAAAATTAATTTAATATGCCCCAAATCCATAAATCATGTTGCACTCAAAATTTCACATAGCCACACAATTTGTCACAATAACCCTAAATTCAAATAATTTGTAACTAAAACTCCTATGATAGATGTGGATTGTTACATTCTCCCCCCTTAAAAATAATTTATCCACAAATTTTCAAATCCAATAGCATAACATACTCTACTTAACTTCTCCGCTACACTTCTGTTGCACCATTCAAACACAATATCTAACTTTAATTAATGTATCGAATTTAGTAAGACACATACTCACAATATATCAAAAATCACATTGATAAACCTTCAACTTAAGCTACACCTATGTTAATCTCTTGATTAAACAAATCTTAACTAATCTTTAATAATTTTGTATCCCTTAACCTTAAACAAAAGTAATAGACCCTTTAATTTCACCTTCAATCAAATATAATCCCAGGCATTTCTTTTCCTTATATCTTTATTATTATTAACATCTATACTAATACTTTAATTACGACTTCCATGCTCTTTTCATATTAAAAATTATTACTTAATCAATTATAACCTTAATAATACTTTCGTGTTTATTACCTTGCTAACATTACAATTTCTACACTCCCATCATTTATTAATTAAAACATATTTAAAATTAGCTAACATTCCTATATATATCATATCCCAAATGATATTGCATTCTATTAATTTACAATCTAAAATAAACTTCTCATAATTATTTCAGACTTACTCCCTTTCTATATATACATCCTTATCATGACTTAATTACCTAATGCCTCAAAATTTTTACACATTTAGCTCGTAATATCATCCCATTTTAGATTTCCACTTACATCTTGCTATACTTCACATTCCAAATCATTTAACTTACCCATATTAAAATAATAAACCTTCTAATACCATCAACATTCAATGAAATCTCTATGCAACCCTTATATCTTTCCAACTCTATGCCATTCTAGGTTATCTCAATTAAAATTCTTCCCATACTAAAGATCGCTACCAAATTTTCTAGTAACCTCAATTGAACATCATTGTATCTAACACCTTTAAACATTTCTCATCCAGAGGACTCAAATCCCTTCCAAGTATATTTAAAACTATTAAATTTTCAAAACAGTGTAGAATCATTTGTAAAAATCAAAACATTTTTATCCTTGCATTTAACATGCAACCTTAATATAAAGGTTGATGCAGTTCATGATGTATGATTGATGGTGTATGATTCCATAAGGCAAAACTCAATGCCTATATGCAGACACACTGGACATAAGTATATAATCAAATCAAATCTAAAACATTTTATCTTAAATCATATGAAATTTATAATCAAATCAAATCTAAAACATTTTATCTTAAATCATATGAAATTTTTAATTAGATCATTTTATACCCTTATAGACCAATCCTCGTAGATCCTTGACTTTACAATTCGTATGGCCTTAACATCTATTACTTTACAAAAATTCAAATCCTTATACTCTGATCGCAGCCTGTATACTCAAAGGAATCTCATCACCAAAGAATCTCTACTAGCATCATACGTATCCTTTTATGATCATCATAAGTCTGAGAATACTTATCCTTTTATGTCTCCCCCTCTTAAAAGAAATTCATCCTCAAATTTCAATACTTACTCACATGTTCTCAAAAAAACTGGGGATGCTTCTACCGCATCCTTTCCTTAGCTTCCTAAGTATACTCATCCATTCCATGGTTATGCTAGTAGACCTTAATCATAGGTATCTCTTTGGTACACAAATTTCTCCCATCCTTAGTTCAAAATTCAACTTACTTTCCTCTATAGTCAATACAAGCTCTATACTCATATAGCCAATCCATTCCTAAGATCACATCGAATTCTAGGACATCAAGTTCTAATAACTCTATAGGAAGTTTTCGTTCATCAATGTCTACCTCATAATCTTTAAACAATACCTTAATTCCATCATTACTCTTGAAGGAGTCATCACTACTAAGGGTTTATTAATTAATTCCTTATCTCTACTGAGACTCTTAGCAAACACAAATGAATGCATAACACCATAATCAATCAAGCATCTTGCACTAAAAATTCGAATGGGAATGATACCTTCTTCTTTCATGTTACACTATATTAATATTCCTCCTTTAACTGTACTTGATATTTACATAAGTGATAGAGAAATCCCTCACTTTCTTGTTGTTCTAGTCCATATGGTAACATCTAAGCCATAAATTCCTTGATATACTTCAATTACTTCATATCGTATACTTATGTATATATAATGTAACCAATTTGTTTCATTCTCCTACTGATCATTACTAACTATCATTTCTCATCCAATAACATCAATATCAATTATTAGTTTAAAACATAAATAGGTACAAATCGGTAGCCATGAATGCTTTTCATACATGAAAATTTCAAATTTAGGGTTTATGAAGAAAATCATGACTTTTTAAGTCTTTTGCGCTTTCTGTTCATTATAGTGATATGCAAACACATGATTTAAATCATTATTTTCATCCAAACAAAATAAATATCATATTATAATTCTTGCATACACAAATTGACAGCCATATGTACAATAAATCATAGAATTTTCAAACTTCTAAGTTCTAGCACAAAACCTTGAATTCCTTTATTTTCTGAAACTTTTTGGTCATTACAGTAATATGCAGAAATATAATTTAATCCAATATTTTTGATCAAAACATATCAAAAATTAGTTTAGAATAATAACATGTAAAGATCACTCCCTAGTAATGTTTATGCATGAAAATTTCAATTTTAAGTCGTAGGAATCACCTTTGGAGAAATCGCGTAGAGAGGTTGGTGATTTTGGTAGAAAAATTGATTTTTCTCCTAAGAAATCACCTAACCCAAATTTTATCAGTAAAAATTAGTGAATATTCAGTTCCAAATAATTTTTCCAAGATTAGTTTCATAAAAAATCAAATAGTAATTTGAAAGGAAAAGAAAAACTTACGAAACAGTCGCAAATCGTAAGTTTGAAAGGATTTTATGAATTTTGGAAGAGAGAAACATTTTAAGAGAATTTTTCTACCAAAATAATGAAATAATAGAATGGTGGCTACTGAAATGAGTGGCTGGCTAAATTTAGGGTATTTATTTGGAGGGTTTTGGGCAATTTTCCAATAATACCTTTAATGAGCTAGGTTAGGAGTATTTTAGTGTACTGGGCTTTTAAGTATTTGGGCTTTTTATTTAAATTAGGGATAATTATGGGTAATAAAAATAAAAATATTTTTCTTATTATTTTTATTTACATTTCCCCTTAAACATTTATTTAAAAATAATTTAAAAATACTCATAAAATCATTTTATGCTTAAAAAATTGCCTTTTTACATAAAAATTCATTTTTACGAAAAATAAATTATTTCATGCAATTACATTTTATTCAAATCATTTTTTCACAATAATAATTTATATTAGGTATATTAAAATTAATTTAACATACCCCAAACCCATAAATCACGTCACATACAAAATTTCACATAGTCATACAATTTGTCACAATAACCCTAAATTCAAATAATTTGTCACTAAAACTCTTAGGGTAAATGTGGGTTGTTACAGTTAGTGGGAGCACAGTTACTTTTTCTTATACTATATGTGGGTGACATTTTATTAATTGGTAATGACATTGGCATGCTCACAACTATAAAAGTTTGATTATCTCAAACTTTCTCCATGAAAGACTTATGAGAATCCACCTACATTCTTGGTTTTCAGATCTATAGAGATAGATCTAAAAGAATGATTAGCCTTTCTCAAAGTCAGTACTTGGAAAAAGTGTTAAAATAATTCAACATGCTTGATTCTAATAAGGGATTGTTGCTTGTGAGGCACGATATCCATCTTTCTAAGTCTATGTCTCCTAAAACACTTGAAGAAAAGGAACACATGGCTAAGGTTCTATATGCTTCAATAGTTGGAAGTCTAATGTATGCTATGCTATGTATTTGGCTAGATATTGCATATGCTATTAGTTTGACTAGTAGATATCAATCCAATCTAAGATTAGATCACTAGACTGCAGTCAAAGTTATTCTTAAGTACTTGAGAAGGACTAAGGATTTAGTTTTGATATATGGAGGAGGTGATTTGAGGATAAATGGATTTACATATTCTGACTTCCAGTTAGATGTTAATGATAGAAAGTTTATCTCTAGGTCTGTGTTTACTTATAATAGAGGAGAAGTATACTAGAAAAGTTTCAAGTAGTCAACTACTGCAGATTCCACTATAGAAGCCGAGTATATTGCTGTATCAGATGCCGCAAAAGAAGCTATTTAGATTCAAAAGTTTGTGATAGAACTAAGAGTGGTTCCTTCCATGCAATCACTGGTTCCTCTCTACTATGACAATAATAGAGCCATAACCCAAGCAAAGGAACCCAGGTCTCACCAGAAATCCAAATACATAGAAAGGCGCTCATATTATTAGAGAAATCATTGGGAAAGGCAACATTGCCATGTAGAAAATAGCATCAGCTGATAACACTATAGATCCATTGATTAAAGCAATGAGTTAGCAATAGTTAGATTTTCATCTTGAGAAGATGGGACTTAGATACTATACTGATTGGCTCTAGTGCAAGTTGGAGATTAATAGTGATGTATGCCCTAGAGTAATGTACATATTATGTAAATGTAAATAAAATCCTTAATTGGCAATAAAATATATATGTTCCTTAAATGAATTTCTTTTGTTATGAATGTATGTTATATGATGCAAATTGGTATAACTAAACTAATGAAATAATAATTTATTTTATGTGTGCATGCATTCATTTCATTATATAAATTGGTGCATTTAACTTTGTTTTTAAGTTTTGAAGTGTTTCTTAACAAATATCAAGTTTACAAGGTGTAATGATTGAAAAAGAAGGCTTTTGCAAGGCTAGAACAAAGAGACAAGATGGTGTCGACTCGTCCCAGGCTGTCATGAGTCATGACAGTGGCCTTCTGTGCTGATTAGTGCCGAGTAGTTATAGCACCCTTTCATGACATCTCTTCGCAAACACTCCTTTTTGTAAAGGGCATCACTTGGGACACTTTGAGGCTTATAAATACATGTGTTTAGCCTCACTTTGAGAGATGTTAAGTTAGCATTTGATAGCTTTTAGTTACAAATACTTAGTGCAAATTCAAGTGATATAATTAGTCTAAGATTGAAGAATTTCCAAGAGGTTCAAGGAAGCATTCAAAGGCTACTTTCTACAAAGTAATTTTCTAAAGAAGGAGTGAAGAAAACATCATCAAGCTTCCTTTCCCTTGTCTTTTTGACTTGTTCCTTTGATGTTCTACTGGTCTTCTTGTCACTACTTTGTCATTGACACTATAGAATTACACTAAGTTTATGTAATTTGAATTGCAATGAAGTTTTGATTTTAACTACTTTATTTTCTATATGCATTGAAAGATTTAATTTCAATTAAGTGCTTAACTATGTTGTGTATGCTTGATCACTATATTTAACTTGTTAATCAATTTTTTCACAATGAGAGTTGGGATAACTTGATGGAAAAGCAATTGAAATTACTTAGGGGTTACGATAGTATTTGGAGACAAGCAATCCACTCTAAGGGGATAAAAGGAAATGGCATGAAATTTAATGGTTTTGTTCTATCTCTATAATGACATGAGAATGTTTATAGACTCTAGACCAAAATACTTTTAATTGACAATGAGAATTGCTTTTAAAAACTTTAGGTCTTGCTTTCAATCTGTGCATGCATATAACTCTTATAACTAAAATCAATTCGGATTTATAATTCTAATAACTAACACTCTTTATTCATAATTTAGGATAATAATAATAGAATTTAGTTTAGATATAAATCCCTTTTTAATATTGTATGCCTATCCATCTTAGTATTTATTTGGTTAATATAAGATTCCTCAAATTCCCTGAGTTCAACACCCTACTTACTCTATATTTAATCCTGAGGATTAAGGTTACAATTTTGGTGCCATTGTTGAGGAGTTTGATTTGAATTCTTATTAATTTAGAATAGTAAAAAGTTGTTTTAGGCTTTTGTTTTCTGATTTTGATTTCATATTTTAATTTCTATTTTGTTTCTTTCTTGTTTAGTTAAATATGAGACATAGTAGAAGTTCTAATGATCTTCTGCCAATTGATCCTAAAATTGAACAAACTTTGCATACTTTATGTAGGGATCAAAGAGAAAGAGAAGATGATCAACACAACCTTGGCGAAATGGCTAGAGAAAGATGAATGTTAGGCGATTTTGCTATGCCCGACATCACAAGCAGTTTAGAAAAGATCATGGCTCCTTCCATTGCAAACAACAACTTTGAAATCAAGCCAAACATCATTCAAATGGTGCAAAACAATCAGTTTAGTGGTTTGCAAGGGGAGGATCTATATGCTCACATCAGTTAAGCGTATGTGTATGTTATATGTGCATGGGGTAGTTATGGGATAGCATAGCATGATGATTAAATAAATACTAAGTATTAAATTAAATATTATGTTAGAGTTTGAGGAGTTTTAAAAGTGCAAAGGGACTACGTATACTAGGAGCAAAGGAACCCCAAGGTGAGTAAACATTATGTTTCAAATTACAAGTGCAAGCTATTATGATATGTGTACCTTTGACATTCTTGAAACCCAAGTTCACTTCCATTTTTAAATTAACTATGTGATTTCTTGTTAAGCTTGGGCTACCAAGGGACATTTGGTCCAAAACCATTTTTGACTATCCAATGATAATACCTTTATGATTATTACCCCAACGTATATTCTTTCTGGAGCTACACTATCATTGTATCTTTTGTTTAAAAGTTAAACCACTATTATTATTGAGATACATGTTATTGTTGCCTTATGTGATATTGTTAATTGTGATTACCATTAGCTCTAGTTATGGTACCTTTTACCTTTTATGCATAAATCCTCGTACTGATGCGAGTAATCATCGGCTATGTGCTCCTCGTATCGATGCGGGTAATCATCGGCTATGTGCTCCTCATACTGATACGATTAATCATCGCTATGTACTACTCATACTGATGCGAGTAATCCTTGACTATGTGCTACTCATACTGATGCGAGTAATCATCGGCTATATGATCCTCATACCGATGTGAGTAATTATTGGCTATGTGTTTGAGTGATTATGGCAATAGCCTTCACTCTATGTGTTATGTGTTCAAGTGATTATGGCAATAGCCTTTACTCTATGTGTTCGAGTGATTATGGCAGTAGCCTTCACTCTATGTGTTATAAGTGTGATTTCTACGAACCTTTTTAAATTGCAAACTATGAATCATGAACTATAAGTTATGAGTTATGAGCCCTTTCTAAGGGATATATGTTATCATACAATCCCTATTGTTTACTCATTGAGATCATCTATCTCACCTTTTTTCCTTGTATGGTTCTAGGTGAGCATTATGAGGAGGCAAGGTGATGGCTCAAGCATCCTACTTCGCTTAGGGAATTCCTTGTCCAAGAAAATTAGTTTAATATGTCATGAAGAGTTATCCTTAGACATTCTGAGAATATTCATTTTTTATGGTTATTTTGAAATGTTATCCTTTGAGGTTTTAATTGAATTCTAAATATTATTTCCTTATGGATTATGTTTAAAATATATTTTAATTAGGCTTCCGCAACTTAAGGTTTTAAAAAAAAAAGGGTTTATTTAAGTTAATGTAATAGGTTTTTTTGGTACGATCCTAGGCAGTATTTGTATAAGTGTAAGTGGGTTCTACGGACGTGGGTGACCTTATGTCTCCCCATGTTCTAGGACCGTTATGTCTCCAAAGTTGGGATGTGACAAAATAAGAAAGTGTTCTAAATTCTAATTGGATACATCTATGGTTATTTTAGATAAAGAAAAAAATGATAGAGAGGATTTAAAATGAATTTTAGAAACTTGATTCAAGACTTGAAAGTCTTAATAGCATGAACTTGGTCTAAAAGGAAACTTGACATTCTAATGGTAGATATTGATAATTGAGGATCACATAGGTTTTATATTGTGTTAATTTGATGAATCTATAATCAATTTGAAGATTGGATAAGGAATTGGTGGTTTTCCCCTAAATTTTAGGGTTTATGGAAAAATTAGGGATTTTGAGATTTGAACTTGAATTCATGAGATTAAAGGGAAATTAAGCTTAAGAATGTCTAACATAATTTGTGCAATGTTAATTTTGAAATCCAATGGATGGAAATGATTTTCCCCAAATTTAATGAACTAGGTTCATTTATGGAATTTAATAGTGGAAGTGGAATTAGTTCTCTTGAATGTTGGGATTTGCTTGACTATTATGAAAGTTGAAATGGGAAATTGGAAGGAAAGGAATTATCTTTCTCTAAGTAAGCCATTGGAAAACAATTAAGGGAAAGTATTATAATTAGTAACAAGTATATATATGATATGTTTTGACCTTAAAAGTAAGAAGGGAGCACTACAATGAACAAAATGAAAGTATTAACAAGTTAAGCTAAATTTAAACTAATGACATAACAAAGAAGTTATTAATGTGTAATTGAAATACAATGTGTAGACCTAAAGACAAGGACAAGGATATTGTCTAAGAGTGAAAGGAGCACTAATAGTATCAAAGTTAAACGTAAATAGGCGCAAAAGAGTCTAAGGTGAGTACATTATAATATAATATGAATTGCACCATTTGCTTTGAACCTTTGTTAATCAAACCATAATCATTGAAATATTCCAATTCTTTGATGAGCATGAATTGTTTATTGAATAATAAGCCATTTGAAATGATATTCCTTGATGATATTTGACTATTGTGAAACCTTCATGTTGAACTAATAATGTGAATCATTGAATCCTCTATTGTAAACCTTATCCTTATATGAACTTTCTATTAATGCCAAAAGATAAGAAGAAATCCTTTTTGGTGTAAGGAAATACACCATACCATATGCACTTGGTATAAGCCTGCGGGTAGGGTGAGAGTACCCAAACTCTGTTAGGAGGAAATGCCTAACTGTAAAACTTGATCAGTCTTGCGTAATGTGATATATGTGAGTGAGCAAGGCTTAGGCTGCCACTCTTCAATTTATAAGTGTGGGAAGCATTTTACTTCCAAGAAAGTATTATTTCTACTAACAATATTATTTCCATCTCAATGAGAAATTTAATCATAATGTCTATATTGATTAAATATGCTCCATTGCCATAAAAAGCCCTTCTTAATAATGGCCATTGTATTCACCATATATATATTGTATTGTTATGTACTCACTGAGCTTTGTCTCATTCCGTAATTGTTTAAAATTTTCAAGTAAGATTGATGAGTCAGCAAGGTAAATTTCTAAGCCCTACTCATCCGCTTGGAAGTTGTTTTGCTAATTTCAAGAATTGTGATTGTTGTGTAACAATCCACATCTACCCTAGAAATTTTGATGACAATTTGCTTGATTTATAACTATTAAGGTTAACTGTGTGCTTTTATAGGAATTTATGTTTTGTGTGATTGATGAGTATGTATGTAACAACCCACATCTACCCTAGGAGTTTTAGTGGCAAATTATTTAAATTTAGGGTTATTGTGACAAATTGTGTGACTATATGAAAATTTATGTGTGACATGATTTATGAGTTTGGAGCATGTTAAATTAATTTTAATATGCCCAATATGAATTATTATTGTGAAATAAATGATTTGAATAAAATGTATTAGAATGAAATAATTTATTTTTCATAAAATTAATTTTCATGTAAAAAAGTGATTTTTAAGTATAAAATAATTTTATACGTATTTTTAAAATATTTTTTTATAAATGTTTTAGGGGGAATTTTAATGAAAATATTAAGAAAAATATTTTATTTTAATTACCTATAATCAGCCCTAAATTAATTAAAAAGTTCAAATACCCAAAAGCTCACTACACCAAAACACTTCTAACCTAGTTTATTAAGGGTAAAATTGGAAATTGCACCTTAAACCCTAATATATAATAAAAATTTTGGCCAGCACTCTCATTCCAGCAGCCATCACTCCATTTTTCTGTATCTTAATAGAAAAATTATCCCAAAATACTTCTCACTACCGAAATTAAGAAAATGCCGAAATTAAGAAAATGCCTTTCAGTTTTTTGATTTCTTGACCGTAATCATAAGTTTTTCTTCTCTTTCAATTCTTTGACTGATTTCTATGAAATAAATTATGAGAAAATTATTTTGAACTGGTTTTTTTATTGATTTTTAAGATTTAATTCAGTTTGGATGTGTTTTTGAGAGAGAAATTTAATTCTCTACTGAAAATACAAATCTTTCAGCGAGATTTTTCCAAAGGTGAATCCTGTAACATAAAATTGAAATTTTTATGTATAAACATCACTAATTTTTTATGTTTTTGATGAAAAATATTGGATTAAATTATATTTCTACATATTTTTGTAATGACTGAAAAATTTTAGAAAACAAAGGAATTCAAGGTTTTTGTACTAGAACTTAAAAGTTGAAAAATTCTATTATTATTTCAACATGTGGCTACTAATTTGTATATTATTGGATTTTAAACTGATATTCGTTATGTTTGGATGAAAAAGAATGATTTAAATCATGTGTTTGTATATTACTGTAATGAACGAAAAATGCGAAAACTCATGATTTTCACCCTAAGCCGTAAACTTTGGAATTTACATGCATAATTAACACCTATGGCTGCCGAATCATACATGTGGATATTCTAAATTGAAATTCACTATGACTAAATGTAAAATAATGGTTTAAACTACCTGTTCACATATTACTGTAATGACCAAAAAATACTAAAAACAGGGGAACTCATGGTTTTGCACCCTAGAACACAAAAATTGAATTTTCATGTATGAGAAATACCATATGCTGTCTATTCATATAGATTAATATTCTAAAATGGTTTGTGTTAAGATTATGTGAAAAGTCTTGGTTCAAATCATATTTTTATATATTACTGTAATAGACGGAAAGATCAAAAAGAAAGAAAAAATTCAGTTTTTCCTTTGATGATGCATTTGGCCTACTATGGGATTTTTATCTCAATGTCTATAATATTTATATGATGTATTTTGATGATTTTTGATAAGTTTTTATGTATGATAAATGATAAAATTGCATGTTAGTTAAAGGTATGACACTAGACAAGCCTAGAGGCACTTTGGTATACTTAAGGTATCTTAACCTTATATTGTGATTAGAATGTGAATGTGATTGGATAATATGGAAATGGATTTTATGATGAATTAACAATGAATTAATGTTCTTGAATTAATGAAGTGATTGATTGAAGGGATTGGTCATAAGAGATAAGCATGATGCTTGAAAGGTTATTTGTTAAGTTGACATATATGGAAGTGTTAAGTGTACTAAGATGATTGTTAAAGTGAATTTATATTATGGTATTGATACTGTATGGAACTTAGAAAGGTATTGACATGATTGTAATGTGTTTTCATATGGGCTTATAAAGGCTAAGTGTACAAGACTTTTAAAGTCAACCTGTGATGTGCAAGTGATAAGTGCACTTCTACGTGTAACTCTATGTGTATACGAATGTTATATATGAATGGGTAGCTATGGGATAGGATAGCATCACAATTAAATAAATACTAAGTATTAAATTAAATATTATGTTAGAGCTCAAAAGGGCTACGTGTACTAGGATCAAATGAACCATAAGGTGAGTAAATGTCGTATTCATGCTACAAGTATGAGTACACATTATGTTCAAGCTACAAGTATAAGTTATCATGTTATGTGAACCTTTGATATCTTGAAACCGAAGTTCCTTTTTGTTTTAATGATTTCTTTGTAAGCTTGGGCTGCTAAAGGACATTTGGTCTAAAACCATTTTTGATTAGTCAACTATAATAAAGAACCTTCGTGATTATTGCCCTAACTTATATCCTTTTTGAAACTACACTGTTATTTGTCTTTTGTTTGGTAAGTTAAACACTTATAATGCTATAATTACCTTTATATGTTATAAATTATGTTATGAGTTATGTGTGGACATGGCAGTAGCCTTCCCTTTACATGTTATAAGTTATGTGTAAACATGGCAGCAGCCTTCACTTTACATGTTATGAGTTATGTGTGGACAAGGCAGCAGTCTTCACTTTATATTATGTCATGAGTGGACAAGGCAATAGCCTTCACTCTATATTATATTATGAGTGGACAAGGCAGCAACCTCCATTCTATATGTTATGAGTTATAAGTCAATTTCTATAAACCTTGTTAAATCGCAAGCCATGAACTATGAAAAATAAATTATGAACTATGAGCTATGAAACCTTCTAAGTAATATATGTTATTGTTTAAGCTATGTTGTTTACTCATTGAGATCATTTATCTCACCCCTTCTTCTTTGTATGGATCCGGGTGAATACTATGAAGAGGCAAGGTGATGGCTCAAGCACCCTACCTCGCTTGGGAAATTTCTTCTCTAAGTCTTTAATAATACTATGCTATGAAATGTTATTGTTAGATGCTTCGGGAATATTATTTTTGATATTTATTTTGAGATGTTATTTATTAAGGCTTCAACTGGATCATGAATATTAATTTCTTATAGATCGTATGTGAAGTATCTAATTATTGTCTTCCACAACTAAAGGTTTTGATATAAATGTTTTAAAATGAATTATTGTATAAGGTTTGGTATGATCCTAGGTAGTATTTGTATAAGTATAAGTGGGTTCTACGGGTGTGGGTGACCTTATGCCTCCCTATGTTCTAGGACTGTCATGTCTCAAAAGTTAGGATGTGACAATGTGGCATGTTAAATTAATTTTAATATGCATAATATGAGTCACTATTGTGAAATAAATGTTTAAATAAAATGCATTGGCATGAAATAATTTATTTTTCGTAGAATGAATTTTCACATAAAAAGATGATTTTTTAAGCATAAAATAATTTTATGAGTATTTTTAAAATAAATGTTTTAGGGGAAATTTTAATGAAAATAATAAGAAAAATATTTTTATTTTAATTACTCATAATCAACCCATAATTTAAATAAAAAGCCTAAATACCTAAAAGCTTACTACCCAAAAACCCTCCTTACCTAGCTCATTAAGGGTATTAGTGGAAATTGCCCAAAATCCTACATTACCTAAAATTTTGATAGCACTCTCTTTCTAGTAGCCATCACTCTATTTTTCTATATTTTTAGAGAAAAATTCTCTCAAAACAATTCTATCTACCGAAATTAAGAAAACACCTTTTAATTTTGTGATTTCTCGCCTGTGTTTGTAAGTTTTTTCTTTCTTAACAATTTCCTATCTGATTTCTATGAAATAAATCATGAGAAAATTATTTTGAACTGGTTTTTTACTGATTTTTATAGATTTAGTTCTATTTGGGTGAGTTTTTAAAGAGAAATTTAATTATCTACCAAAAACACAAATCTTTCCTTGTGATTTCTCTAAAGGTGAATCTTGTAACTTAAAATTTCAATTTTTATGCATAAACATCACTAAAGAGGGGCAATTTCTTTACCATTGTATTCTAAAAAATTTTTTGATGTGTTTTGATAAAAAATATTAGATTAAATCATATTTCTACATATTATTGTAATGACCGAAAAGTTTCAGAAAATAAGGAAATTCAAGATTTTCGCTCTAGAACTTGAAAGTTAGAAAATTCTTTGGTTTGATAACTCTATGACTACTAAATTGTGATGTTTAATATTCTAAACTGATATTTGTTCTGTTTGGATGAAAAGTAATGATTTAAATCATGTGTTTATATATTACTGTAATGAACAAAAAGTGCGAAAAGCGTGAAAACTCATGATTTTCACCGTAAGCCTTAAACTTTGGAATTTTCATGCATAATTATTATCTATGGCTATTGAATCATACACATGGATGTTCTAAATTGATATTTGCTATGATTGAATAAAAAATAATGGCTTAAACCACCTGTTTACATATTACCGTAATGACCAAAAAATACCAAAAATAAGAAAACTCATGGTTTTGCACCCTAAAACGCAAAATTTGAATTTTCATGTAGGAGATGTACCTATTGTTGCCAATTCATGTAGATTGATATTCTAAAATGATTTTTTGTTGTGTTTACAAGGAAAATCTTGGTTCAAACCATGTTTTTACAAATTACTGTAATAGACGAAAAGTGCGAAAATGTAAGAAAAATTCAGTTTTTCCCTTGATAATGTATTCAGCCTAAAATGGGATTTTCATACCAATGCCTATAATTTTTATGCAATGCATTTTGATGATTATTGACATGTATGTATGTATAATAAATGATAGAATTGCATGTTAGTTGAAGGTATGACCCTAGACAAGTTTAGAGGCACTTTGGTATACTTAAGGTATACCTAAGGCATGTTGACCTTATGTTGTGATTAGAATGTGAATGTGATTAGGAAATATAGAAATAGATTTCATGATTACTTGATAATGAATTGATGACCTTAAATTGATGAAGAGATTGATTGAATGAATGGGTCATAAGAGTTAAGCATGACATTTGAAAGGTCATTTATTAAGTTGACATATATGAAAGTGTTAAGAGTATTAAGATAATTGTTAAAGTAAATTGACATTAAGATAATGATATTGTATTAACCTTAGAAAGGTATGGACATGAATTATGATGTGTTTCATATAGGCTTAAAAAGGCTGAGTGTGCAAGATTTTTAAATTAACATGTTACATGCAAATGATAAGTGCACCTATATATGCAACTCTAATTGTATGTGAATGTTATATGTGCATAGGGTAGTTATGAGATAGGATAGCATCATGGTTAAATAAATATTAAGTATTGAATTAAATATTATAATAGAGCTCGAGGAGTCTTAGAAGTCTAAAGGCTACATGAATTAGGAGCGAAGGAACCACAAGGCGAGTAAACACTATGTTCATGTTGCAAGTGTGAGTAATATTATGTTATGTTATAAATATGTGATATCATGTTATGTATACCTTGATATCATTCAAAGCCAAATTATTTTCTATTTCAAATGAACTCAATGATCTCTATTTTAAGCTTAGGCTACCAAAGGACAATTGGTCCAAAAACCATTTTGTTTATCCAATGCTAATTCTTTGTGATAATTGCCTTAACTTTTTTTCTTTCTGGAACTACACTATTCTTGTATCTTCTATTCAAATAAATTAAATTGATATTACTATTGTGATATATGTTATTGTTGCCTTAAGTGCTATTGATATATGTGAATACCATTAGCTCTAGCTATGGTACCTCTAACCCTTTAAGCAGAAGTCCTTATGCCGATGCGGGTAATCATCGAAACCTATACACATAGTCTTAACTTGATGGATAGGGGTAGTGTATCCACCTCAACTAGAAAGGGGCAGTTCTAGCTATGGGGCCTGATCAGCTTCACGCTTTTCATATGATAAGAGTTGAAATTTAGTTTAATGCCACCTTTCTTCTATGTGTTTGAGTTATAAAGCAATAGCCTTCACTCTCAATGTGTTATAAGTGTGATTTCTACAAACTTGTTTAATTAAAAGCCTTGCTAAAATGTTAACTTGATTCATGAATTATAAATCATGAACTATATGTATAAGCTATGAGTTTCCTTTTCAAAGGACTATGTGTTAATGTATGTGCTATATTGTTTACTCATTGAGATCATCTATCTCACTCCTTTTCCTTTTTCCTTGTGTAGTTCTAGGTGAGCAGTATGAGGAGGCAAGATGATAGCTTAAGCATTCTACTCCACTTAGGGAATTCCTTGTTTGAAGTCTTTAATAATACTATAATATGAAGCATTATCATTAGACGCTCTAGGAATAATTATTTTGATGTTTATTTGAAATGTTTTGTTAAGATTTCAAATGGATTATAAATATTATTTTCTTATGGATTATATGTGAAGTATCTAATTATTGTCTTCTGCAACTAAAGGTTTTTACATAAATGTTTTAAATGAGTTATTGCATGAGATTTGGTATGATCCTAGGCATGAATTGTGTATGTGTAGATGGGTTTTATGGATGTGGGTGACCTTATATCTCCTCATTTTCTAAGACCGTCATATCTCTAAAGTTAGGATGTGACATCTTGACTATAAAGACCATTATTTTAGAGCTTCATAGTTGTCAAAGGTTTAGCACTAAAATGTTATCGGGGGTATATGTGTTGTAAATTGTATTGTAATTGCTATTATAATAATGTATGAAATAATAAACATTTGTTTAATGAAATGAAATACAACTTTAGAAATTTTACAATTTGTGTTTGTAAATGGTATGGTAAGTTAGCAAGGAAATCATAAGCAAGTAATGGGTAACAAGGAAAAGCTAATAAGGTTATGATCTTAGGATAAGGTCCTACATGATAGATGCTAAAGGATTATAAGTTAAATTGGGTTCTACAGGTTGAGGTGGCGTTATATCTTCCTATGCCCTAGGACCGTCAATGCTTAATAAGTGGGTCGTGACAATATGACATGTTAGATTAATTCTAATATGCATAATATGAATTATTATTGTGAAATAAGTAATTTATATGAAGTGCATAAGTATAAAATGATTTATTGCACATAAAGTTAACTTTTAGGCACAAAGCTATTTTTAAGCATAAAATGATTTTCATGAGCATTTTTAAAATATTTTAAATAAATATTTTAGGGGGAATTTCAAAGAAAATAATAAAAAAATATTTTATTTTTAATTACCTATAAACAGCCCATAAATTAAATTAAAAGGCCCAACTCACTAAAGCCTAACACACCAAAACATTCATAACCTAGCTCATTAATGGCAAACTTGTAATTTTGCCAAGACCCTAAAAATAAAGCATAAATTTTAGCCAGCCTTATTGTGGTAGCCACCATTCTATTTTTCATTAGATTTTTATAGAAAAATTCTCTCAACTGAAAGTCATAAGGTGTCTTCAAACCTTGTGATTTTGTGATCATTTTCGTAAGTTTTTCCTTCCTTTCAATCTGTTATTTGACTTTTATGAAACTAACCATGAGAAATTCATTTGGGGCTATATATTTACTATTTTATTGATGTTTAATTTGGCCTAGGTGAATTATTTGAAGGAGAAACCAATTTTCAACCATAAACACAATTCTTTCTTCACATATCTACCAAAGGTGAACCCTATAACTCAAAATTAGAATTTTCATACAATTATAAAAGAAGGGCTATTGATTTGCTTATTGATGTATTCTAAATTGATTTTTGTTATGTTTAGATGCAAAATATTGGTTTGAATCATGTTTATGCATATTACTGTAATGATCGGAAAGCACAAAAAGTAAGAAAATCCATGATTTCCATCCTAAAACATAAAATTGGAAATTTTCATTCACATGTTTTCAAAGCGGTGCCAATTCCTATGTGTATGTATTCTAAAATGATTTTTTTATGTTTGCATGAAAAATTATTGATTTAAATAATGTATTTTCATATTATAATGACCGAAAAGTGCAAAAAGCAAAAAATCCATGGTTTCCATGGAATATATGCATTCGGCCTATAAAGGGATTTTCATTCCAATGTCTATAATTTTATATGATATATTTCAATGAGTGTTGATATATGTATATGAATGATATATGATTTAATTGCATGTTGGTTGAAGGAGTAACTCTAGACCAAAGACTAGAGACAATTCGGCCTACCTAGGGTTTCCTAACCCTATTACTATACTGTGATTAATATGTATATATGATTAAGCGGCATGAAGATTAGGCCTTATAATGTGTTAATTGTGGATTAATGACCTTCAATTGACTATGAGATTAATTGTATAATTTGGTCAAAAGAGATAAATATGATATTTTTAAGGTTACTTGTTAAGTTAAAGTATACGAAAAGTATTAAGTGTGACAAGTTGGAAGTGAAATTGAATTGATATCAAGGTCAAGATTTATTGTGTTTGGCTATAGAAAAGTTTTGGCAAGAGTTGTTATGCGTTTTCCATATGAGTTTAAGAAGGCTAAGTGTGCAAGACTTGAAAGTGAACATGTTATATGCAAGTGATGAGTGTACTTCTAAGTGCAACTCCAGGTATATTTGTATGTTATATATGCATGGGGTAGTTGTAGACACTGTATTTTGACCAGTATATTTTTAAATTTTAGTGAAGCTAAAGAAATATTTTAATTTTAGGTTTTTTTTATGATTTTTCAAATTTTACTTTAAATTTCATGTTAAAATAGAATTATTCACATTTTTTTTTAATTTTGGAAAATGAAACTCATTTTTTTAGAAAATGAAATTATGTTTTTATAAACCAAAAAGGTCAAATTTTAATTTTAGAAATATATTTATTAAGAAGTTTTTATTTATTTATTTTTATATTTAAATATTAAAATAAAAAAATATATAACATATCAAAATTAAAAAAAAAAAGGGAGAAAAAAGAAAAAAAAATCAAAAGCTTAAAAGCCCACTTACCCATCCCAGCTTAGCAGATTCCCTCATACTAAAATAGAGACATGCCTCTCTCCCTACTCTCATTCTCTGCACAAACCTTATACCTATCATCACCAACACACCTCTCTGAATGAGCACAGCAACGAACGCTCTCTCCCATTCTTATCTTTTCCTCTCACCAACAGATGCCTACCATCCTCTTACTAACACATAGCCTATGCTCTCTTTCTCTCTGCACATAACACACACACACACACACACACATTTGAATCAATTTTGGGTTTGATTGTGAGAAAATTCACTATTTATGAGCCTATATGATGGGTTTAGGGGTTAGAGAATTTTCTACTAAAGTTAAAATTATAATTACATCTTTTGGTTAGTGGGAATGTCCATTTTACCTCTAAAGGATCAAATGGTTATTTTACCATTTGAGGAAGTAAAGTCAACTTTGCCCTTCCACCAAATGAAGAGCTAAAATGGTAATTAAGTCTTTAAGAAGACTAAAAAGTTAAGTCTTGAAGGAAATGAGTATAAAAGGGTTTATGTTAATTTTTCTTCATAAGTTTTTGAACATCATTTTCTCATATTTGGAGCATCTACAGAGAGAAATTGAGAGAGAGAAAGAAAATGAAGAAAATTTTTCTTCATTTTTCTTTTAATCTTCAATTCTCTTCTTTATTCTTTGTGAAAGAGCAATTGCTTGCAAATTGAAAATGTGTTTAGTCCAAAACAAACCAAAGAGAAACCTTAAACATCTTAAAGGTTTTTGAGGAAAAATCTTGAATCAATTTAGGCAACTAAGAGAGTGATTCAAGAATACCGAAGAAATCAAGAGGAGACTTGGAGGTGAGCTAAGTGTGGGTGATATAGAGATTTCACACTTGGGAAGCTCTTTGATAAAGAAAGAAGGAATGTAAAAGAGGTAATATGATTGCTCTTCCTTCTTCTTTATATATATATATATGTTTTACGCACAAATTAATTGATTGCTTGAATGAATTTTGGACCAAAATTAGGTGAAGTGAAATTTTAAAATTTTTGAAATTTCACCTCACCACCTTCCTTCCATTACGCTTAGCTCCACCATTCCTTCATATTGTTCATGTAAGCATGTCCAAAATCATTTTAGAATATCCATATATATGAATTGGCACCTATATGTAGTTTTTATACATGAAAATTCCAACTTTTGTATTCTAGTATGAAAACCATGAATTTTCTAGCTTTCCATACTTTTTCAATCATTACAATAATATACAGAAATATGATTTAAATCAATATTTGTCATCTAAACACAACAAAAATCAATTTAGAACACAAACACATACAAATCAGTAGCCCTTCCATGTATTTATGCATGAAAATTTCAATTTTGAGTTTTAGAGTTCATCTTTGGAGGATTCGCAAAGAAAGGGTTGTGTTTTCAGTGGAAAAATGGATTCCTCTTTCAAGGTATCACCTAGGCTAAATAGTTTTCTCATGATTAGTTTCATAAAAATCAAATAGTAAATTGAAAAGAAAGAAAAACTTATGAAAATGGTCACGAAATTACAAAGGTTGAAGGCACCTTGTGAATTTCGGTTGAGAGAATATTTTTAAGAGAATTTTTCTATAAAAACTATGAAGAATAACAGAATGGTGGCTGCTTCTCTAGGGCTAGCTGAAATTTACCTTACATATTTAGGGTTTTGGCAAAATTTCAAGTTTTCCCTTAATAAGCTGGGTTAGAAGTGTTTTAGTGTAGTAAGCTTTTGGGAAATTAGGTCTTTTATTTAATTTATGGACTGATTATAGGTAATTAAAAAAAATATTTTTCTTATTATTTTCATTAAAATCCCCCCCAAAATATTTATTTAAAAATATTCTAAAAATGCTCATGCTTAAAAATCGCTTTGTGCATGAAAATTCAATTTATGTGCAATATATTATTTTATGCTTATACATTTCATATAAATCACTTATTTCACTATAAAAATTCATATCATGCATATTAGAGCTAATCTAACATGCCACATGTGCATCAATTACATAACTTATGAATTTCCATAAAAGCACACACTTAGTCTTATTAGTTCTAAATTCAAGTAATTATCATGGAAACTCATAGGGTGGATGTGGGTTGTTACACCGATGAACGGATGACCATCTCAAAGTTCAAGAAGCTATAGCCACCTATTGTCTACAGTGAGGAGGGTGATGACCCTCATGAATTCTTTAATGAGATGGACAAGCTAGCCCATCAATTGTCATGCTCAGACACTAGATTGAGTTGGTAGGACTCTAACTTAAAAAGAAGGCATGGTATTAGTATGAAAGAAATATTGAGGAGTGACTATATGAAGTTGACCCACCTATGTGGATAGAATTTAAGTAAGAGGTGATGGATGAATTCTTGCCTAAAGGTGAAAGGTAAGATAGGGTGCTGTAGTTCAAGTAGCTAAAGTAGAAGCTTGGGATGTCGGTGTCAGAGTATGCTAAGGAGTTTAACCTACTTAGCATATTTGCCATCAACATTGTTCCTACTAAAGCCTATCACATCAATCGCTTCTTAAGAGGATTGGTTACACCTCTATTCAACTCCTTAGCAACATCTAAATTCTTAACCTTGGCCAAGTTGATAGATAAGGCCAAGATAGTGAAAAAGAGATATAAGGTCGAGAGGGCCGAATGCGCAGAATGTGATTAGAAGGGTAGGCATAAGAACAAGAGCCATAGAGCCTAGCATAAGGGAAGGAGAGGAGGATTGAGAAAGGAATCTTTGCCTACAATCTCAACACCCAGAAAGAGCAGTGGTTAATCAAAGTAGCTTCCTACTTGTGGCCATTATGGCAAGCTGCATTTTGGAGTTTGCTGGAAGGTCTCTAGCACATGTTTGAGGTGTGAACAAATGGGTCACCTCATCAAAGATTGCCCAACGATAAGGATCATAAGAAATGCAACCTTGGCCCTTCCACCAACCAGACCATTCCAACCCTAAGGACAAAGAGCCAAGAATAAAGGGTCAGCTACTAGAAACACGCTGACGACAGATAATAAGAGCAAAGGTCAAGTCTTCACATTGAATCAGCAAGAGGCTGCGCTTTGCACACTGCAATCATATGTATCATTCCTATCTAAAATTCTAGTTCAAGATGCTTAATTGATTCTGGTGCTATGCATTCATTTGTATCTTCATGTTTTGTTAAGAGTCTTGGTAGAAATAAGGAATTAATAATTGAACCCTTAGTAGTGTCAACTCCTTTGGGAGAAGTGATGTAAGTGAAACATGTGTTTAAGGACTATGAGGTAGCTATTGATGGACGAAAACTTCTTATTGAATTGCTAGAACTTGATGTGCTAGAATTTGTTGTAATCTTAGGAATGGATTGGCTTTATAAGCATGGGGCTCATATCAACTGTGGAGAGAAGTTAGTAGAATTTTGAACCAAGGATGGGGAGAAATTTATGTACCAAAGAGATAGGAATGAGAACCCTCTAAATTTGATATCTGCCTTAGGAGCAAAAAGGATGCTAAGAAAAGGGTGCCAAGCATACTTAGCTCATGTTGTCAATACAGATAAAGAGGCTAATGTTTAAAGCAATAGCATGCTAGTGGTGGATGAATTCATGGATGTCTTTCTAGAGGATCTACTTGGAATATCATTGGATTGTAAGATCAGGTTCAATATTGAGCTACTCTAGACATGCAACCTATATTGATACTGCTATATCGTATGACACTGATGAAGTTGAAAGAATTAAAGACACAACTGTATGACTTACTTGACAAAGGTTTCATCCGACCAAGTAACTCGCCATGGGGCATGCAAGCATCATTTGTGAAAAAGAAGGATGAATCATTTCAGATGTGCATCGATTATCACCAGCTCAACAAAGTCACTATGAAGAACAAGTATCCTTTACTAAGGATCGATGATCTTTTTGATCAACTGCAAGGAGTTGGCTACTTCTCTAAGATAGACTTAAGGTTTAGCTATCATCAACTAAAAATTCATAGAGAAGACATCTGGAAGACTGCCTTTTGTACAAGATATGGTCATTATGAGTTCATAGTTCTACCGTTCAGTCTAATGAATGCTCCTACTACTTTCATGGACTTGATGAATTGAGTATTCAGGCCATTCCTCAACAAGTTTGTGATCATTTTCATTGATGACATCCTAATTTATTGTAAGAGTAAAGAAGAGCATCTGAAGATTGTATTGCAGACACTACATGATCACCAACTCTACGCGAAGTTATGTAAGTACGAGTTTTAGATAGAGTCTATCAACTTTCTTGGGCATGTAGAAAGTTGAAGTGGTAGCCAATTGGCTATGGCCCACAATGGTTTTTGAAGTTTAGAGTTTCTTGGGCATTACCAGCTATTATCATAGATTTGTACAGGATTTTTCTAATATAGCATCGCTATTGACCAAGTTGACAATAAAACAAGTTAAGTTTAATTAGGAGGAGTCCTATAAGGAGAGCTTTTAAAAGCTCAAGAAGTGCTTGATATCAACTTCAATTTTGGCTTAACCCAAAGGTGAAGAAGGATTCACAATCTAGTACGATGCCTCAAGAGTAGGGCTTGGATGCATCCTGATGCAAAATGGTAAAGTCATCACCTATGCATCACAATAATTCAAGATGCATGAAGTGAACTACCCTACATAAGACTTGGAATTGGCCGCGATAGTGTTTGCTCTTAAGACCTGGAGACACTAAATGTATGGAATGAAGTGTGGCATATACATGGATCATAAGAGTCTTCAGTACATCTTGAGCCAAAGAGACCTCAACCTGAGGTAGAGGAGATGGGTTGAATTGTTGAAGGACAATGGCTGCCAAATTCTTAATAGCAATATGTGCCCTAGGAGGCATATAATAGTTATGTAATAGTAGATATTAATTCCCAATGGCACAATAATTTATTCATAATATGAAAAGGGTTTCATATTATTGAAAAGAGTCCTTAAGTATTTGTAAGAGGATCTATTCTCAATTGTTAAGAATATGAGAGATAGATCGCTCTTGTACAAAGATTTTAAATATGTTCATGGTCATAGGATTAATGACTAGGCATCATTAATTCTAGAAGATCATCACCTCTGTTTGTTTTCTATAATCAACATGTGATACAGATGATTATAGAGGCAGTGAGTCTCATGCTGCTTAACATATGATGTCGATACAAACATGTGGATATTCATAGGATGAATAATCAAACTGTGATGTTAGATGATAATAATATGGGGTTTTACTACTTATCAATTATTTATCATCTATGTCGTAATAGTGCATATAATCCTTTACTTGAGAGATACTATATCTCATACATAGGTGGTTAAGATTTATTACTGCTTACATAGACGTACTATTCATGTACAGATATATGGCATCTGATGGTTCTAATTTGTTATGTATGGAGATAAGTGATAGCTAAGATATAATTTATTACCTTGAGTAAATGAGATTAAGATCCTATACTATTTGGTTATTCTTGATGGTTAAGTTCTTGGCCAAGACAGTGAGATTCACTAGAAATAGTTTCTAGTAGAAATCTAATATCATCAAGAATTCGAACCGAGATAAGAATAAAAAATCGAGGCACATTAAGGTTTGACATAAACCATTACCCTAGCCGAGATTGGGATCTTTAATGAAGGGATTCTAGTGCATGATGAGTTATGATTAATGGTCCATGTGATGTTTAAAGTTATTAACTATAAACATTCATTTCTAATTAGGTAGTCATGACATGGAATGCAAGTTATCCCCCATGACTTATGGGACTAAGTTTGGAGTGGGGATTTCACATTAGTATAGAAAAATGTTTTCTCATTCCCATTACTAATTAGATATGAATCTAGAAAGTCACACACCTAATAGTGATCACCTTCCAAGTGTAAAAGTTTACCATAATAATTAATTAAAATGTTTAATTAATTGATTAGTGGTAAAATGATTAAACATGTAATTAAATTTATAAGGACCTTAGCATATGCTAACGTTTAATTTATGAAGGTTTCTATTCAATTAAATATTATTTTTTATATGATGCAAATGAGAAAGATTAAATTGAAAATTGATTTGGCATATATCAAAATGTAGCCTAAGCCCATATGTGATATGGAAAAGAGGCAATTTAGGGGTTAGAGAAAATTCACTATTCATAAGCCCATGTGATGGGTTTAGGGGGTTAGAGAGTTTTCTACTAAAATTGAAATTGTAAGTTCATCATTTAAAGAAGCAAAAGTCCACTTTACCCCTCCACCAAATGAAGAGCTAAAAGGGTGTTTTTGTCTTTATGAAGACTTAAGAGTTAAATCTTGAAGAAAATAAGTATAAAAGGGTTTTATGTTCATTTTCTTCATAAGAAAGAGAACATCATTTTTCATTTTGAAACATCTTGAGGGAGATTTGAGAGAGGAAAAGAAAATATGAAGAAATTGTTTCTTCAATTTTTCTTTTAATCTTCAAATTCTTTTCTTTGTTCTTTATGAAAGAATAATTGCTAGCAAATTGAAAATGTGTTTAGTCCAAAACAAATCAAAGAAAAATCTTAAATTCCTAAAGCTTTTTGAGGGATAATCTTGAATCAAATTGGGCAACCAAAAGAGTGATTCAAGAACACTAAAGTAACCAAGAGGAAACATGGAGGTGAGCTTGCTGGGATAATCTAGAGGCTTAACACTTGGGAAGCCCTTTGTTAAAGAAAGAAGGAACCTACAAGATGTACTATGATTACTTTTCCTTTTTAATTATATGCATATGTGTTTTACACATAAATTAATTGATTGCTTGAATGAATTTTGGACCAAAATGGGTGAAGTGAAATTTCAAAATGTTTGAAATTTCACCTTACCACCTTCCTTCCGTTGCGTTTGGCTCCATCGTTCTTTCAATAATTGGTGGAGGGGCAAAGTGGACTTTACTTTTCAAATAATGGAAATGTCTATTTTATCCTTGGAAGGAAGGTGGTGAGGTGAAATTTCAAACATTTTGAAATTTTAATTCACCTATTTTGATCCAAAATTCATTTAATTCTCTATCATCCTAAAAAGGCAAACGTGGTGGCGGATGCCTTGAGTCAAAAATCAATAGGAAGCCTAGCCCATGTGACCATAAGAAAGAGGCTGATCGTGAAGGAGTTAAAAGGATTGTTTATTAGGGCTTGAGGCTAGAGATTGGAGAATCATGAGCTTTAATGGCTAATTTTCAAGTGAAGTCAAAGCTAGTGGAGGAGATAAAGGCTTCATAAGATAAGGATCCATATTTGGTTAGGATAAAAAATGAGACAGAGGAAGGAAAAAATCCTAAATTTGATGTGGTTGATAGGATTCTAAAGTGTGGGAAAAGTGTATATGTGCCTAATGTCAATGGATTAAGGGCAATGATACTGAAGGAAGCACATTAGACACCTTACTATGCTCATCTTGGAACTACTAAGATGTATCACGATGTGAGAGCTAACTATTGGTGGCTTAGACTAATGAAGGATATGGCTAAGTTTATGGCATCATGCCAAACTTGCTAACAAGTTAAGTATGAGAATCAATGATCCTTTGGACTGCTACAAGAGATTAAGTTATTTGAGTAGAAGTAGGAGCGCATCACGACAGACTTTATAGTTGGGTTACATAGAACCTCCAAAGGTTATGACTCTGTATGGGTCATAGTGGATCGACTGATTAAGTTTGCTCATTTTCTAGAAGTTAAGACCATGTTTGCAGCTTAATATGTGTAACTATACATTGACGAGATAGTAAAATTACATGAAGTATCAATTTCTATCATTTTGAATCGAGGCACTCAGTTCACCTTTAGGTTCTAGCAAAAGTTGTAAGAAGCATTGAAAACGTAATTGGACTTCAGTATAGTGTTTCACCCTCAAACGGATCGACAAATTTGAAAGTACAATTTAGATACTTGAGGACATGCTAAGGATGTGTGTTCTAGACTTTGGTGGAAGCTAGGATAAGTACCTGCCCTGATAGAGTTTGCCTACAACAACAGCTATATTCATCTATCGGCATGGCACTGTACGAAGCATTGTATAGGAGGAAATGTCATTCTCTAGTTTGTTGGGTTGAGCTTAGAGACAAGTATGTGGAGATGCTGGAATTGCTTTTGGAGACTATCTAGAAGGTACCTTTGATTCAAGATCAGCTAAAGATGGCGTTCAGTCTACAAAAGAGCTATGCAGACCCTAAGATAATGGACATTCATTTTGCCATGAGAGATCACGTCTTCTTGATGGTCTCCCCAATGAAAAATGTCATGAGATTTAATAAGAGAGGAAAGGAATCACCTCACTTTGTTAGTCCTTTCAAAATCTTAGATAGGATGGGGAAGTGTCTTATAGACTTGCCTTACGCATTTGCAGCCTATTTTCCACATCTTGATGTTAAGGAAATATATGGTAGATCTATCGCATGTTTTGTCACCTCTAGACGTCATGATAGATGAGCAACTATCCTATGAGGAGTTACCAATAGCCATAATGAATTGACAAGTGAAAAGGTTAAGGAACAAGGAGATGCCCATGATCAAGGTTCACGGGCGAAATCATGAGGTAGATGAGTGTACTTGGGAAGCTGAGGAGGAGATGAGATAGAAGCATCCTTAGCTTTTTGAGAGCATATAAGTAAGTATCTAAATTCAAAGATTAATTTCTTTTAAGGGGGGAGAGGGGGAGAGGGAGGGGGGGAGGGTGAAGAGAATCTAACGAACCACACCCTAGGAGTTTTGTGACAATTTACTTGAATTTAGAACTATTAGGACTAACTGTGTGCTTTTATAAAAATTCATGTGATATGTGATTGATGAGCATATGGCATATTAGGTTAGCTATAATATGCATAATATGAATTATTATGGTGAAATAAGTGATTTATATGAAGTACACAAGCATAAAATAATTTATTGCACATAAATTAAATTTTCATGTACAAAGCGATTTTTAAGTATAAAATAATTTTTATGAGCATTTTAAAAATATTTAGGGCAGATTTTAATGAAAATAATATTTTATTTTAAATTACCTATAATTAGCATATAAATAAAATAAAAGGCCCAATTTCTCAAAAGCTCACTACATTAAAACACTCCTAACCTAGCTCATTAATGGTAATCTTGTAATTTTGCTAAAATCCTAAATATATAGGGTAAAATTTGGTTAGCCCTGAGGAGACAACCACCATTCTAGAATTCTTCATAATTCCTATAGAAAAATTCTCTAAAAAATATTCTCAACAGAAATTCATAAGGTGCCTTTAAACTTTACGATTTCGTGACCGTTTTCATAAGTTTTTCTTTTCTTTCAATATACTATTTGATTTTTAAGAAATAATCATGTGAAATCTATTTTGAGCTATGTATTTACTATTTTTATTTTGGTTAAATCTAGCTTAGGTGATTATTTTGAAGGAAAAACTAATTTTTGACCGAAAACACAACTCTTTCTTCGCGAATCCTCCAAAGATGAACCTAAAACTTAAAATTGAAATTCTCGTGCAATTACCGAAGGGGGCTGTAGATTTGTGCATGGATGTTTTCTAAATTGATTTTTGTTATTTTTAGATGAAAAATATTGATTTTAATAATATTTCTGTATATTACTGTGAACCCTTAATTTTGCACCTTCTAGTATGTGTTTGAACCTTAGAATCACTTAAGCTCAGTAAATAAACCTTCAAAAGTCAAAAACTCCCAAAATGGAAAAATCAAAACATTTCTTTTTGATATTTGAACCCTTTCAAATCACTCAAGATTGAGTAACAAGTATAATGCAGCTAGAATCATGAAAAACAAACAAGAAATGAGCAAGAACGGGTGAAAATGGAAAAACAAGCCAAAACATGCCCATTGTCGCAAAGGCCTTTGCAGAATCATAAAGGCCTATATGGCACTATTGTAGAGCACTCAATGGTGCAGCAAAGCTCTCAATGGCAACTCCAGCAAAAATATGATTTCTTGCAATCCTATATTGGAATTTGATGCATTCTATGCTCCAATCCTCCTCCTATATATAGAGGGCCTCACCACACTTCAAAACACCAACTTCTAAAGCTTGAAAAACATTAACTTCAAGCAAAATGCATTGTATTTGCTCCTTGCTTTATAGAGCGAGTTGGGAGATTTCTCATTGATTCCTACTTGACTAGTTAAATGCTTTTCGCCCGCCCATCTGAGGCAAGTCTTTTGCCTAAGGCTCATTTTTCCAATCCGTGGCTATTTGTCACCCACCATCCATGGCTAGTCGTGGCCTACTGTCTAAGGCCAGCCACTGCCTGCTATTTGAGGCTAGTCACCATCTGCCATCCTAAGGCAGCTGCTGCTTGCCTTCTGAGGGCAGTCGTCGCCCACCGTCTAAGGGAAGCTCCCTTTTCCTTTAATTATCTGTTGTCTAAATTTCATTGCCTCTTCAGTTAATTAATTAAATTGATTCATCTAGGTTGCTAGCTAACAAACTCAATAATGAATTAAATTAATTAATTAACTCAACTCTCTTTAATTCAATCAATCAAAACATGATAAAGTGGTTAGGCTAAACTAACCCCTTCGCAAGAAGGGAGAATCGTGGGGGTTCTGATTCCTATTCAAAGGGATATGTAGGCATGCTTGGTTCAGGCATTGAATCTAATTAAAATTAACCAACTCTCTCCCCTATCACCTTTTTCACTTGCTTTTTTTTTGCTTTCCTTTCCTTAGTTATTAGGTTTAGTTTGGGGAATGTGTAACTTCCCTAGAATCCATAAGGGCTAGAGGAGGTATCCCTTAAGTTTGGATTTCATTGTAATATTGACTCTTTTTTATTTTGAATTCTAATTATGTATAAACTTTATGGATTGAATGATCATGCATATTATAAATTGCTCATGCATTTTAAACTGTTCATGAAATATATTTTAAGTTACTTTTATAATATTTGGCCAAACATATTTTGTTAAAATAAATAAAAAACCTATTCCCTGAATCTTGTTCGGTTTTGAGCCTAGTGATCTTTTTCCTTTGGGCAATAATTGGAGTCAAATAGGCTTTTTCCTTATATTTTACCAAATAAAAATAAATTAAGGTGGTAACTCTAAGAAATAACTTTCAAACCTATCAAAGATAAGCTCGAGGGCTTTCTTGTGAGTTCTTTTCCAAATGAGCATTTTGATTCTCTTTAGCGGATCGGATTGGTGCTTGAGCGAGGCCTCACAGCCAACGACTCCACTGGGGACTAACTTTCTTTTACTAAAAGAAAAAATAAGTGGACTACTAATTAGTTTAAAAAGATTTTGGCCTTTTAATATTATTGTGACTTTGCATGCATCACTTGCATAGGTTCTTTGCTGTTCAACCTAGTTTTAGGAAAATAATGGATAGTGAGTAGCATCAAGTGAGTAACCCTCCTTGGGTCTATTCGCTAGTAGTGAAATCATCTACCCCACAATGAATCCTTTAATCCTTTCAAAAGTGTGACGAGCATGCACGTGATATTAGACCAACACGAGGCTCTTTGACTCACATATAGTTACGTATATTACTTCTCTAGTGCGACAAGTATCTTGTACAAGCCACCCTTACAGGTAATGAACTTAGATCTTGGCCTTAGGTTATATATATCATAATTAAAACCTTGCATCTTTGCATTCTCATGAAATGTTTTCCTCATGCATATCATGCATCTATATTATATAATAAAACATGCATTCATTTTAAGTATAGGTCAAACATTAGACTGAAGAAGGGTCAAACACCTCCATTCTCATCTTCAAACACCTCCCCCATAAACAATCTCACCTATAAGCTATCTCTTTATCTAATAACCCTTATACCATCACCTTAAACCTTTGACCTAAACACCATTATCCCTTTACTCTAGCCCTTAACTCAAAACCTTAAACACTCTCACCTCTATCTCATTCACCTTTGCCCCTACAAACCTTAAGCCATCATCCTAAGCCTGACCCTATTACCTTAGCTTTTAACCTAAACACCAATACCCTAGCCCTAAACCTAATACCTCATTTCGCTAGCCTTGACCTCAAACACCTTTATCCTTAAACACTGTTACCTTAACCTTACCCAAAATGTCTTTACCCTGACCTTTAACCTTAAAACACCTCGTCCTATTCTTACCCTAAAAACCTTGCCCTAGCCTTACCTTAAACACCAAACACTCGAACCTTACACCTCAAATGTAAACCTAAACCACCTTTAACCTTTGGACTTGAAGCCATAAACCCACAACACTAAAACATATATCCAACCCTAAAAAACCTGTTACCTTACCATAAGCCTAACCCATAACCCTTATCCTTATCTAAAAAAATAAAAAATAAAAAAAAAACTAGACATTATAGGTTCTCCATACCAAAACCATTATCTTAATCCTATCCCTTGTTCAAAATCAAATCCACTATCCTTAAGCCTAACACCCGTGGCCCATCACCTTTCAAAAATAGTATGTTACCTTTAAGCCTAATGACTTTGGTGCAATACACTACCTTAAACCCAATAACTTTGATCCTACCCTAAAACCCAAAGCTTTTGCCCCATCTCACCTTAAGCCTAAAAAATGATTGGTTCATGATATAATAGGGAAGCCTTTTCTCATAGGATTTGCATGCCTATATTCTCATCACCTTTTCTATTCCATGCCCGTCACTTTCTTTATTATTATAGTTTGAAGGTACTAATGGCCAACCTACTTGACACGGCTTCCCTAACGACACTTGTGACCAGAGTTCTTAAGAAGCAAGAAGAGCATTTCCAAGATATCCTAGCTATTCAACAAGCCCAATTTGAGGAACAAAGGCAATTCACCTTTGAGGAAGTTAAAGCAATCATTAACCAGGCCAACCTTAAGCATCCTAACCCAAACCTTATCTTGAACCAGACCAATACTAGCCTAAATTCGAGCTAAACCAACCCATATCTAAACCAAGGTGGGGAAGTCTTCTCTTATCCAGACACTAGATTGCTCATGAAGAAACTTAAAGCCATGGAGAGAACCATCAAATCCCTAAAGCACCGCAATGATATAATTGATGTGGATAGTTTAACAATATTTCCTAATGTCAAGCATCCTCCTAAATTCAAAATGCCTGAACGAAGAGATTTGATGGAACCACTTGCCCCAAGACCCATCTGAAGATATTTGTAGGGACAATGAAACCTTTAGGAGTTAGCAATGAGCTCCTTACTTAACTGTTCCAACAATCACTAACCGGTGTTACTAAGAAATTATTCCTTTCAATAGACAAGAGCAAGAAAAATAATGAAGTGGATGTCAATAGGCATGACTTGGAAACTACAAAGCAGCTTCCAAAGGAGTCCTTCTCCGTGTTCCTTATAAGGTGGAGGGCTAAAGCTGCTCAAATGCTAACTAGACCAACCAGGTAAGAATAAGTGGACATTCTTGTCAATAATCTACTTCCAACCTACTGAGCCCACTTGTTAACCCAATACCTACCCACTTTCAAAGCTTTGGTTGCAACTGCATCAGAGGTTAAAGATTGCATCCAAAGTGCATCATTTCAACTTGAATTCCTCACTACCAACCAAAGCAATGATGAACAACTCGAACCCAATTCAACCCCACCTTATCTCAACTCCAAGTGACATGACATGGAAGAGTTCAAGTTCAGCTTATCTAACCTATCTAAGATTGAAATCCAAGTTTGAGTTTGAGTCTAAGTCCAAATCTCAAAGTTTGAGTCTAAATTTGAGTCTATGTCTATCATTTTATTTTCCTTTTCATGTATTTTTTAATCAATCATCTTGATTCCTTTTTGTTATCTTGTAATAAAATTTTCCATTGCAATAAAACATTCACATCTTTTTAATTATTTGTGTACTTGTCTTTCTTGTTTTAAACATGGATGAACTTTGAGAAGAAAAAGAGAAAATGAAAAAAATGAAAAGAGAAAAAAAGAGAAATGAATGGTCAATTAAATCCACCACAGCTAGCATATGTTTAGAATTGAGGTGCACTCAATAATTGCTTTGCCAGCTTCTAACCAAAGAAGGTCAAAAAATAGACCTCTCAACAAATAGTTAAAGCACTAAATCAAGCGATACACCTCAACAAGGGGTAACAAGTTCATCAAATCCAAAATTCAAAAGTTAGAGCCCCTCAAAGTGAAGAAAAGCAGTAAATTATGATGGAATGTTTTCTCCCAAATTTCGTTAATCCAAGCTCGCTAAGTTGAAAATCCAAAAGGATAGTTTACGCAAAAGTTAGAGCTAAAAAAAAAATCTCATCCAAGTCATCTTCCTTCACATCATTCAAAGTTTTTCAATCCATCTTATCTCATGTCTTCAAAGTGATCCTTCCTTATTAGCTTGCTCATTCTCTAAAGTGATATTGCCCTTATCTCATAGTAGGGGCATATCCTTCTAGGTCGTCATCATTTTTGTTAATCCATCTGGTCAGTTAGCTCAAAGAGCTTAGGCACAATCTTTGACATTGCTAGTCTATCATGTTCCTACCTCTCATTAGGAGCATGATCCCCAAGTTGTCTCTTTTCATCAGTCCTTCAGCCACTTTTTAGGGCCCTTCCTTTTAGCTAGTCTGTCGTGTACATTCAAGCCAATAGTCACCCTAAATCTCTCTTAAATCTCAAAATGACAATATTAGCTTGGTTTGTTCATTTCTGTGAATCATGCTACAAATAGCAAAATCTTACAACCTCCCTAAACCTTTCTAAAATTTCCAAACCACCTTTGAACTATTCCTAAACCTCAAAATGTACCACCCTATCCTTTCATGCTCAACCCTCGTATCATCCTTTCATTAGTAAAGTCTCATGATCTTCTAAAGGCCAAGCCCATGGGCAAAACTAAAGATTCTAAGTCTTTCAAGAATCATCATCCTTAAAGTAGCTTTCTCTAACATAGCCAAAATCAAGTCATGTCTTGCAAAGCTTAAAAAGGGCTTGAACCACTCAAAATCAAGTCATTCCGTGTCTTATTGGAAAAATCTCTTCATCCTTGAAAAGACCAAGCCTCCTCAGCAAATTACATCACCCATAAAGTCCAATAGAGTTAAGGTCCACCAACCGATGGGCATTAAAAATCTGATGCATCCATGACAAAAGGCAAGCCCCTATCCATAAGCCTGCGGTATCCTTATGACCAAAACATATAGCACTGTACCTAAGATAAAGCTACCATCTTCCAAAGAGGTCCAAAGCACTTTTATAAAAAACCTAAGCCTAAAAGCCTTCACCATAAAAGCCACTCTCAAAAGCCTTCACCATGAAGCCCAAACCAAGAAACCTTCACCATAAAGCCCAAACCAATAAACCTTCACCACAGAGCCCAAACTATGAAGCCCAAGCCCAAAAGCCTTTACCATGTAGCCCAAACAAAGAAGCCTTCACCATGAAGCCTAAGCATGCTTTCACCATAAAGCCCATTCACAAAAAGCCTTCATCTCCTCAAAGGCCAAATCTGACCAAGCCTTCCCCAACTAATTTCTTAGCCTGACTTCTCCTTTAAACTATACCTAATCGAGCCAAAGGTAGAACTTGACTGAGTCTTCTAAATAAACTCCCTAAAGGTTGTAACCTAACTAAGCCAAAGTGCTAGACTTGACTAAGCCTTCCATATGAACTTCTCCCAGGACAATCCTCGCAAGCTGACCTTCCCTAAACCTTCTAATATAATCATCTCCAAAATCTTGACCCTCTTAATCTAGCTCTCCAATTTAGCCTCAAACCAAAGTCAGACCTATCTAAATTGAATAGCCCGATCTTTTTTAAGACCACACCTTGCTTAACTTTCAAGAGTGACTTTTTCCTAAGCCAAATTGATAGCCATTAACTAGCCAATCTCATAACTGGCATGCCCACTTCACCTTTAAGCTAGCTAATCAACCAAAAACTAAATGACCAAACCACTTCCCTCTATCATTCTAAAGTGGGGGCACATCCCTTCCAAATATTCACCTTTCTAAAATGGTGGCATCTTTCTCGCTAAGATCGACACTTTTATATTAAGACTGACCCTTCACAAGTTTAAGGTATCAGATCATTGCATAATTATCTAGCATTTTTGCATTGAACAGGATCATGAATCAAGGCAGATCATCAAACTCTCAAAGAAAGATAGATCATCAATTTGGTCAATCTAAATCAATCTCTTTTCAAAAAATCAACCTCAAGATCAGTTATCTTTGTCCATTCTTACTAGACAAGATCATCATCATCATTCCTACTAAATAGGATCACCACTTTATCGATTCCTACTATATAGGATCATCACTTTCTTTCCTACCAGGTAGGATCACCACTTTGTAGATTCTTACCAGACAGGGTTGCCTTCAATCCTACCAGATAGGATCACCACTTCATTGAATCCTACCATATAGGATCACCACTTTGTCGAGTCCTACCAGATAGGATCGCCTTCATTCCTACCAAATAGGATTGTTGCCTTCTTTCCTACTAGACAGGATCACCATTTTGTCAATTGATACCATACAAGAACATCGCCTTTAGCTCCTACTAGATGAGAAGTACTAAATGCTACTAGCTGCTATATCTCCCAAATATACCGAGAGCATCTTCCTTAAAATTCAACCACACTTTTTACCCAAATGTCTAAACTCTATCCTAGATATTAATTTGGTTCCTTTTACCTTCTCCTATCCTTAGGTTCACAATCATCAGAATCACCTTTCAAACAAAGACAATTCTGATGAGGAGGCAGCTGTGAACCCTTAATTTTGCACCTTCCAGTATGTGTTTAAATCTTAGAAGCACTTAGGCTTGGTAAACAAACCTTCAAAAGTCAAAAACTCTCAAAATGGAAAAATCAAAGAATTTCTTTTTGACATTTGAACTCTTTCAGATCATTTAGGATTGAGTAATGAGTACAATGCAATTGGCATCATGAAAAATGGATGAGAAATGAGCAAGAATGGGAGAAAATGGCAAAACGGGCCAAAATAGGCCTATTGCCATAAAGGCCTTTGTGATTTATGCGACACAGCTGCAGAGCACTCTGCGGCACTGCAATGCTCTTTACAGCAACTTCGTCAAAAATATGATTTTTTTGCAATCTCACATTGGAATTTGATGCATTTTATGCTCCAATCCTCCTTTTATATATAGAGATCCTCTCCACACTTCAAAACACCAACTTCTAGAGCTTGAAAAGCATTAACTTCAAGTGAAACACTTTGTATTTGTTCCTTACTTCACAAAGCGAGTTGGGGGATTTCTCCTTGATTCCTACCTGACTAGTTAAAGGCTTTCCGCCTGCCTATTTGAGGTAAGTCTTTTGCCCAAGGCTCATTTTTCCAATCCGAGGCTAACCACCACCCACCATCCAAGGCTAGCTGCCTCCCACCATCTAAAGCTAGCCATCGCCTGCTGTTTGAGGCTAGCCACTACTTGCCATGCTAAGCCAGCTACTATTCACCTTTTGAGGCCAGTCGTCACTCGCCATCTAAGGTAAGCTCCCTTTTCCTTTAATTTTCTGTTGTCTAAATTTCATTGCCTCTTTTAGTTATTACTTAAATTGGTTCATCTAGGTTGCTAGCTAATCAACTCGATAATCAATTAAATTAATTAATTAACCCAATGCTCTTTTAATCAATCAATTAAAACATTATAAAGCGGCTAGGCTAAACTAAACCCTTTGGTAAGAAGGGAGAACTATGTGGGTTCTAATTCCAATTCAAAGGGATACGTAGGCATGCTTAGTTTAGGCATCAAATCCAATTAAAATTAACCAACTCTCCCCCCTATGTTAATCTCTTGTTTAAACAAATCTTAAACTTATTCTTAATAATTTTGTATCCTTTAACCTTGAACAAAATTACTAGAATCTTTAATTTCACCTTCAATAAAATATAATCCCAACCATTTCTTTTCTTTATATCCCTATTAATATTAACATCTATACTAATACCTTAATTACCACTTCCATTCATTATTTATCACATTAGTCATATAAGAATTAAATAGATAATTCCAAGTTAATAGCTCCAATTGATAATTGATAATTCTCTTTCCATATTAATAATCATTACTTAATCTATTTTAACATCAATAGATATTTTTGTGTTTAATACCTTGGTAGCCTTACAATTTATGCACTGCCTTCATTCATTAATTAAAACATACTTAAACTTAGCAAATATTCCTATATATATTATATTCCAAATGATCTTGCATCCTATTAATTTACAATCCCAAATAAACTTCTCATAACTATTTCACACTTACTCCATAATATATATATATCGTTGTCATGACCTAATTACCTAATGGCTCATAATTTTTATACCTTTAGCTCGTAATATGATCTCACTTTAGATTTTCACTTACATCTTGCTATACTTCACATTCCTAATCATTTAATTTATCCATATTAAAATAATAAACCTTCTAATACCATTGATATTCCATGAAATCTCTATGCAACTCTTATATCTTTCCAACTCTATGTCATTCTAGGTTATCTCAATAAAAATTCTTTCCATACTAAAGATCACTGCCAAAATTTCCTAATAACCTCAATTGAATATTATTGTATCTAACCCCTTAAAACATTTCTCATCCAGAGAACTCAAACCCTTTTTAGGTATATTCAAAACTATTTATATTTTCAAAACTACATAGCATCATACTTATCCTTTTATCATCATTACAAGTCTGAGAATACTTATCCTTTTATGTCTCCCCCTCTTAAAAGAAATTCATTCTCAGATTTAAATACTTACCCATATGTTCTCAAAAACTGGGGACACTTTTGCTGCATCCCTTCCTCGGCTTCCTAAGTATACTAATCCATTTTATTGTTATGCTAGTAAACCTTAATTATAAGTATGTCCTTGATACACAATTTCTCCCCATCCTTAATTTGAAACTCTATTTGCTTTTCTCTATAGTTAATACAAGCTCCATACTCATATAACCAATCCCTTTCTAAGATCACATCGAATTTAGGACACTAAGTTCTAACAACTCCACAGGAAGTTTTCGTCCATCAATGTCTATCTCATAGTCCTTAAACAATACCTTACTTCCATCATTGCTCCCAAAGGAGTTAACACTACTAAGGGTTCATTAATTTATACCTTATCTCTAAAGAGACTCTTAGCAAAATATGGAGACACAAATAAATGCATAGCACTAGAATCAACCAAGCATCTTGCACTAAAATTTCTAATGGGAATAATACCTTCTTCTTTTTAAATCACACTAGATTAATATTCCTTCTTTGACTTGATATTAACATAAGTGATAGAGAAATTCCTAGCTTTCTTATTGTTCTAGTCTATATGGTAGCATCTAAGCCACAAATTCCTTAATATACTTCACTTAATTCATATTGTATACTTTTGTATATATGACGTAACTGATTTCTTCCATTCCCATACTGATCATTACAAATCTTCATTTCTCTTCTTATGGCATCAATCAAAATTATCATTTAATAACTCCATAAAATTCATATATTAGACCATTGTAACATGTACACATTTCATACCTCATAACATTATACCTATCAATTACTAATCTAAATTAGATCAAAACTTAGTCAACTTCTCTTTCTAATCCACTTAACCCCATTATCAAATCATCATACCTAGCATACATTTAACATGAGTGCCCATCATATCATATCACAAGCCACATATCATATATCACTTATCACATAACATATGTCACATAGCATATAGCATGTATCATAATCATGTAACATATAACTTATAGCATCATCAATTCTCCTATCATATAAAAGTGAATCATGTTATAGGCAAAAAGAATCAATGCACACTAAGTCACTAAGTAATCAATTAACATCATTCGCATCGCAGGAGTCTTATATCGCTAGGCCAATAGTTATCCACTGCTAATGCAAACCTCAATTGTGCCCCTCATCATGATGAACATTAAGTGCATGGTCTCCCATCTGTTCAACATCTCGAGCCTTAATCTTTTCCACCTCTTTTCCCATATCATGCACTAGGGAGCTTAAACGTTGATTTTCCTTCATCAAGTCTGAGCAATCCCTTTCAAACCTCTACATTTTACTGTGAATCCATTTATAACCTAGACACTCAATGGGGTCCTCCTCATCAAGACTCTTTTTTCTCTTCAGCTAGATCACAGGTACAACCTCCTCGAACATCTCTAGCCAAGTCCTATTGCAGGTCACACGGGGTGCTCTAGGTTGTGGTCCTTGAGCAAGGGTCATCTTCTTGGTCATTTGGTAAAGGAATCGTGAGGCATACAAGCAAAAAATAACAAAGAGTACTATAGCTTATTAGGATTTCATGGAACTAAACTAACAATAGACAGCAAGTGACATGACAGGAAATTTCCTATGCTCTAGGATTATACTTAACTAACCCAATAAATTGATAAGACAAAACTAGACTTTTAAAAACTATAGCTTTGATACCACCTTTGTCACATCCCATTTTCGGAGACATGACGGTCCTAGAACATAGGGAGATATAAGGTCACTCACGCCTGTAGAACCCACTTGTGCATACGATAATCTTGACTAGGATCATACCAAACCTCATGCATTAACTTCAAAAAAACTTTTTTAAAGGAAAAAACTTAAGTTGCGGAAGTCAAAAATATAGTTTAATATAAATACATAGGAAAATAATAATAAAACTCCAAATAAAGTCACTGTCATAATATTCCAATATAAAATTTCCATAATAACTCTTGGAGCATCTAAAGACTCATCATAGCATGGTATTATATAATTTTGACAAGGGAATTTCCTAAGCAGAGTAGGTAGCTTGAGCGATCACCTTGCCACCTCATAATGCTCACTTTGGACCACACAAGGAAGAAGGGGTGAGATAGATGATCTTAATGAGTAAATAGGGCTTACACAATAACATATATCCTTTAGAAAGGGCTCATAGCTCATAACTTATAGTTCATGATTCATAGTTTGCAATTTAGAAAGGTTCACAAAAATCACACTTATAACACATAACATATAGAGTGAAGACTGCTGCCATAATCACTAAAACATATAGAATGAAGGCTATTGCTATAATCACTCGAACACATAGAGTGAAGGCTATTGCCATAATCACTCGAACACATAGTCGATGATTACTCTCATCAGTATGAGGATCACATAGCCGATGATTACTCACATCTGTACGAGGATTTCTGCATACAAAAGGTTATGGTACCATAGCTAGAGCTAATGGCAATCACTTATAAAATAGCATTGAAGAAATGCAATCACATGTGGCACAATAACAATAGATGTTTAACTTATCAAACAAAAGATAATTATGTAGTTCCAAAAAGATTATAAGTTAGGGCAATAATCACAAAGGTTCTTTATTATAGTTGAGTAATCAAAAATGGTTTTGGACCAAATGTCCTTCGGCAACCCAAGCTTACAAAGAAATCATTTAGTCATAATTAAAAGTAGGAAAGAACTTAGGACTTGGGTTTTAAGATATCAAAGGTTCACATAACATGATAACTTGTACTTGTACCTTGAACATAATATTGCAGTATAAATTAGATTTGATAGCATTATGGAGGGAGCTTTTGAAGGGGGAAGGCTTAAGGAAATTCTTAGCCGAAAGGCTAGGAACTCTTAGGTTTCCCTTTGTTTATAGATAGTTTAGGACTTTCATTTTCGAGAGATTATTGGTACAAATCAAGATAAAGATCCATCTTTGTATAGATTTGGAGTGGAAATCAAGGATTTAAGAGGGGATGTCTTCAACACCATCTATGAATGATTTTAAATTCTTTATTATCTCTTTCTTTTATTTATTACATTTCAATTCTATTATGAACTAATTGCTTGCTGTCTAGATATTAATGAACCTTAGTTCTTAATTGTATGAATTGAATAATTTGTTTTGAATCAATTTATCTTTGGATTGTTTTATTTTTATTATTTATGATATTTATTCTTATTGGTAATTACCGGTATGTTGATTAGATATTTTTTCTATATTGGACAAGTAGAGATACCCTAACATAGATAGATCACTTATAGGAATAGAGAGTTGATTAAAGTGCTAAAGATAGACCTATAAGACTTATTTGGGTGTTAATCTCTTAAATTTAATACTGCTCCTATTTGATTATAGGTTGAGAAGAGATTCCCCTATAATACTTAGGAAGTTAGGGATTTAATCACTTAAGAAAAGGTTTTTATCTAATTTAGTGAGAGTCTAATTCAATTCACTATTTGAATGATTCATATCATTGTTCTTGACATATATGAGAGGCTAGAGGGATTTATATCTAGGTAGCTTTATCCTTGTCTATATCTATCAATCTTCTCATGTCTTAGTATATCTTTAGTTTTAATTTTAATTACTCTTGATTGATTATTCACTAGACAATAATTGAAGTTTGTGCTAGTACATGTAAACTATCCTCTTGGAGATGATACTCACACTTACTTCTTTATTAGTTGATAATGACCTATGCACTTGCAGTTTGCTAGTATGCATTTTGGCACATCAAGTTTTTGTCACATATCCCTTAGAAAGGGCTCATAGCTCATAACTCATAGTTAATGATTCAAAATTCATAGTTCATGGTTCACAGTTTGCAATTTATAAAGGTTCACAGAAATCACACTTATAACACATAACACATAGAGTGAAGGTCGATGCTATAATCACTCGAACATATAGAGTGAAGGCTATTGCCATAATCACTTGAACACATAGAGTGAAGGCTATTGACATAATCACTCAAACATATAGCCGATGATTACTTACATTAGTATGAGAATTACATAGCCGATGATTACTCGCATTGGTACGAGGATCACATAGTCAATCATTACTCACATTGGTATGAGGATTTTGCATACAAAGGGTTATGGTACCATAGCTAAAGCTAATGGTAATCACTTATAAAATAGTATTAAAGAAATTAAATCACATGTAGCACAATAAAAATAGATGTTTTACTTATTAAATAAAAGATAAATAACAATGTAGTCCCATAAAGAATATAAGTTAGGGCAATAATCACAAAGGTTCTTTATTATAGTTGAGTAATCAAAAATGGTTTTGGACCAAATGTCCTTTGGCAACCCAAGCTTATAAAGAAATAGTTTAGTCATAATCAAAAGTAAGAAAGAACTTGGATTTCAAGATATCAAAGGTTCATATAACATGAAAACTTGTACTTGTAACTTGAACATAATGTTCACTCACACTTGTAACATGAATATAGTGTTTACTCACCGTATGGTCCTTCACTCCTAGTACATGTAGCCCTTTTGAACATCTAAAACTACTCAAGCTCTAACATAATATTTAATTCAATACTTAGTATTTATTTAATCATTATGCTATTCTATCCCATAACTACTCCATGCACATATAACATTCACATACACTTAGAGTTGCACATATAAGTGCACTTCATCACTTGTACATAACATATTGACTTTAAAAGTCTTGTACACTTAGCCTTTGTAGGCCCATATGAAAACAAATTATAATTTATGTTAATACCTCTCTAAGGTCAACATGATATCATTATCTTAATATCAATTCACTTTAACAATCATCTTAGTACACTTAACACTTCCATATATGTCAAATTAACAAATAACCTTTCACTCATTCAATCAATTTCTTCATCAATTCAAGATCATTAATTCCTTATCAAGTCATCATACAACCTAATTCCATATTATTCAATCACCTTCACATATTTATGACAACATAAGTTTAAGATACCTTAAGTATACCAAATTGCCTCTAACCTTGTCTAGAGTCATTCCTTCAACCAAAATGCAATTTAACCATTTATCATTCATAAATACAAGTCAATAATCATTAAAATACATCATATAAAAATTATAGAAATTGGAATAAGAATCCCAACAATGGCTGAATACTCCATTAAAGAGAAAATCTGAATTTTCTTACTTTTTGCACTTTTCGTCTATTACAGTAATATGTGGGAACATGGTTTGATGCAAGATTTTTCATGTTATCAAAACAAAAATCATTTTAGAGAATAAACATATAGGAATTGGCTCATATATAAATCCACATGTATTAAAATTCCTATAAAAACCATGATTTTTCTTATTTTCAGTATTTTCTGTTCATTACAGCAATATGTAAACATGTGATTTAAACCATAATTTTTCATTGAATCATATCAAATATCAATTTAGAACACTAACACATACCAATCGGTTAGCCATAGAAAATTCTCATGCATGAAAATTTCAAGTTTAGGGTTTAGAGTGAAAATCATGAGTTTTCTAGCTTTCCGCGCTTTCCATTCATTATAGAAATATGTACACACCTTATTTAAAAAATTATTTTCCATCCAAACAAAATAAATATCAGTTTAGAACTCCATAATACATAAATCAGTAGCCACATACATATATAATCATAGAATTTTCCGACTTTCAAGTTTTAGGATGAAAACTTTGAATTTCCTTGTTTTCTGAAAATTTTTGGTCATTATAGTAATATGTAGAAATATGATCTAATCCAATATTTTTCATCTAAACACATCAAAAATTAGTTTAGAATTCAATGATGCAGAAATCACCCTCTTTATTGAGTTTATGCATGAAAATTTTAATTTTGAGTTATAGGACTCACCTTTGGAGAAATTGCGTAAGAAGGTTAGTGTTTTCGATAGAGAAATTAATTTCTCTATCAAAAATTCACCCATGCTAATTTAAATCTATAGAAATTAGTAAATACATAGTTCAAAATAATTTTCTGATAATTTGTTTCATATAAATCAAATAAGAAATTGAAAGGAAATAAAAACTTACAAATATAGTCAATAAATCACAGAAATTGAATGTGTTTTGTGAATTTCAGTAGAGAGAATAAATTTGAGAGAATTTTTCTGCCAAAATAATGAAATAACAGAGGGTGGCTATTGAAATTCAAGGGCTCGCTGAATTTCTTGAATTTGTATGTAAGGTTTTGGGTAATTTCTAAGATTACCTTTAATGAGCTAGGTTAGGAGGGTTTTTGTGTAGTGGGCTTTTAGGTATTTGGGCTTTTTATTTAATTTAGTGGCTAATTATAAGTAATTAAAATAAAAATATTTTTCTTATTATTTTTATTAAAATTTCCCCCAAAACATTTATTTAAAAATACACATAAAATTATTTTATGCTTAAAAATTATCTTTTTACATGAAAATTCATTTTATGCACTCATATTATGCATATTAGAATTAATCGAACATGCTACATACTCATCAATCTCATAGCACATAAATTCCCATAAAAGCATACACTTAACCTTAATAATTCTAAGTTAAACTGTCACATCCCAATTTCAGAGACATGACGGTCCTAGAACATGAGGAGACATAAGGTCACCCACACCCGTAGAACCCACCGATACATATGTGAAAAATTTCCTAGGATTCTACCAAACCTCATACATTAACTTAATAAGACCTTTTATAAAGGAAAAACCGTAAGTTGTGGAAGCTAAAAAATATACTTTATTATAATTCATAAGAAAACAAGAATAAGACTTCAAGTAAATTCTCCAACATAATATGTTAAAGTAAAGTTCCCATAACAACTCTTGGAGTGTCTAAGGACTCATCATAACATAGTATTATTATAACTTTGATAAGGAAATTTCCCAAGTGGAGTAGGTAGCTTGAGTGATCACCTTGCCTCCTCATAATGTTCACTTGGAACCACATAAGGAAAAAGGAGTGAGATAGATGATTGTCACATCCTAACCCTAGAGATATGACAGTCTTAGAACATGGGGAGACATAAGGTCACCCATGCCCATAGAACCCACTTACATATAAACAAATCATGCCTAGGATCTTACCAAACCTCGTATGATAACTCATTTAAAACATTTAGATGAATACCTTAAATTGCGAAAGTCTAAAATAAATCACTATATATAAAATCCATGAGGAAAATAATATATATCAATAAGTATCAATCAACATTCCCGAAGCATCCAATGAGAAGACTCCATAAATTAGTATTATTGATAACTTGGACAAGGAATTCCCTAAGCGAAGTAGAGTGCTTGAGCCATCACTTTGCCTTCTCACATTTGCTCACTTGGAACCACACAAGGAAAAAGGAGGGTGAGATAGATGAGCTCAATGAGTAAACAATAAGGCACATACATATTACAATTCCTTTGAAAAGGAAACACATAGCTTATACATAAAGTTCATGATTTATAATTCATGAATCAGGTTACAATTTAGCAAGGGTTCAATTTGGCAAGCTTGCAGAAATCACACTTATAACTTGTAAAGAGTGAAGGCTATTGCACTATCACTCAAAGTTATAAAGAAGAGGTGGCCTTATACCAAATTCCAACTCCTATCACTTATAAAAGCATGAAGCTGATCAGGCTCCATGGCTAGAACCACCTTTTCTAGCTTAGGTGGATACACAACCCCTATCCATTGGGTTAAGACTGTGTCCACAGGTTCTGATGATTACCCGCACTGGCATGAGGATTCTGCATAAAGGGTAAATGGTACCTGTTAGGCCTACTATGGGTGACCTAAATCCAAAGGGATTAGTATAGGATGAGTAGGGTGTCGAACTCTAGGAAATTTGGAAATTTTGTATTAATTGGATAGTTACTAGGATGGATAGGCAAGGATATTAAATAAGAGATTTAAAACTAACTATATGCCACTATACTAATATTATGATTAAGGATGTTGATTAGATTGAATTACAAATCAGAATTGATTTTTATATGATGTGTTACATGCATGCAATGATTGAGAGTACGGTCCATAATTCCTAAAAGCAACTCTCGCTGTCAATTAGAAGTGTTTGGTCTAGAGTCTATGAGCATTCTCATGTCATCATAGAGATAGAATAGAAGCATAAATATTCATGCCAATACTATAATTCCCCTTAGAGTGGATTTGCTTGTCTCTAAGTGCTTATCCTATTCTCTAAGTAATTTTAATTGTTTTTCCACCAATTTATCCCAACTCTCGTTGTGAATAATTTGACTATCATGTTATACATGGTAATCAAGCACATACAACATTAATTAAGCACACAATTAAAACTAAATCATGCAAAGCATATAGGAAATTGAATGATTAAAACCAATACTTTATTGCAATTCAAAGAAACCAAACTAGTGTATATTCATAGTGTAAATGACAAAGTTTAGACAAGAAGACAAGAGGAACATTAAGGAACAAAGATAAAAAAGACAAGGGAAAGGAAACTTTGATGATATTTTCTTCAATCCTTGCTCCAGAAATTTACTTTGAAGAGGTGTCCTTGAATGCCTGCTTGAATGCCTTGGTGACTCTTCAATCTTGTTCTAACTTTTGGACAGTTGAATTACACTCTTAATTACTAACTTAATATATGAATAATACTAATATCACATGTCTAAAATTCTATAAAACATTCTTATTTATAGTTTTCTAGGTGTCCCAAATCATGTCGTTTGCAAAAAGGAGCCTTTTGTGGAGAGTTTGATGAAAAGACACCATAACTACTCGAGACAAGCTAAGATGAGTCGGCACCATGTGCTTCTGGCATGACTCGACACCAAAGGACATGAGTCAGCACCACAACCTTCTGTCATGACTCGGCACCTATATGGCACGAGTCGGCATAGGCTTGTCTTGGCTAGTCCTTGCAAAACTTCTTCCCTTTCAAGCATAGAACCCTTGATCCTTTGAGAGTTACCTAGATTACTTAAAGAACACTTAAAAGCAAGATTAAAGCACCACCTTAAAGATAAAATTCATGCATTCAAACACAAAATTAACTATTAATTGATTAGTTTAGGTATACATATTTGCATTATATCAAATTCCCCAATACTTAAACCTTGCTTGCCCTCAAGCAAGAACAAAGAGGGAAGAGACAAAGAAATTACTTTGTTTCTCCAAGATAACTATGAAACAATCTTCAAAATTTATTTAAGGAGTATATGGTCAATATTTGATGATATAGTTCTTAGTGCCCAACAATAGTAAAGGATGACAAGCCTTATAGGATGACAAGCCTAATATCTCATCCCTATTGGTAACAAAGTTATTCAATTATTTAGTCAAGGATCTAATCATGCTTTTATAGTCAAAGTATCCATGCATTAAGTCAAGAACTCAATAAATTCAAGTAGCCTTCTTTGGGACAAGAGAAAGCACATGCAAGAATGCAATAAGTCTCATGGCATTTTTAGACACATAGTTTGCTTATTCTTCTTCTTTTCTTTTTTTGCAACCGTGACCCAACTCTGATACAGCATTTAATACAAGATTTTATGTCTGCTTTGAGGATCCTTTTTGGTATTTCTTTGCAACAGGAATTTGGAGGGAAGAAGCTATAAATACCCCCTCCAAAGACCCTCATAATGATCTAACAACTTTCATTTAAGCCAAACTCTTGCAATTTTATTTCTCAAAGCCCTTAACTCTTAATTGTTATTATTTGGTTGTTGTAAGAGCATTGATAGCTCAAAGGGTTGAGTGTTAGCCTTGAAAACATATATTGTTGGGTTAAGAGTGAGCCATTAGAAAACTCTTATATAGGTTTGAGTGTGAGCCTAAGGAAAACACTTGTAAGGGTTGTGTGTGAGCTATTGAAAACATATTGTAAGTTTAAAGTGAGCTTGAAACTCCTTATAAGTATCATCTAGTAGTAGAATACCCAATTAGGATTGGGGGGTGGACGTAGGGTTCGTTAATACCTGAGCCACTACAAAATCGATTGTGTTCATTCTCTTTCCCTATCTCTTTCTATCTAATTTTTAATTTTCCACCAATTCGACCCCCTTCTTGGTGCACAAGGGCAAACAAGTGGTATTAGAGCATTGGTCTCATTCTTCAAACTTAATTATATGAGAAAATATCAAAATGGCCAATGAAGGGATGCATCACCTTAAGCCACACTTCAATGGTACTGATTATGCGCATTAGAAATATAGAATGGAGGTATATCTTGATAGTGATGTCATTGATGTATGGGATTGCATAATCAAAGAATGGAAACCTCCATTAAGAAAAGTTGATGATGTTAAAGAATTGGTTCTTAGAGAAGAATGGGTGGATGCATAAAGAAAAGCTAATGGGAAAAATAAAAGAGCCATGGCAATTCTTCTTAGTTCACTCTCAAGAGAAGAATGTGGTAGAGTTCAACATTGTTCAAGTGCATTTAGCATTTGGAAATCTTTAGAAAACTACCATGAAGGAACTAAGCAAGTTAAGAAGAAAAAGATTCAGTTGTACACAACTGAATATGAGCTCTTCAAGATGAAACCTAATGAAAGTGTCACTGATATGATAAATAGGCTTCTAGCCCTTATCACCAACATGAAGAAATTAGGCAAAATATACACCTTCAATGATATAAACTACAAGATTCTCAAGACTCTCCCTAAGAAATATTATAGAGCTAGAATTACTGGCATAGAAAAAGCTAATAAGGATCTTAGAAAGGTTCCTATAGATGTCCTCATTGGAAAACTCCTTACTGAAGAAATGTCTCTATCGATAGAGAAGGAAGAGAATCAAAAGAAGGAGAAAAAGAAATCCTTAGCTCTTAAATCCTCCCTCAAGAGCAAAAAGGAATGTGAGAGCTTAAGTGAATCAGAGGAAAGTGAAGATGATGATGATGAAGAACTTGCTATGCTATCAAAAAGGGTCAAAGACATCATTAAGAGAAGAAAGAAAGAAAAGAGGCCATTTAAGTGATCATCATCAAATTACAACTTGAATTCAAGCAAAAAAATAAAAAGAAGAATGACATTACTTGCTATGAATGTGGCAAGCAAGGTCATATAAAAACAAATTGTCCCAATATCAAGAAGAAAAATAAATGGGACAAAGAGAATGTCACATCCCAACCTTAGAGATATGACGATCTTAGAACATGGGGAGACATAAGGTCACCCACGCCCGTAGAACCCACTTACATATAAACAAATCATGCCTAGGATCTTACCAAATCTCTTATGATAATTCGTTTAAAACATTTAGATGAATACCTTAAATTGCGGAAGTGTAAAATAAATCATTACATATAAAATCCATGAGGAAAATAATATATATCAATAAGTATCAATCAACATTCCTGGAGCATCTAATGACAAGACTTCATAAAATAGTATTATTGATAACTTGGACAAGGAATTCCCTAAGCGAAGTAGAATGCTTGAGCCATCACCTTGCCTCCTCACATTTGCTCACCTAGAACCACACAAGGAAAAAGGGGTGAGATAGATGATCTCAATGAGTAAATGATAAGGCACATACACATCACATATTCCTTTGGAAAGGAAACACATAACTTATACACATAGTTCATGATTTATAATTCATGAATCAGGTTGCAATTTAGCAAGGGTTCAATTTGGCAAGTTTGCAGAAATCACACTTATCACTTATGATGAGTGAAGGCTATTGCTCTATCACTCGAACACTTAAGGGGAGGTGGCCTTAAACCAAATTCCAACTCCTATCACTTATAAGGCATGAAGCTGATCAGGCTCCATGGCTAGAATCACCCCTTCTAGCTGAGGTGGATACACTACCCCTATCCAATGGGTTAAGACCATCTACACAGGTTCTGATGATTACCTGCATCAGCACAAGGATTCTGCATAAAGGGTAAAAGGTACCATAACTAGAGCTAATAGTAATCGCAATTAACAACATCACATAAGGCAATAATAACATGTATTCCAATAACAATATTAGTTTAGCTTTCAAACAAAAGATACAATGATAGTGTAGTTCCAGAAAGAATACAAGTTAGGGTGTTAATCACAGGAAATTCTCATTGGGATAAACAAAATAGTTTTGGACCAAATGTCCCTTGGCAACCCAAGCTTATCAAAGAAATCATATAATAATACTTAGAATAGAACGAACTTGGGTTTCAAAGATCATAAAGGCTCACATAACAATATATCACATTCTTATAACACAACATGATGTTGTTCACACTTATAACATGGATATGGCGTTTACTCACCTTGGGGTTCCTTTGCTCCTAGTATACGTAGCCCCTTTGCACTTCTAAAGCTCCTCAAACTCCTTAGAGAATCTCGTAAAAAGAATCATGTTTTCGGTAGAAAATAGATTTTTCTCTCCCAAAAACTCACCCAAACAGAATTAAATGATTACGGTCAAGAAATCGCGAAACGGAAAGGTGTTTTCTTAATTTCGGTAGAGAGAAATATTTTGAGAGGATTTTTTTGCCAAGATACAAAAGGAATAAGAGAATGGCTGTTGGAATCTTGGTCTGGCCGAAATTTAGAATATATATTAGGGTTGGGGTGAAATTTCCACTAATACCCTTAATGAACTAGGTTAGGAGGATTTTTGTGTAGTGGGCTTTTGGGTATTTGGGATTTTATTTAAATTTTTGTGCTGAGTAAAATTAAAAATAAAAAGAATATTTTTATTATTATTTCTGTAACATTTCCCCCAAAACATTTATTTTAAAATATTTTAAAAATACTCATAAAATTATTTTATGCATAAAAATTGTCTTATGCATGAAAATTCATTTTATTTAAAATAAATTTTTTTATGCAAATGCACTTTATGTAAATCATTTATTTCATAATAGCAACTCATTTTATGCATATTAAAATCAATTTAATATGCCACATACTCATCAATCACTTAGATCACTAATTTTCACACAAGCACACACTTAATCTTAATAGTTCTAAATCAAGCAATTTATCAGGAAAATTCCTAGGGTGGGTGTGGGATGTTACATTCTCCCCCCTTAAAAGAAATTCATCCTCAAATTTAAACCCTTACCTAGTTTCTCTTGAAAAGCTAATGATGCTTTTGTCACATCTCTTCCTCTGCTTCCTAAGTGCACTCACTATCCCATAATTTCGCCACTGAACCTTAATCATGGGTATCTCCTTATTTCTTAGCTTCTTTACTTGTTGATCCATTATAGCTATTGGTGACTCCTCATAGGATAGTTGTTCATCTAATGTAATGTCTAAAGGTAAAAGAATGTGAGATGGATCTGACACATATTTCCTTAGCATTGATATGTGGAACACTTGGTGCACATGTGCCAAAGTTGGAGGTAGGGCAAGTCTATAAGACACCTCTCCAAAATTATCTAAGATCTCAAAAGGACCAATGAAACGAGGTGATAATTTTCCTTTCTTGCCAAATCTCATAACTCCTTTCATTGGAGAGACCTTTAAGAATACGTGATCTCCCACGGCAAATTGGATTTACTTTCACTTAAGGTCTGCATAACTCTTTTGCCGACTGAACACCATCTTCAGCCGATCTTGAATTAATGGTACTTTTTTGGTAGTCTCCTTGAGTAATTAGGGCATTTCTATATGCTTGTCTCTAGGTTCAATCCAACAAATCAGAGAATGACATCTTCTCCCAAATAATGCTTCATATGGCGCTATACTGATGAATGAATGAAAGCTATTGTTATAGGTGAATTCAATCAAGGGTAAATACTTATCCCAGCTACCGCCAAAGTCCAAGACTTAGCATATCCTTAAGTGTTTGAATTATTCTTTTAGACTAGCCATCCGTTTAAGGGTGAAACACTGTACTAAAATCTAGTCGTGTTCCTAACGCTTCTTGCAACTTCTGCTAGAACCTTGAGGTGAATTGAGTCCCTTGCTCTGAGATGATAGAAATTGGCACTCCATGTAGCTTCACAATCTCATTTGCATACAATTGTGCATACTGAGCCACATAATATGTGGTCTTAACTCCTAGAAAATGAGCAGACTTGGTCAATCTATCCACTATGACCCATATAGAGTCATGTCCGTTGGAGGTTCTAGGCAAGCCAACAACGAAGCCCATAGTGATACGTTCCCACTTCCATTCTAGTAGTTGAATCTCTTGTAGCAATCCTGAGGGTCGTTAATGTTCATACTTGACTTGTTGGCAAGTTAGGCAGGATGCTACAAACTTAGCCACATCTTTCTTCAAACCAGGCCACCAATAGTTAGCTTTCACATCATGGTACATCTTGGTAGTTCCAGGATGAGCACAGTAAGGTGTCTGATGTGCCTCCTTCAATATCCTTTCCTTTAATCCATCCACATCAGGCAGGCATACTCTATTCTTGCACTTTAAAATTCCATTAACCACCTCAAACTCATAGTTCTTTCCTTCTCTCATCTCATCCTTCAACTTCATCATGTATGGGTCCCTATCTTATGAATCCCTTATTTCTTCCATTAACTTAGACCTTACATGAAAATGAGCCAATAAAAATCTTGATCCACTAACCTCCAGTTTCAATCTTTGATTAAATAGTTCCTTTAGTTCCTTCGTGATTGGCCTTTTTCTCACATCCATGTAAGCTAGGCTTCCCATCGACTTTCTACTCAAGGCATCTTCCACTACATTTGCCTTCCCGGGATGATAGAGGATCTAACAGTCATAATCCTTCAACAGTTCAATCCATCTTCTTTATCTCAAGTTGAGGTCTCTTTGGCTCAAGATGTACTAAAGACTCTTATGATCCGTGTAGATCTCACACTTCGTCTCATACATGTAATGTCTCTAGATCTTTAGACCGAACATTACTGCAGCTAATTCCAAATCGTGAGTAGGGTAATTCACTTCGTGTCTTTTTAGTTATCGTGATGCATAGGCGATGACTTTACCATTTTGCATCAAAACAAACCCAAGTCCTACTCTCGAGGCATCGCAATAGATAGTGAACCCTTCTTCTCCTTCTGGTAATGTCAAAACTGGAGCTAATACCAAACACTCCTTGAGCTTCTGAAAACTCTTTTCACAAGACTCTTCCCAATTGAACTTAACTTGCTTTCTCTTCAACTTGGTCAATAGAGCTGCTATCTTAGAAAAGTCCTGTACAAACCTACGATAATATCTCGTTATGCCCAAGAAACTTCGTACTTCTGAAACTGTTATGGGCCTTGGCCAATTTGCTACTGCTTCAACTTTCTTAGGATCAACTTGAATCCCTTCCTTACTTACTACATGTCTAAGAAAATTGACAGACTCCATCCAAAACTCACACTTGGATAACTTAGCGTAGAGTTAGTGATCACATAACGTTTGAAGCATGATCCTCATATGTTCTTCATGTTCTTTATTCTTTTAGTAAATCAGGATGTCATCGATGAATACGATCATGAATTTGTCAAGGAATGGCTTGAATACTTGATTCATCAAGTCCATAAAAGTAGTAGGAGCATTCATCAAACCGAATGGTAAAACTGTGAACTCGTAGTGTCCATATCTAGTATAGAAGGCAGTCTTGCAAATATCTTCTCCTCGAATCTTTAGTTGATGATAGCCAGACCTTAAGTCAATTTTGGAGAAGTGACTAGCTCCTTGCAATTGATCAAAAAGATCATCGATCCTCGGCAATGGGTATCTATTCTTCACAGTGACTTTATTAAGTTGGCGATAGTCAATGCACATTCGGAACGAGCCATCTTTCTTCTTTACGAACAACACTGGAGTACCCCATGGCAAACTACTTGGTCGAATGAAACCCTTATTAAGTAGATCATGCAATTGCGTCTTTAACTCCTTTAGCTCCATTGGTGCCATACGATATGGCGGTATCGATATCGATTACGTACCAGGTAGCAATTCAATGTTGAATTCAATCTCGTGATTAGGGGGTAATCTAGGTAAATCTTTTTGAAAGACATCTATAAACTCATCCACCACTGGAATGCTCTCATCTCGAATAGTAGGTTCTTTATCAGTGTCGATTATATGGGCTAGGTATGCTTAGCAACCCTTCCTTAACATTCGTCTCGCTCCTAAGGCTGATATCAAGTTTAGAGGATTCTCATCCCTATCACCTTAGTGTACAAACTCCTTCCCATCTCTAGTTCGAAACTCAACAAGTTTCTTTCTACAATCGATATGAGCTCCATGCTCATACAACTAGTCCATCCCTAATATCACATCAAATTCTAGTACGTCCAATTCTAGCAATACTATCAGAAGTGTTTGTTCATTAATGTCTACATTACAGCCCTTATACTCATACTTTACTTCTACCACTTCTCCTAAAGGAGTTGATATTACTAAAGGTTCACTCATCAATTCCTTATCTATACCCAGGTACTTAGCAAAACAAGGTGACATAAAAGAATGGGTAGCACCAGAATCAATTAAACATTTTACGCTAGAACTTTGGATGGGAATGATACCTGTGATGGCTGTGTGCGAATCGTGAGCCTCTTGCTGATTTAATGTGAAGACTCGACCCTTGCCCTTATTCTCTATCAATGGTGCATTTCCAACCGTTGGTCCTTTGCCCTTGACTCCTTGTCCTTGCGTTTGGAATGGCCTAAATTGTGGTCGTACTGTGGTCCCATTCCCTTGACTCCTCGTCTGAGGGCAATCCTTTATAAAGTGCCCATTTGCCCACTCTTAAGGCAAGCACCAGCATCTCTTTGGCAAATTCCAAGATGTTTCTTTCCACATTTGCCGCAAGTGGGAATTTCTTGCTTAGTTTGATTATTCCGTGGTCCAGATGATGAAAACTCCTTCTTTGGTTCTCCTCCATTTCCATGCTGTCCCTTATGACCTTTGTTCTTATGCCTTCCCTTCTGGTCTCGTTCGGCTCTCTCCATCTTGTATCTTTTCTCCATGACCTTAGCCTTGTCTACGAGCTTAGCTAAGGTTGGAAACTCTGTTGCTGCCAATGAATTAAACAGAGGTGTGATCAATCCTCTAAGGAAATGATTGATGTGACATGCTTCAGTAGGAACGATGTTGACAGTGAATTGACTAAGTCGATTAAACTCCTTAGCATAATCCGACACAGACATTCCTGGCCTTTGCTTCAATTGCTCGAACTGCAATGCCCTATCTTGCCTTTCTCCTTCTGGCAAGAACTAATCCATTACTTCTTGCTTAAACTCTACCCACGTAGGTGGGTCTGCCCCGTAAAGTTATTCTTTAATATTCTTCTCATACCAATACCAAGCTTCTTTCTTGAGTTGGAGTCCTACCAACTCAATTACTCAAGCATCTGAGCAAGATAAACAATAGACTAGCTTATCCATTTCATCCAAAAATTCATGAGGGTCATCTCCTTCCTCACCATAAAGGGTAGGTAGTTGTAGCTTCTTAAACTCGACTATAGTCATTCCCTCGTCAAGTAGCCATTTCCTCTCTCGACGAGCAGGTGTCACCATCGCAAGTGGCGTAACTCCATTCCTTTCTTGAGTTAGTGGTGCTTCTCGCCTTTGAGCTCATAGCTCATCCAGTTCCTTACGTAAGTCTCTCATTTCCTTACTCATGGCGTGCACTTCTTATGAAGATGCTTGCTCACTACAACCTATAGTCAGTGCCCTCGAGTTGGATCTTTCTCTTGACCGTATAGGTGCAGAGGTAGCACTCGATGCAATGTCTGATATAACATCATCATTAGCCTTAATGGATTGGGCAACTATGAGAACCTTCTTCTTGGGAGGCATTATGTCTATCATAATAAGGGAATTTAGTACTAATCCCCTATCCTAACCCATTTAATCTCCCCTTATCCTAGCACACATTATCATGCATTTACCATATCACATCACTAAGCACATGTCATGTATGAATCGCATATCACATAGTTTTACACATATCACATATCATAATCATGTAGCATATATCTCATAATATCACACCATATCATAATAATGAAGGAAATCATCTCATACTAGTAACTAGGCAATCAAGGAAAATCATTCATATCATATAAAGTGCTATATTGTTACGTCGATCATCATATCTACTCAGCCTAATTCTCGTGTCCACCTCCAGAGCAATCAAGAGCGACATGGCCACTGCTGCCACATTAGTAGTAAAGAAGATCTCTATCTTGATGGCAATTAGTTGAAGATGCAAACCTCACTGGTGAGTAATCTCCTCTATGCTCAACAATCCCTGACCTGAGCTGCTCCATATCCTCTATTAGTGCATGAATCATAACCTTAAGACGTTGGTCTTCCTCCTTTAAGTATGAATAGTTATCCTAAAATCTTTGGATCTTACTATAAACCCGATCAGGATCTAAGCACTCCTCAGGGTCCTCCTTTTTGTCAGGGGTCTCCTCCTTCATGGGGGGAATCACGGATACAAATTTCTCAAACATCTCTAGCCAAGTCCTCTTATAGGTCACACGAGGTGCTCTAGGTTGCGGTCCTCGAGTAGGCATAATCTTCTTGGTCATTTGTCAGAAGAATCGTAAGGCAAGTAAACAATAACAAGGATTACTAAAATCTACTAGGATTTCGCAAAACTATGCTAGTGATAGCCTGCAAGTGACATGACAGGAAAATTCCTATGCTCTAGGATTTTACTTAAGAAACTCCTATAAAATAAGCCTAAGCTAGACTTTTAAAAAAACTACAGCTCTGATACCACCTTTGTCACATTCCATCCTTAGAGATATAACAGTCCTAGAACATGGGTGACCTTATGTCTCCCCATGTTCTAGGACCATCATATCTCTAAGGTTGGAATGTGATAGAGAAGAAGAAGAAGGGTTTCAAAGCAACATAGGATGATGACTCCTTAAATGATGAAGAGGAAGAGGATGTAGCAAACTTATGTTTCATGGCCTTAGAGGACTCATCAAATGAGGTAAGCTCTAATTCTCAATCTTGTGATGATATTAATGATGATATGCATGAGGAGGATGAGCTAATCAAAGCTATGAATTTACAATGCAAAAGTATAAATCAAAAATGAAATTTTTTAAGGAAAAGCATTCTAAGTTTGAGGAGAATTTTAAAGAATTAGAAAAAATTGTTTTAAGCTTGGAAACCTCCAATGTTAGCTTAAAAAGCTCATTGGAGGAAATCACTTCTAAAAACTCCTCTTTTAATTCTTTATATAAATAAAATAATACTTTGAAAATTGAGGTTGAAGAATTAAGAAACTCAATCTCAAAATTTCACAAAGGAAAGGAAGCCTTGGGTACTCTTATTGTATCACAAAGGCCACCCCTTGTGAGACATGGTCTTGGCTTTGATAGCTCATCTCCATCCATATCCTCTTCCATTATGTTCATAAAGGCTACAACTCCTCAAACCTCTAGCATTGAGGTAATTCACAAGGAAGTGAAAACACACACTAAACCTCCATGTCCCAAAAGGACTCAAAAGGTTACATTAGACTCAAGAGCTAAGCCTTAAAGAGTTAACCATACATTCATGTATCAAAAAAGACATGCTCAAAGACATCCACAATCAGAACATAATACTTGTCCTTGTATGCATTCATGTCATAATTTTGTGAAAAGACCAAAATTTTTTGGCAAAATGGCTAAGAAAACCTTCAAGTCAAAACTCAAATGCCATTATTGTATGAAAGATGGTCATATAAATGTATTTTGTTATATAAAGAAGGCTTAACTCAAGCTTGAGGACCCTTCTAAGGCTAACCCCCAAGGACCCAAGTATATTTGGGTACCTAAGACAAGATGATTAATCTTTTTTTATAGGTGTGTCTCAAATCCACTGCCAAGGAGAACAAATGGCATGTAGATAGTGGATGTTCAAGACACATGACTAGAAATGCAAGCCTCTTCACAAATTTGAAAGAAAAGAGAGGTGGAAACATCACATTTTGTAACAATGCCAAAGGTAAGATAATTGGCATTGGTACCATTGGTAAGGACAATCTTTCCCTCATTGAAAATGTTCTTTTGGTTGATGGTTTAAAATTTAACCTGCTAAGTGCAAGTCAATTATGTGATAAGGGTAATAAAGTCACCTTTGACTCTAAAGCATGCATTGTCACCACTTTAGCTAATGACAATGTAGTGTTTAAGGGTGAAAGTGAGGGTAATACCTATATGATTGACTTGGATGATTTGGCTAACCAAGATGTCAAGTGTTTCGTGTCTATTAATAATGAATCTTGGCTTTGGCATAAAAGGCTTGAACATTGAAGCATAGAGCTTCTTCATAGTCTTTGCAAGGATGAACTTGTTGAAGGACTTCTAAAGATCAAATTCTCAAGGGACAAGACATATGGACCTTGTCAAATGGGAAAGCAACACAAGTTATCCTACAAATCAAAAAATATTGTAAGTACTTCTAGACCCCTTCAACTTATTCATATGGATTTGTTTGGACCTAATAGAGTTGCTAGTTTAGGTGGAAAAATATATGCCTATGTGCTTATTGATGACTACTCTAGATTTACTTGGGTTAGTTTCTTGACTCATAAAAGTGATGCTTTTGATGCATTTAAAAGTTTTACGAAAAGAGTTCAAAATGAGAAAGGCTACTTCATTTCCAAAATTAGATGTGATCATGGAAAAGAATTTGAAAATGAATTTTTTGAAAATTTTTGCATTGAACATGGAATTTCACATAATTTTTCCTCTCCTAGAATACCTCAATAAAATGGTGTTGTAGAAAGGAAAAATAAAACCCTGATTGAAATGGCTAGAACCATGCTTAGTGAATATGGTTTACTAACTTATTTTTGGGCGGAAGCTATTAACACTTCATGTTACATTTCAAATAGAGTTTTTAAAAGACCCATTTTGAATAAACTTCTTATGAGTTATGGAATGGAAGAAAACCCAAGATTTCATATCAATGAGTTTTTGGTTGCAAGTGCTACATATTAAATACCAAGGATAACCTTGGAAAATTTGCTTTTAAAATCAATGAAGGCATTTTTCTAAGATATTCCACCACTAGTAAAGCTTATAGAGTCTTTAACAAAAAAAACTCTGGTAATTAAAGAGCCTATGAATGTTGTAATTGATGAATCTAGTAAACTTGATCTTGGGAAAGGTAGTGTTCTTGATAATCTTGTAGGTGAATTTGAAAAGCTTAGATTGGATCAAGATGAGACTCTAAAGAAAGTTAAAGACCAAGTGGAAAACCAACAAGATCATGAGGATCAATCAAATCCATAAGAGAAACATGTTCAAGAACTTCCTAAGTAGTGGAGATACCCCAAGAATCATCCCAAGGAGCAAATCATAGGTGATCCATCTAAGGGTGTAAGTACTAGATCTCATTATAAAGCCTTAGATAATAATTTTGCTTTTGTTTCTCAAATTGAGCCAAGGACCATTGATGAGGCTCTTAATGATGAGAGTTGGGTGATTGTTATGCAAGACGAACTCAACCAATTTGAGAGAAACAAAGTTTGGGAACTTGTTCCTAGACCCAAAAATCATCCCATTATTGGATGTAAATGGGTTTATAGAAAAAAGTTAGATGAGCATGGTTTCATCACTAGGAATAAGGCTAGATTGGTTGCTAAAGGGTACAACTAAGAGGTAGACATTGATTATGATGAAACTTATGCTTCGGTAGCAAGATTAGAGGCTATTAGAATTTTTCTTGCTTATACATGTCATATGGATCTTAAACTTTTTCAAATGGATGTTAAAAGTTCCTTTTTAAATGGATTTATTAAAGAGGAAGTTTATGCTGAGCAAACCCCCAGTTTTGAACATCATGAACTTCCCAATCATGTCTTTAAATCAACCAAGGCCTTGTATGGTTTGAAATAAGCTCCTAGAGTTTGGTATGAAAGGTTAAGCACATTTCTTTTGAAAAATGATTTTGTTAAGGGCAAAGTTGACACAACACTTTTTGTAAAATCGCACAAAAATGACACTTTAATTGTTCAAATTTATGTTAATGATATTGTATTTGGTTCTACTAATGAACATCTTTGTGAAGAATTTGCCAAGTGTATGACTAGGGAATTTGAGATGAGCATGATAGGTGAGCTCAAGTTCTTCCTATGACTACAAATCATGCAATGCAATGATGGCATCTTCATCAACCAATCCAAATATACAAGAGAGCTTCTTAAGAAGTTTAGCATGGATGGTTGCAAAAGTAGCAAGACTCCAATGAGCACATCAACTAAGCTTAACAAAGATGAAAAGGGTAAGCCTATAGATAAGAAGAAATATCGAGGTATGATTAGTTCTCTTCTCTACCTTACAGTATCTAGACCCGATATAATGGATAGTATTTGTTTGTGTGCACATTTTCAATCTTGTCCTAAAGAATATCATTTGCATACGGTTAAAAGAATTTTGAAGTATTTACATGGCGCATTGTATTTAGGGCTTTGGTATCCTAGAAATTCATCTTTTACAATAATTGGATTTTTGAATGTGGATTATGCTAATAGTTTGCTTAATAGAAAAAGCACTTTCAAAACTTGTCATTTTCTTAGTGAATGTTTAGTTTCATGGTTTAGCAAGAAATAAGTTTCGATAACCTTGTCTACTGCCAAAGCAGAATATATGGCGGCGGGTTATTGTTGCACTCAAGTTCTTTAGATGAAACAACAATTCAAGGACTATGGTCAAGTGACTAATCACATTCCCATTAAATGTGATAACATAAGTGCCATAAATCTTTCCAAAAATCCCATCCAACATTCTAGGAGTAAGCATATAGACATTAGGCATCATTTCTTGAGAGTTCATATGCAAAATGGTGATGTTGTATTAGAATTTATTGATACAACTAACCAACTTACGGATTTTTTAACAAAGCCCTTGAATGAAGAAAGATTAAATTTCATAAAAAGGGAAATTGCTATGCTTGATGAGAGATCATTACCTTAGATTTTCAAAATTACATCAAAATTTTATGCATTTGATGACATTCTTATTCATATTTTATTTTAATATTTAATCTTGAATTGAGGTGACTCTTAATTCAATTAAAATCAAGTTTTTAACTTTGTGCAATGTTCTTGAATTTTTGGTTGCATATTGGTTGCTTTATGGTTGATTTTTGGTATATTTGACTTTAATTGCTTGAATTTCTTTTCAATGACTTGCTGATATCTTGATATATGAAATGTATAATTGCATTTATTTTGACCTTGAGTTATAATGCCAATTACATTGCACATATCATTCATCAAATGTTTTTAAAAATCTCTGATTTTTCCAAAATTCGCAGTCGCAACATAGAAATAGCGGTTGCGAAATTTAAATTTTTTACCGTTGCTGATCAACCTGTAGAATCTTGCCCACAATTGCTGAATCGCATATCTCAATTTTTGAAAAATTCAAAAATTGTGATCGCGACTCGAAGTTTTGCAACATTCAAAACTAACCATTTTTCAATGGACATTTTTGCATTTAATTCAAAAACTAGCTATTTTTTGACCCTTTTTCATCTACTTTTTACTTATAAATACCCCACTATTTCAATTTTTACCTATCTTCTAACTCTCCAAACTCTTTCCTACTTAAATTCTACTACTCTCAAATTCTCCTCTCATTTTAAAGCTTTTCTCCATCTTTTCAAACTCTTCTCCATCAATGGCTTCTAGAAGACCATCTAGAAAAGGGAAAGAAGTCTAAACTTCCTAACAACCCTCTCTTCTTGAATTCATGAGGGGAATTACCTAAGAAGAAAAACAAAATTTCCTTAGAATCTAAGACAAAACCGTCTTACCCACCAAAATACTAAGCCTTTTTTGTCTTAAAATCTTTAGGATTGAGGATAGTATTATTGACTACCTCAAAATCTAGAGTGGGGGAAATTTGTCTTCATTGATGATGAAGGGTATGATGAGCTAACTAGGAAATTCCTTGCCACTCTTGCAGTTCACAAAAAGATTTATCCTACTAGTGGCCACTATGCCATTGATTTTATATTTTTTGGCAAACTCTATGAGCTTTCACTCCAAGATCTTGCCAATATCTTTGGCCTTTAAACTGAAGGTGCTTACACCATCAATGAATTCACCCTTGAACTCAATTCTTTTTGGACCAAAATTTCCATTGAACCAAAATTCGATCCAAAATCCTCCCTTGCCAAACACATCAAAACACTTTCCTTTTAGATTCTTCATAGGATTGTCACCCTCACCATAAATGCTAGAGGAGATGGCAATGAGAAAGTCTTCCAAAGAGATCTCTTCTTCCTTTATGGCCTTATGAAAGGAAAGAGCATTCCAACCGCTCGAGTCCTTATTGATCACTTCCTCCATCTCTCTTCCACCAAAAAAGGTGTAATTTTTCTTTCTTCCCACATCACCATAATAGCCAAGCATGTTGAGGCTTTTACTCCACCCAACAAAGCTCTTATCTAAAACCCAATTAAACAATCCCTTATAGATTTTCAATACATGATCAATGCCAGGGCATTGAGAGAAAAAGAAGGGAAATATGAATATAATTTTAGAGATGTTGGGATCCAAGAAAGAACTAGGAGAAGATCAAGAGTTGTGATAGGTGAACCTGGTCAAGCTCAAGAAGAAAAACCCCAAGTAGCACCTGTTACCCCTCCATCTCAACCTCAAGATGAGACTAATAGACTTCTTCAAAAAGTCTTGAGGAGACTATCTCTTTTAGACCACATTCACCAAGACATATTTGATATGCAAGGTCATACGGGTCTCCCTCAATGTAACCTCCAAGATTGGCAATTTAGTGAAGAAGAGGAGGAGACACATGAAGAAGAAGAGGAACCCAAAGATGGAGGAGATACATTTTAGATTTTTTTTAAATTTCTTCTTTCTTTTGTTTATTTTGCTTTATTTCAAATTTCTCTTCCTTATGTTTTTATGCATTCCAATGTGGCATTATCCAATTTCAAATTAATGCAATTATGAATTTTCTCAATTTTGATCTTGTGTGCCTAAGTATTGCTATTCTATTTTCTCTTTATGCAAAGTTCTTTATGCAATTCATTCTTTTTGATTTGCCAAAGGGGGAGAAATATAGAAATTAAAATTAAAATATAAAAATTCATTATTGTATAACTTTATGATATATTCTTTCAAATAATCATATACTTTTCAAATTATTCTCATGCTTTATTTTTTGCCATGTATTGCATATATTAAGGGGGAGCACTCTAAATTGATAGTCACTTTATTTGTTAAGTTCAATTTGATTGTTAAAATAAAAAAGGGAGAGATTGTTGACCTAAGTTATTTGAAAATTTAGTCAATCTCTATTTTGATCTTATCAATCAAATTGAAAGGTATCTAATGTATACTTTAAGTGTTTATTTTGTAGATTATAATATATTTGATAGATTAAATTTCAAGTATGCTTGAAATATCCCAAAGACTTTGTTAGCTTCTGAGTCGCGCTCAAGACAGCTTAGTCGCGACTGCGATCACTAAATTGAGACTACAACCATTATTTTGCAACCAAGACAATCAGAAGACAATTTGTTCAAATTTTAGCTTTGAGACACAAAGCGAATCGCGACCTCAGTTGCAACCATAACCAACAGCGCGATCCTTGATTCGTGACCGCGAATTGAAAGTCACAACCATGAAATTCATACAGGATTCCAAGCTTCCAATGGACAGTTGAAGAACCAACGAGAAGATGCCATATGTGATCTAGCCATTGTGGATTATAAAGATCGTGACCATGAAATATTTTCTTATCAACTATAAACATTCATTTCTAATTAAGTAGTTGTGATATGGAATTCTAGCTATCACTCAAGACTTATAGAGTAAGCGTGAAGTGGAGATTTCACATTAATAAAGAAAAATATTTTCTTATTCCCGTTACTAATTAGACGTGAACTTAAAAAGTCACACACCAAACAGTAATCACCTGTTAAGTGTAAAAGGGTTACCATAATAATTTATTAAAGTGTTTAATTAATTGATTAGTGGTAAAAGAACTAAACTTGTAAATAAATTTACAAGAATTCTAGCATGTCCTAAAATTTAAATCCATAAAGTTTTTGATCTAATTAAATTTTAATTTGTATATGTTACAAGTGAGAAAGATTAAATTAAAAATTTAGACTAAATAAATCAAAGAATTAAGTTTGAGCTTAGTGAAAACTCTAAACACATGAGTTGTAGCTGAAACCCATAAGAGCTATGGAAAGGAGGCAAATTTAGGGGGTTAGCGAATATTCACTATTCACTAAGCCCATTGGATGGGTTTAGGGTTTAGAGAATTTCCACTAAGGTTATAGTACTCTTTTCCACTTTAAGACTTTATGGAAATATTCATTAACCCTAAAGGGTAAAATGGACATTTTAAAGTATAAAGTGATAAAAGGGCATAAGATTCTTTGTGAAGATTTAAGAATTAAGACTTGAAAAAATATGTATATAAAATGTTTATATTCATCTTTTTCATGAATTTTGAGCATCATTTTCCATCTTCAAGCAATTTTTAAAGAGAGAAACTGAGAGTTTCTTCAATTTTCTTTTAATCTTCTATTCCTTATTTTGTTTTTTTCCGAAAGAAAAAGCTGCTTATAAATTGAAAAATGGGTTTAGTCCAAAACAATCAAAGAGGAAACATTATCTTTCTGAAGGGTTTTGAGGGAAGATTTTGAATCAAGATTGGAAACCAAGAAAGCGATTCAAGAACACTTAAAAAACTAATATGAAACTTGAAGGTGAGCTAGGTCTGGATGATTTAGAGGCTTCACTCTTGGGGAGCTCTTTCTTAAAGAAAAAAGGAACCTTCAAGAGGTAATATGATTACTCTTACTTCTTCTTTCTATGCATATATGTTTTACATACAAATTAGCTGATTTGCTTGAATGAATTTTAGATCAAAATGGGTGAAGTGAAATTTTAAATTATTTGAAATTTCACCCCACCACCTTGCTTCCGCTAAGATTGGCGCTGTCATTCCTTCAGATAAATTTGTAAAATCAACAAAGAAGTTTGCTGTTTTTTGCAAACTCAAAACTCATGTCATATAATTTATTTTTTTTTAGTTTTCAGGTTGTTTGTGTAAAAATCCCATAACAAAACCATGGGACCAACTTATGGGATGACTAACCAAAAAAATAAATAAAATGTATTAAATAAAAATAATTACAAAATGATTATTAAAAGTTAATTAAAAATTTAGTGCAATGCATACTAATAAATATATAATTAATAAATATGATATTAATTAAATATAATTATAAAATAATAAATAAAAAAAATAAAAAGACTCTCAAATTTAATAGGTAGCCAAAAGTCATCTTTTTTTATTAAAAATAGATTACTATATTCAATTATTACACAAACTCCCTTATTAATAACTTTATTGTTAAAAGTAGTCTGTTTTGAGATTAGCAAACAACTTTTGTTTTTAAATTATTACCTTTTTCAATATGTATGAAAAAAAATCATCTGATTTCAATTAAAAAAAAAAGATGACTTTCTTTTGAACAATTAAAATTTTCTTATAACTATGAACCCTTAATTTTATACCCTCATCATCTAGCTACACCTTATCACCTACTAAGTTTAACGCATTACGCAAAGCTATTACAGCGATCCTGCTAGTCGGATAGCCGGTGGAGGGTTCGAGGGCAGCTCCTTCGGAAGAAAATTTTTTAGCCTTCAATTATATTGCTACAGGATATCTAAATTTGCTAAACACCAAACCAACCAATCTCCAAAAAAAAAAAAGAGCGAGCTATGCAATCCTAATATGGATCCATACTAGGTCTGCGTGGCTGCCACGCTAGTCTGACGCGCTCCCTCTAACATAGATCCATTGCCATGGTCCCTTTTTCTCTACCAAAGTGACCCTTCCACTCCTTTCAACCCAATTTTTTTACCCCTTTTTAGCCTTATCCTTTAGGTTTTCTCACCTTTTCAATTCCTAAACTACTCTCACTCATTTTCCTATAAATACCTCCCTCCACTTCTCATTTCTCTATACTCCTTGGGTTAGAGTTGATAGCTATCCTCTAATTTCTCTTTTCTTCTCCCTCCAACCACTCTCTAATTAATTAATTAATCCTATTAATTAATTAATTATCTCATCCCAACCAAGTTAATTAATCTTTTTAATTAACTAAAACTCTTTTTTTAAATTAATCACTCAATTAATTAATTAATCTTTCTTTTTTTCAAAATCAAGTGAACCCCTTTTTTTAAATCCATCCTTTATCCAAATTGATTAATTAATCATTTTAATTAATTAATCCATTTATCCATTTCATCACATTAATTAGTTAATTAATTATTTTAATTAATTAATTAATCTCTCAATCAAAATCACCTGATCCCGATAAAATAGAACTTCAGTTTGATAAAACTCTCTGCCCTCCAAAAACAAAGGTATCGACCTTTTCCTCTCACCCACAAACCCAAATCAAATCAATCAATTTGATCAACCCCTAAACCCTTCCACTTAATCGTGGAACAAACTATATGGGTGCTGATCCCCAATTAATGGGGTACATAGGTACGTTTGGAATCTAAATCCAAATCTCAATCAATCTCCTTTCCCCTTTTTAATTAATGTAATTTGTGGATGTTTCATTTTAATTTTCTCATTGCACTCATACCATGCTCATACATTAATCATGATATTATAATTGTCATATAATATTTGTCATCTATGAAATTAATTTTTAAGTCAAATTAAAATTAAAAGTCAAATCGTGATTATTTAACTAAAAACCTAGTTTTTAAGCTCAACCTAGTTCAAAGCTAGTGATTTTATCTGTAGGTAAATTAATTAACTAAAATTAATGAATTAGATTCAATTTGCGTTTTTTCCTTAATATTTTCCTAACTAAATAAAATTAAGGTGGCAACTCCTAAAATTATTTTCAATAAAAACCAATATGAACTTGAGGGTTCCATCATGAGTCTAAGTCTGAATGAGTATCTCAATTCCCTCTAGCAGATCGGGCTAGTGCTCAAGTGAGGCCTTATAGCTGGTGACTCTATTGGGGATTAGTTGCCACCTTTTTTAAAATAAAAAGGAAAATAAGAAGATTACTATTTGGTTAAGGAAAAAATTTTCCAAAAAAATATTAATTTGGCTCATTAAGTATAATTTGACTTTCATGCATCACTTTCATAATAAAGGCTCCTTGTCTAACCTTAGCTTTAGAAAAACTTTTGGATGGTGAGTAGTATTGGCTTGACAACTCTCTTTGAGTATGTTGAAAAATAGCGAAAGCATTCCACCCTACGACAAATCCCCAATCATTTTAGTGGTGTAACAAGGAATTAATACCATTAGACCAATGCAAGACTCCTTGCCTCATATGTGGTTAGGTATATCAATGCTCTAGTGGGACGAGGACCCTTAATCGAACCACCCTTCACCCTTGTGCATGTAGTCATCCTAGTGTTGACTCTAGGTTCCATGTACCATAATAATGGAGACACCTATTGTGAACCCTCTATTTTGCACCTCCAAATGATTGACATTTGACCACAAATGCATAAAATTAGACTGGGCTCAAATCGAGTCAAAGATGGAGAAGAACGAGCCAAAAAATAGAATGCGGCAACCCATGGGCCTGCTGCGGTAACTCGCAGTAACCGTAGCCTATGAACCCTCAAATTTGCACCTTTATGATCCGACTGCAGCTTAACACCTATTAAGAATAGTGCACTATGCATACGGCAGTCCCGCTAGCCGGTTAGTGGGCAGGGGTCAAGGAGGTAGCGCCACTTGTGGGGTGCGAGGCAGCGCCCCGTTGAAAAATAAATTTCCTAAATCTTTCACCTCCAGTCAACTGTGTTTCAGTCACGAACTAACAGGATCAAACCGAGCTTGAATCAGAACTGAAACAGACCTGAAATGGACGAAAAAGCAAGAAATAGTTTGAACCAGCTGGCTAGCGCACAAGAGGCATGCCGCTGCTTTGGGTAGCACGTCGGCCATGCAGCCTTATAGGCAACACGAAATGCATGCCGGCAGTAGGGCGGCATGCTAACTGTGCCGCTCGGACACCCGGCGTGTCACCGGTGCTGCCCATCCCGCCGACATGTTTCTGGTGCCACCGCTGGTGCCACCCACATCCTCTTCAGCAGCTCTATAAATAGAGCCTCCTTCAAGCTCATTTAGGGGGGAATTCTAAGGCAAAAATCTGCTCTACTTATTGTGCTTAAGTTGTGCTTGAAACTTAATGCAAAAGATGTTGTTTCAATTTTTTTTAATTTACATTCATTACGCTATTTTGCTAACCTTTTACTGTTAAGGTTCAACTTCAAGGTCCTAAATCCAAAATTGGAGCTTAGATCCAGAGTTAAGCTCACCCCGTTCATCCAAAAATCAAGGAAAGCAAAGGTATAATCTTTTTTCTATTTTCAAAATTCTAAACTCAGATCTAGAATTCTCTTTAGGTCTAAAATAGAAAAAATTAAAATTTATTAATTTAAGAATCAGAATTAAATTAATAAACAAACCAACACTTTTTCCAGAACCCCTCCTTCGCAAGAAGGAAGCTGCGTGGGGTTTGATTCCTATTCGATGGGATCGTAGGCTGCCATTTTGAAAGGTATCAACTCCAAAATCTTTTTATCAATATTTTTTTCCTTTGTATTTTGATTTATTTATATTAATCTTTTATTTATGATCTTATATTAGTTTAGTTGGGGAATGTGTGCTTTTCCTAGTGCCCATAAGGGCTAGAGGAAAGATCCTTTTTATTTCAATTATTTTGATCTTGTAATAATTAAGTAAGATCTATTTTGCTTGTTTGCCTACAATTGTCATTCCATCTCATCATATATATCTATTTTATTCATCATTATACTTCTGTTCATGCATACATGAAAATTCCTTTTTAAGGGTTATTTTGCAATTTTAGCTGAACTAAAGAAAAATACATTTTTTCTCAATTGTGTAATTACCAAAACCTGATCCCCGAGCCCTCCTTGGTCACTCGTGAATTGGTGCATTTTCTATTGGGATAAAATCAAATCATTTTTGGAGTCAATCAATTTGGGTTTTCTTTAATTTTCCTAATTAAAATAAGTAAATTGAAGTGGCGACTCACTTTTCAACTTTCAAAATACAAAAATTAATTTTCTAAACTCACAGCGAGTTTCAATCGTGGAGTTTCTCCCAAAGAGTATTTTGATTCCTCGGCAAATTGACCGGTGCTTGGGCAAGGCCTCACACAACCACATTTGTGGTTACCGCAGAGGCCCTTGCGATAGCCAATTGGCTACCGCAGCCGGCGCTATGGCAACTGTAAAGACCTTCGTGGTTGCCGCAATCAACTCCTCAGTTACCGCAATCGTACCCTTTCAGAATTCTACCTAGAAAATGTGAATTTTTAGCCCCAAACTCCCCCTGTAAATACCTTGCACCTCATAACAACTAAAGACACAATTACATGCATCAATACTCTCCATAAAGCTTTCTAAACCCTATTTCTAAGCTTTTTAATCATCAAAACCCTCTTCCTAAACCTCTAAATCTTTAAAATCTCATTCCAAAAACCTCCTCCATCACATAAAACCTCATTCATAAGTTTCCTATTCATCTCAAAACCTCATTCACAAGCTTCCTAATCACTTCAAGTTCTATTCGTAAGCTTCCTAATCAAGAAAAGGTCCAATTCAAGCCATTTCTTTCAAAGAAAATTTGTGGTAATCAAGCAAAAGTGTGATCCAAGTCCCTCCAAGAAGAGTTCACACTATTCAATAGTCCTTCTTCCAAAAGGAGTACTCGTGATATCTCAAACCTAAGGTGGAACTTAGATCTAGTGCTAAGCTTGCTCCCTATGTTCCTCACCGATGTAAGCTAAAGGTAAAAGTTCTTTCCTTTTCCTTTTCAATTTCAATTTCAAGATCTAAATATGAAAAGATCTAATTTTTTGCTAATTAAAATCTGACCTAATTAACAAATCTCTAAAGCCCTTTAAAATCCATTAAAACATAATAACAAAGGCAATGACTTAAAAACCCCTCCTTTATGAGAAGGAAGAACTGAGCAGGGTTTGATTCCCATTCAAAGGGATACGCAGGCTTGCCGTCTCTAGGGCATTCAACTCTACTAAAATTAACAACTTCTTCTCTTTATCACCTTCTTCACATAGTTTAGGATCAAAATTGCTTTTCTTAAATAAAAAATTGAAATTTTAATTGTTTTTTATTATAATTGTTTTAATACTCTCTTTCTTATTTTAGTTGTTTAGATTATTTTGGGAATGTGTGCTTTTCTTAGAACCCATAAGGGTTAGAGGAAAGATTCCTTGATTTTGATATTTTGACTTGTAATAGTTTTAAGTAGTTACTTTTTTTTATTTTTTTGCATCTTGTGATTATCATTATCTCATATTTGTCATGCATTTCATGAGAATATTTGTTTCATACATCATATTATATCTATTCATACATACATAAAAACTTCCTTTTATAAAAGCTATTTTGTATTTGAGCCAAACTAATTTTTTTTGTATTGTTTTAACCAAAACCTAGTCCCTGAGCCCTCGTTGGTCATTCGAGGATTAGTGCTTTTCCTTGGGATAAATGGTATAATCTTGGAGTCAATTAAATTGGGTTTTCCTTTAATTTTCCCAACTAAAATAAACAAAATTAAAGTGGTGACTCTCTTTGCAAATTACAACTTACAAAATTCAATTTTCTGAACTCATAGCGGGTTCCAATTGTGATGTTTCTGCCAAATGGGCATTTTTGATTCCCCTCTAGCAGATCAGACTAGGTGCTTGGGCGAGGCCTCATAGTTGGTGACTCTGTTGGGGAATTCAAAATCTTTTTCAAATAAATGATAAAGTGGACTACTCTTGGTAAAATAAAAGTTTGGCTTTTATTACAAAATGGCTTTTTCATGCATCACTACATTAGGCTCTTTGCCCAAAACATCAGTTTCTTAGGAAAATAAAGGATAGAAAGTAACATCGAGTGGGAAACCTTCCTTAGTTTGCTTGCCGATAGTGAAATCATCCAGCCCATGACATATCCTCTAATCCTTTTAGAGGTGTAATGAGCATGAATGTACTGTTGGACTCACACGAGGCTCCTTAACTCACATGTGGTTAGGTATATCACATCTCTAGTGTGATGGGTTCCTCTCAAAACCATCCTTACCCTTTCATGTAATGACCCATAGAACCTTCCTTTAGGATTGAATGTACCATAATGCTAAACTTGGTATGTCATTATTATGAAACCTTTTTTTCATTCATGCATGCATCATGCAAGAATCCTACTAAAGTGGAAAACCTGAAAACCACCCAAGCACTCCTAGTCCCTATTCAAACCCATATCAAATTCCTAAACCCATGTCTACCCATGGTACCTTCATCGTTATCTTACTGCTGTGATTAGAATTTCATGATCTCACCTTGTCCTCATCTTCACCAAAGCTAAAAACTGACCTAGCTTCATCTTTTTCATCCAAAGGTTCAAGTGATGTCAACCAAATTAAGGAAAGAAGTTGCTGCTACTGACGGAGTTGATGACTTGATTAATGGGCTCTTTGCTAGGTTCGCTGAACAACAAGAGGAAATACTTAAGATGCAAGAGGCTCATTTTCAAGACCTGCTTCAAAATCAAAGGAGGATTATTATGGATGATGTCCAAGAAATGATGGGTCAGACCACTATAAAGCAAATTTTGATCGATCCAGACCCAATGAATCCAAAACCCACCTTTTATCCTATTTTTGGGTCTACTTTCAAATTTGACCTAAAAGACAAGGAAAAGGCCACAGTTGAAACCATCCCATCACTATCTATTCTCAAAACCAACCTACTTTTTCAACCAGTACCCATTGAACCACCAGTCCATACCACCACATCCATCTCCCCCCCCCCCCTCCCCACCCCAACTGATCCTTCCCAAGGGAAAGAAGTTAGCCCTGAGCTAAAGGTATTCATAGACAAGATTGAAGTTATGGAAAAAATGCTTAAGAACTTAAAGAAAAGGGAAGACATGGTTGATACAAGCTCTCTTAATCTGTTTCCTAATGCAAGGGTACCTCCTAAATTTAAAATGTCGAATGTTGATAAATTTGATGGAACTACCTGTCCAAAGACCCATCTTAAAGTATATATGGGGGCCATGCATCCTTTGGGAGTGGACAATGAGCTCCTTGCTCAATTGTTCCAACAATCTTTGACTGGTATAGCTGTAAAGTGGTTCGTAGGTTTGGATGTGTATAAAAAATGGACCTAGGATGACATATGCAATATCTTTGTCCAGCAGTATCATTACAACATTGAGGTCGATGTAATGAGAAGAGACCTTGAGTCTACCAAACAGTATGTGAAAGAATCCTTCTCTTTGTTCCTTATGAGGTGAAGGAAAAAGGCTACCCAAATGGTAAATTGACTTCTTGAGCATGAACAAATTGATATTATTGTCGAGAATCTCCTCCCAGTTTATCAAGATAGGCTGCTCACCCAATACTTACTTAACTTCAAAGCCCTGATTTCCGCCACTTCTAAAATTGAAGATCTAATCCAAAGTGGGCACATAAAAGAAGAATCTACATTTGGGTCAAGATATAAGAAAGCGGCACATCAAGGAAATGTAACTTCCTCGATGAATCAAAAAGGAGGGGAAGTGAATGCCATTACGATCAAGAAGCCACTCAAGATTGAAAGGCACCAATTCTCTTATCTAGGGGGTGTACCTATGAGTGTCATTTACAAGAAACTACTTGAGGCGAGAATGGTGCAACCTCTTGAACCTAAACCTATCCCTAACCCACTACCAAAAAATTACAATCTAAATGAAAGATGTGATTACCATCGAGGGCCAAGGCATAAAACTGACGCATGCAAGGCCTTAAGACATAAGATCTAAGACTTAATTGATTCAAATGACCTTTTACCACCCAAAGCTGGACCCAACGTCACCACCAATCCCTTACCCAACCACATAGTAAATGCAATTACTCTTCACGAAGGAATTGATCCTGTCTCATTGATAAAATCAACTGTTAGCTACTGTTGTGTGTTAGACCTCACCAACTTACTTGAGGAGATTGATGCCATCACTCAAAGTGGCAAAATTGTCCAAAATCCAAACCCACCAATCCAAAACACTCAACCTATCCCTGCACCATTTGACGACATAAAAAAGAGTCTTGAACCTGATGAAGACCTCGTACTCAAGCAATTAAAAAAGACTAAAGCAAATATTTCAATATGGAGTTTGATTCAATCCTCATATCCTCACCACCAAGCTCTTTGCAAGGCACTAAATCAATGTCAAACTCCTATTGATATCACCCTTGAGAATCTTGTGGCTTCAATCACTAGTGCTGCTAAGGGAGTTTCAATATCATTTAGGGATAATGACTTGCCAAGAGGGGACTCTAACCACAATAATGCCCTCTATATAATAGTGATAACTCGAGGGAAAACTGTGCCCATGCTTCTCATCAATAATGGCTCGATGCTAAATGTGTGTACCTTAAAAGTGGCTAGTTGCCTAGGCCTAGAAGTAACAGACTTCACCCCTTCTGATCAAATTCTGAGGTCCTATGACAATACTAAGAGAGAAGTACTTGGGGTTTCTACATTGCATGTCACCATCAGACCCACAGCCTTTTCCATTCCCTTCCAAGTAATTGATGTTCCTGCTTGTTTTAACCTACTTCTTGGAAGACCTTGGATCCATTAAGCTAAGGCAATCCCTTCATCATTGCATTAAAAAGTCAAATTTCCTTATGGGAAAGGGATTGTTACCATAAAAGGGGACATGCATGACAAGGTTGACATTTGAAGCCCTGTGCCCATTTTGGAAATTCAACCTGAATCATCTACTTACCCTCTCTCAGGCTTCTCTTTCATCCAGTTCCTCGAGGGTGAAAAAGGCAAAGAATTTGTGCTACTCGATTTTGACCCTTTTAGAAACATTACTGTGGCCAATATGTTAAGAAAAATAAACTATTTTCCTGGTCTAGGTCTTGGAAGAAATCAATAAGGTTTAAAATCCTTCATGGACTACCCAGTTGCAATGTCGCCATTTAGGCTAGGATATGAGCCTACTGAGGAGGATCTGATAGAAATGGATGCATGGGCCAAGTAAAGAGTTGCGACCCTTAAACAAGGTGAGACTTATGACTGGACCATGCGCCCCTATTTCAAAACCCTCAATGGATATTTTGTAATGGAAGGTGACACAATTCCTTACTGTGGCTTTCTCGAACCATAGATATGTCCTATTTCTAGATGATTAATCCCTGGTTTCAAAATTTTCTTTGATGTTAGGCTTTCACTAGAGGATTGCGAGCCCATATTCATGCCAAGTCGAGATTGGGAGGAGAACATAAAGGCAAGTCTCTTTGACGAAGTCTTCATGCTTACTTTAGAGGAGGAGGAACTTGACCCATCCACCCAAATCCAACCAAATGAGACCGAGCTGGATAATTGGTATTTCGAGGAGGGCCCATTCCACCAATCCGAGATGGAGTTCCAATCCCAGTCTGAGTCTGAGTCAGAACCCAATCTAAGTCAGAGTCTAAGTTAGAGTCCTAGTTAGAGTCAAAGTCTTCAGTCTTTTCTATTTTTAATGATGTAATTGACCTTAAGTGTCCAGCTTTTGAGTTTGATGTAAACTGGGATTTATCTATGTTCGAATTCAATAAAAAGTTTTCCCTTTCCTCTTACAATCCCGTGTCTTCATTTTTCTTTAATGTTCCAAATTTTAAATTTGACTTAAATGAGACATCAGATCAAAGAAAATGAAATAAATGAAATAAAAGATGATGCAATCAAAGAACCAATAAATGCTGGCACACATGATACACCAAAAACTACATTCATAGCACCTACATGCATAAACAAGGATCAAACAGAGGAAATGATCAAAGAATTTCAAGACTATTTTGCATGGCTTCCTAAGGACATAACGGGTTTGGATCCGAGTGTAGCCGTTCACAAAATTTTGATCTACCCTGATTCCAAGCCAGTCAAACAGAAATTACGAAGACTCAAAGACGAATGGTCCATCCTGATTAAAGAAGAGATTACAAAGCTACTAGACCACAATTTCATCGAGCCCATCAGCTACCCCTCCTAGCTTGCCAATATTATGCCGGTTCCTAAGAAAGATGGCAGAGTCAGAATGTGTGTGGACTATAGAGATCTGAACAAGGCTTGTCCAAAAGATGACTTTCCTTTGCCTCACATTAACCTCCTAGTGGACCGAATGGCAGGATTCGAAATGGTTTCTTTAACCGATATGGCCGCGGGATACAATCAAATAATGGTTCACCCCCCTGACAAGGAGAAAACAGCCTTCATCACTAAATGGGGTACCTATTGTTATAGAGTTATGCCATTTGGACTTAAAAATGCAGGGGCAACATACCAAAGGATGGAAATCACAATCTTCTATGACATGATGCACAAAGAGATTAAAGTATATGTCGATGATATGGTGGTTAAGGGCAGTACTATCGAAGAACACTTGGAAGATTTAAGGCAATTCTTCCTTAGACTTCGCCAATATAATCTCAAACTCAATCCTACCAAGTGTATTTTTGGTGCTTCATCTGGGGTATTCCTAGGCCATATGGTCAGCAAGAAAGGTGTAGAGGTCAATCCTGCAAAATCAAAGGCAATTTTAGAAATGCCACCTCCTAAACAGAAAAAGAGATCAATGGTTTCCTCATATGGGTCTAATACATTAGTCAATTCATCAATCAATTGGCTGATGTATGTGGGCCCATCTTCAAATTACTTAGAAAAGGAGCCTCAAAGCAATGGACTGGAGACTGCCAGAAGGCCTTTGATCAAATCAAACAATATCTGCTGAACCCACCAGTGCTGCAACCTCTAAAGCCTGGGAAACCACTGTTGCTTTACTTATTCATGACTGATGAAGCAATGGGGGCAATGCTCACGTAGAATGCCCCTTACTCTAATAAGGAAAATGCTATTTACTACTTGAGCAAAAGAATGTTGTCCTATGAACTCAAATATGGCTATATAGAAAAGCTGTGCCTTGCCCTTGTTTGGGTTTGCCACAAACTACAACACTATCTTAGTTCCTACACAACTCATATCCTTGCTGATAAGAGCCCTTTGCAATTCCTTATAGAGAAGTTAGTTCTTGACAATAAGATGGCAAGATGGATGGCAGTGTTGGCAGCATATGATCTCAAATATGTATAGTGCAAAGCAATCAAAGGAAGTATAGTAGCAGACCAATTAGCTGCAGCACCAATAGAGGATGAATGGACTGAGCCTGAATTCCCAGATGAGGATATCCTATTGATTGGCAATGAAGTTTGGAAGCTTTACTTTGACGAGGCATTAAATAATAAAGGGTATGGTGCTGGCATTGTGTTCATTACACCAAGCAGGGAAAGCATACCCAGAGCCATCAAGCTAAACTTCAAAGTAACAAATAACGAGGTAGAGTACGAGGCATGTATTTATGGTCTTGAAGTAGCAATAATGCTCTGAATCAAGCACCTTAAGATTTATGGAGACTCAAATCTGATAGTGTCCCAAGCTTTGGGAAAATGGAAAATCAGAGAAGAGCGTTTGGTTCCCTACCACAAATGCCTAGATGAATTAGCAACCAACTTCTATAAATTATCCTTCTATTATCTCCTGAGAACAAAAAATAGATTCACTGAAGCATTAGCAACACTCACCTCAATGCTTGACATAAGTAATGGCTTCATAATCAAACCAATTGCAATCGAAGTGAAGCATGAACCAGGGTGCATAACTCATTACCTGAATATGCAAGCCATCGATAGCAAGCTATGGTTTTGGGATATTCTCAATTATATCAAGAATGGGCTTTATCCTAAAGGGGCCTCTAAAACAGAAAAGAGGACTCTAAGACAGTTGTCCAAGGGATTCATTCCAAATGGGGATGTACTCTATAAACAGATTTGGGATAATATCCACCTAAGATGTGTTACTGAAGAAGAAGCCCAACAGATCATGGAATGGATGCATGGTGGTGATGAAGGCCCACACATGAATGCTATTGCTTTGGCCCATAAAATCATGAACCAAGGATATTTTTAGCTTACCATGAATGAGGATTGTGCTAAGTACGTGCAAAAATGCCATAAATACTAAGTTTATACTAAGCTTCAGAAACAACCTCCTATACCTTTATCACTGATGACCACGCCTTGGCCATTTGCTACTTGGGGCCTTGACGTCATTGGGAAGATAAGCCTAAAATCCTTAAGCAAACACAAATACATCCTGGTGGCAATTGATTATTTTTCCAAATGGGTTGAAGCTGCACCCTACCAAGTGTTAGATTCCAAACGAGTAACTCAGTTTATTTGTTCCAGCATCCTTTGTAGGTATGGAGTCCCATTTGAAATAATCACCGACAATGGATCCCACTTCCAAAAAGAAGTCACTCAGCTACTGAAAAAGTTGAAAATCCAACACCACAGGTCTTCTCCTTACAGGTCTCAGACAAATGGTGCAGTAGAAGCCGCGAACAAGACTCTCAAGAACATACTTCAAAAGATAGTTGACAACCATAAAGATTGGCACCTACATCTACCTTATGCTTTATGGGGGTACAGAACATCAGTACACACTCCAACCGGTGCTACACCATACTCCCTAGTGTATGGAATGGAAGCAGTCCTCCCAATCGAGGTGAAAATAAAGTCAGCATGGATCATGAAAGAGAATCAGTTGGATGAAGTAGAATAGGTAAAAGGCTACCATGAACAGCTCAATGCCATTGATGAGAAAAGGATGGATGCCTTGTATCGAATTTAGGGTTACCAGCAAAATTGGCAAGGCATTTCAACAAAAAGGTTAGAGATAGGGGACTACAGGAAGGTAACCTTGTTTTAAAGGAAATTAGGGCACCTGTTCATGATCCAAAGGGAAATTTAGACCCAATTAGAGTGCCCGTCTGTGCTAAAGAATGTTCTATCCGAAGGAGCAGCTATCTTAATGGATTTGGACGGCATAGAGTTTTCAAGCCCATGCAATCTGGATTAGCTTAAGATATATTTTGCATAAGCATCCTTGTAACTCATGCATTGCATTTGCATCCATGTAAAGACAAGAACTACATGGACCCGATTCTCCATAAAAGAAAAAAATGATGATGATGATGAAATTGTTGTAAGGAGATACATAGGCGACCCATGTGGGTTTGGTCCAAATCATCAATAAAATTTCATTATGTACTACACATTTGTTTGGCTCTTATTTGCATCAAAAAAAAAAAAAAAAAGAACAAGATGTGTCATTCGTCTTATTTAATTTTTGGAACATTGAAAAAGAAAATAAAAGACATAAAATGAAAACCATCAAATCAATCCTACAAGCCAAAAATTCTTCCTAAAAAGCATAACAGAAATGGGACAAAGGGTCAATCATGACTCTTATCTTCATCCTCCTCTATCTCCTAAATCATTGCAGCTCTCCTAGCATTCTCAAACTGCCATGAGTTTGCTATCCACCAATCGATATACTCCAAAGTCTTATCATAATGATGAGAAGGATGAACAGCATGAAAACCCCTCGCCCATCCATTCTTAATGGCTTGGGCCACCATCTCGATAATAAGGACAGACTGAAATAAAGCACCGTCTGGGGGCATGCCTTGTCTATGGCCCATCTGGTGCATAACTCTAATAGCCTAATAAAAAGTGACCATCCTCAAACCCAAAAGGTAAACCATCCTGTAACCAAAGTTCATGGTCATGAACTGATTTATCTTATACCACTCACATCTCCAAAGCAACTCATCAGAATCCAATTCAAGAAGCCATTTGAGCCACTCCCTTTCAGAGTCCTTTTTGAGCACAATAGTACGGGTCCTATACCAGGAAGTAGAGTAATCCGCCTTAACAGGAGGAGCCACTATTCAAAGATGGTCTCTCAACCAAATCTGAAGGATAAGGGGACTGATAGTTCATAGACCGCTCAAATCATATGCTCTATCCAGACTCATAATAGTCTCAGTAAGTATAATGGCAGTAATAGATCTTCCCCCTTCCATCTGAGGAATCAAATCAGCAACCCTAGTATCACCCTAACCAGTAGGGCTCACAAAGATATATCTAGCAGTCAGACAAAAAGAGAGAGCCCGCATCCTCAAATGAAACCACTTATCATCCTCAAAGCCTTTGAGATCATGAAATTCTGCAACTACAGCAATTAAGTCCACCCAATCCTCCACCACCATGGGACTAGCCACTTCCTCACTAAGATCTAAAAGTCTTCTAAAGGAGTTGAAATATCCCACTCTCTCAACAGGAGTAGCCAAAAGAGCCTTAGGGTCAAACCCGAGCAACATGAAAAATTCCTCAAAAGTAGGAAACATTTCTTCCATGCTTGCCCCAAACCTGAAGACATGGGCAGCAGGATCCCAAAAGCGTATACAAGCGCACAAAAAATTCCAGTCAACTTTCACTCCCCTCAAAGTGGGTATGGCACTTACTCCATATCTTCCTAAATTTATTCTCTCTACTTTAGTAAGATTCTTGCACCATAGGAACATTGCATGATTGAAATAGGGCTCCATTGAAAAAATTATTTAAAGAAAAATTTTGAGAAAAGAGCAAAGCAAGATGCTTAAAAGTATTCAAGGGTCAATGGAATGAAGTTTTAAAGGGTGGAAGAGCCTATAAATAGCATAAAACTAAAAAAATCAGCATCAAGGATGAAACCCACTACGGTTATCGCAGCCCCCCTATAATTGCCGCAAGACCTCTGTGGCAGCCATTTTGGCTACCATAGGGGCGCTTGTGGTTAGCGCAGCCGTTTTGCAGCAACCACAAAATTCTCTGTGTTGTCGTGATGCTTTTTTCCATCTCCATTCTGCAAATTTAGAGCTACGGCAAGGCTTCTTAACTAAAAAAAAAAAAGGTGGGGGCCCTATTTTAGTTAAATTTAGGAACTGCATTCATGCATATTACACATACATGATCAGGATAGAAGTACCTCTCATAACAAGTAAAGCTGTTCATGACATCATGTCCATACATATCATAGCATCACATTTTACAAAACATCCATACATGTCATAACATTATAGTAGGAAGAACATCCATTACATCCATTATAAGACATCAGCACTAGCACCTCTACCTCTACCAGAATCTCTACTACCTCCCAACTCTACTCAAGTCAAAGCAGATGATAGAGTAGCAGTCAGATGACCCATCACTCTCTGGGCCTCACAAGCCCAATCCACAGGCACCTACAATATAAAGAAAGTCAAGCCATTAAGCAAGAATCTAAAGTCATGGCAGAATTAGGACAACCTACCTCAGAAGTATCAGCTGGAATCTTAGGCCATCTAAATGGCACCACTATAGAAGAATCATACTCAATCAACTGCCCTTGCTCAATAGAAAAGTACTGACAACGTGTAGAAGGCCATAGACTCTGATGCCAAATGTCACCACCAGATGACCCTGAAGCTACCCGGGGTCAAGAACAGCAGTAGTAGGGGGAGGAGTAACCCTAGAAGACCCTGCTTTATTCAAAGGATCCCTAACCGAAGGTGTCTAAATGGAATTAGCAGTCAATCTCCTAGGATTAGAAATAAAATCCCTCCTAAGAACAGTACCAGTCATCAAGGAAGCCTGGCAGAAGTAATCATAATCTGCATCATAATCCAAGAAATGATCACAAGGGAGGCCTGCCAGCAACGCCTCCTCATCTACAATACTCGATCCATGTCTTATATCAGCCAGGGGAGGTAAAGGCACAACCCTATCATCAGTAATCTGCCCTCTGACTCTTTCCCTAAGGTAATATCTTCTCTCATCCCTAAATCGGAGAAGTAGTCTACATGAGGAAAGCACATAATTAGAACCCATCCACTCCATCACTGATGGTGGCAAATGATCCTAATAGGCATTCCACTGGACCTACAAAACAAAAAGTAAGTCCAAAGCAATTAAAAGTAATAGAAAGCCAACTAGCAAGACAAATATCTAGTGCACACCCAACTGGCTGAAATGGGTCTGGTAACTAGCAAAACCCACCCTGTCGAAGCTACTGCAATTACTATAACTCCATAAGTACCCCCAGGGCACTCTGTCATAAATCAAATTTCTCAAGGGTGGGGATATCTAAGTAAAGTATACTGCAAAATAGACAGTAGTTAGTCAAGATAACAATGAGGTGCAATACATATAGCAAAATGAGAAAAGAACGCATGCTTACCTCCCAAATAACATGGGTGCCACCTAGGCTGAGAAAAGTGTTTTAGGAGAGATTAGACATCTCCCTATACATCACACACAAGGTATTACCTCCCCAATCATACTTATAAATCTGGGTTAGGTCCTCTAATGAAGCCAAGATGCTAAAATCAATGGTGTCTCTCCTCGTGTGAGAGATGGAGTAACCCAAAATCATCATAAGGCACAAATGAGCTACATGCTCAATGGTGTAGCCTCCATAATGATCTAAATCGCCAATTCAGTTCTAAAGCCAGACTCTTGACATATAAACATCAGTGCGAGGAGGGTCAAAACCTAATAGCTCAGTCATCCTCTAACTATCTAGTGCGGTCCAGGAGCCATAAAAGTCCAAAGCCCGATGACAAAAAGGCAAACCACCAAGCAAATGGAGATCCATAGGGGTCATCATCAACTCCCCACATAGAAAATGAAAAGTATTGGTGGTGTCCCACCACCTCTCTGCTAAGCCCTTAATAAGGCGGGATCGCCCTCATGAGAACACTCCAAGTCTAGCAGACCGAGCAAACCAGAATGTTCGATCATAGCTCGCACATCAGGATGGTGATTCAGGTAGGTAAAAACCCTCACCAGGTTACCTCTACCTCCTCTCAATCTCATATCACATGACTTTACATGTAATACATAGAAAATAAATTTTTGCATGCATAAGGAACTAGAGTTTTCTTTACTTTTATTTTATTTTATTTTTTATTTTATCATAAAATATCATTGTAAAAATAAAAAAAAAATCACTACATAATGAACCAGACTACATCATATTATTACTTGTATAGAACTAACTCAAGTGCAGGAAAGAAAATAAACACCTCCATGCTACTAGTAAAGCTTGCGTGATCTCTGGGCTCCTGCAGCAGAACCTCGGGATTCGCATCACCTCAGGCACCGAGTAGCTTCTCACATGCCTTGAACTTGAGGAAGCCATCTTGATGAAAGAGTTTTAGAGAGATAGAGTCTAAAGTAGAGAGAGAAAGATGAAATGGAAAGTGGTGAAGATGAATAAAAAAGGGAAGGGTATTTATAGAAGGAACTGAGGGCCCCACCTCATCATTTCCTTTTAGTTCACATAGCTAAGCTACCAGATTTTGCCATAACGAGTCCATTTTAAGTCAGAATTTAGTTTCACCCAAACAAACAGATCTGCAAGATTTATTTCTGTGCCTCAGAATAGAAAGTAACTCAATCGAAGTCCATAATCCTCTATAATTGCAGAAAGCTCAAAAATTCAAAATGTCCAGAAAAATTGGAAAATAGTCGAAATGAAATCAGAAAAGCCCAAAAATAGACATGGCACCTCGACATAAATCTTGAAGCTGACCAAAATCTTCTGTCGTTTGAAAACTTCTAGAATTCCCTTGGTTCATACTTATCCGATCCGACCTCGCATCCAGCCGAATATGATAAGGGGGCAGCTGTGAACCCTCTATTTTGCACCTCTGAATGACTGGCATTTGACCATGAACACATAGAATTAGACTGGCATCAAATCGAATCAAAGACAAAGAAGAACGGGCCAAAAAATAGAATGCGACAACCCGTGGGCCCGCTGCGGTAACTCATAGCCGGCTACTGTTACTGCAGCTGCCTCTACAATTACCGCAGAGGCCCTTATGGTAGCCAATTGGCTACCATAGTCGGCACTGCGGCAACTGCAAAGACCTCTGCGGTTGCCGCAGTCGACTCCTCAGTTATCGCAACCGTACCATTTTAGAATTCTACCCGGAAACTGTGAATTTTTAGCCCCAAACTCCCTGTATGAATACCTTGCACCTCATAACAACTAAAGACACACAATTACATGCTTCTATACTCTCCATAAAGCTTTCTAAATCCTATTTCTAAGCTTTTCAATCATCAAAACCCTCTTCCTAAACCTCCAAATCTCTAAAATCTCATTCCAAAAACATCCTCCATCACATAAAACCTCATTCATAAGTTTCCTATTCATCTTAAAACCTCATTCACAAGCTTCCTAATCACTTCAAGTTCTATTCTTAAGCTTCTTAATCAAGAAAAGGTCCAATTCAAGCCATTTCTTTCAAAGAGAATTTGTGGTAAACAAGCAAAGGTGTGATCCAAGTCCCTCCAAGAAGAGTTCACCCTATTCAAAAGTCCTTCTTCCAAAATGAGTACCCGTGATATCCCAAAGCCAAGGTGGAACTTAGATCTGGTGCTAAGCTTGCTCCCTACATTCCTCACTGACGTAAGCCAAAGGTAAAAGTTCTTTCCTTTTCCTTTTCAATTTCAATTTCAAGATCTAAATCTGAAAAAGATCTAATTTTTTGCTAATTAAAATCTGACCTAATTAACAAATCTCTAAAGCTCTTTAAAATCAATCAAAACATGATAACAAAAGCAATGACTAAAAAACCTCTCCTTTGTAAGAAGGAAGAACTATGTGAGGTTGGATTCCCATTCAAAGGGATACGCAGGCTTGCCGTCTCTAAGGCATTCAACTCCGCTAAAATTAACAACTTCTTCTCTCTATCACCTTCTTCACATAGTTTAGGATCAAAATTGCTTTTCTTAAATAAAAAATAAAAATTTTAATTCTTTTTTATTATAATTGTTTTAATACTCTCTTTCTTATTTTAGTTGTTTAGATTATTTTGGGAATGTGTGCTTTTCTTAGAACCCATAAGGGCTAGAGGAAAGATCCCTTGATTTTGATATTTTGACTTGTAATAGTTCTAAGTAGTTACTTTTTTTATCTTTTTACATCTTGTGATTATCATTATCTCATATTTGTCATGCATGTCATGAGTAATATTTGTTTCATACATCATATTATATCTATTCATGCATACATAAAACTTCTTTTTTATAAAAGCTATTTTGTATTTAAGCCAAACAAATTTTTTTTGTATTGTTTTAACCAAAACCTAGTCCCCGAGCCCTGTTTGGTCATTCGAGGATTAGTGCTTTTCCTTGGGATAAATGGTATAATTTTAGAGTCAATTAAATTGGGTTTTCCTTTAATTTTCCCAACTAAAATAAACAAAATCAAAGTGGCGACTCTCTTTGCAAATTACAACTTACAAAATTCAATTTTCTGAACTCATAATGGGCTCCAATCATGATATTTCTCCCAAATGGGCATTTTCGATTACCCTCTAGCGGATCAGACCGGGTGCTCGGGCAAGGCCTCACACCTATACATACACCTATGAAACCTTTTTATCATACATCATGACATTGCCATGCATACATAGCATTAGAAACTTGACAAGATAAATCCATAAAACCCTAAACCGGTGCTTCGTTACCCCAAAATACTTCACACACTCACCCTGTCAATATGTAAACTTAGTGACCAACCATATGTAAGGAATCATTTTCCCAAAACACCTTCCCTTTTTTTCTTTAGAATACTATATTCTTACCTATTTTCTATTTTCAAGTTACCAATGGCCAACACCTCCAGCTCTTTCGACCAAGACGCGATGAGCACCTTTTTACAAACCTTCTCAAGAAACAAAAGGAGACATTCAAGGACGTACTCACCACCGCTCTCAAGACCCAAGTTGACGCTTTCACCCATGCTCTCAAAGCCCAGTTCGCCACTTTCACTAATGATCTTAATTCCTATTGCCAATCCATCATCAATAAGGTTAAGGAAATGACCAATGCCACCATCATTCCTCCCTATGCTTAGTTTGCTTCTGCTCAAGCTAAAACCAGCCATGCCCTTACTTTTACTCCCCCTATTATCGATTTCACTGATAAAGGGAAAGCTCCTGGGACACCCACCTCTCCTCCTTTAGATGTGAATGACAATGCTCCCATTGTGAATCCTTTTCAAAGTGGAGATTTCTTTAGCCTTCCTGAAGCTAAGAAATTAAAGAAAAAGTTTAAAGCCATAGAATGATCCATCAAAAATATCAAAAAGAATGAAGACATGATAAATGTCGATTCTTTTGCTCTCTTCTTGAACTCTAGAGTTCCACCCAATTTTAAGATGCCTGTGATGGATAAATTCAATGGTACAACTTGCCTTAAGACCATCTCAAGATGTACATGGGTGCAATGAGATCTTTTGGCATGGATGATGAGTTTTTTGCTCAATTATTCCAATAGTTTTTAACCGGGGCTGCCCTTAAATGGCTTTTAGATCTTGATCAGAACCATAAGAAAACATGGGATGACATCTACAATGCTTTTGTCAAGCAATACCACTATAACATTAAGGTAGATGTCACCTGTCAAAATTTGGAAACCACCAAGCAAGGTCAAAAAGAGTTCTTCACTGAGCTCCTTATAAGGTAGAGGGCAAAAGCAGCCCAAATGATGAACCATCCATCTGAAGTAGAGCAAATTGACATCATTATCAAGGATCTCCTTCCCCAATACTAGATGCATCTGTAAACTCAATACCTCCCCAACTTCAAAGCTCTCATTGTCACTACCACCAAAATCGAGGATTTGATCCAATCAAGGCAAGTTAAGATCAATCCTCTAGTTTGAGGTGTCACAAGAACACTAAATACATCACTAATAGCACCAATTCTACCACCCAAATAGAAGGGGGGAGGGGTGTAAATGTTGTCTCTTTTTAGCAAAGAATGAAGTTAGAAATAAGGAGGACTTTCTCTGAGATAGGCATGCCCCTTAGTGTTGTTTACAAGAAAGCCTTAGAGGCTCATCTAGTTAAGCCCTTAGAAACACAACTTCCTCTAAACCTCTTACCCAAAGGATACAATGCTAATGAGATCTGTGACTATCATCAAGGATCAGAGCACAAAACTGACACGTGCTTAACTCTGAAGCATAAAATTCAAGAGCTCATTAATAGTGGAGATATCATTTCCTCCAAACTCAAAGCCTAACATTGCCACCGATCCTTTTCCCAACCACTAAGCTCACCCAACCATCTCAAGTTTCACCCAATAATTAGCACTTTCAGAAGAATACCGGCCTGCTATGCCTGAGTCCTCTAAGTCCATGTCTAAGTCTGAGTCAGAGCCTTTTGAGTCTATTTTCGATTAAATTTTTTTTTGAATTTGAGTCTGTCAACTCTTGCCCGTCAGAGTTTATATTTTTCCTTCTAAGCTTATCCTTTAATGTACTCATGATGGGACTTTTATCAGTAATAAAAATTTTAAACTTTCTTATTTACTTTAATTTTTCTGATTCTTAAATGGGACATCTTAAAAAAAAAAAAAAGGCAAAAAAAAAAACAAAAAAATGAAAAATAAAAATACAAAAAAATATATGAAAAAGGCAAAAGGATCAATTAATTAAGGCACGAAGGAAAAGAATAAAAAAAAATCCCATGCATTGCATATGAACAATAGTAATGGAAAAGATCATGAGCTTTCTATACAAGACAAGGACTTGATAGGGATGATCCAAGTATCTCAATTCATGAGATCCTAACCTATATATGTAAGAAACCTGTCAAAGAGAAACTACGAAGAATGAAGGCAGAACATATCGAAGCATATCATGACCAGCTAAATGCAAATGGTAAAAAAGAGAATCATAATTCAGGGCTATCATAGAGATTTGCTGGGCACTTCAGCAAGAAGGTGAAACACAAGTGTTTGTAAGAAGAAAAAGATAAAAACTTTTGTTCATGATCTAAGAAGAAAATTCAAACTGAATTAGGGTAGATCATACGTGCTTAAAAAGATCCTATCTGACAAAAGTGCCATCCGCAAAGATATGGACGAAAATGAACTTTTCCATCCTTCCAACTTGAATCAACCAAAGTGATACTTCATCCGAAGATGACATTTGCATTTCATTTTTGTTTTCATGCATATGTAATAAAAAATACATAGACCTGATTCTCCCTAAAGAATGAGAAAAATTAATGAGAGAAAAATGATTATAAGGGATACGTAGTCAACCTATCTTGGGTACAGTCCAAATAATGATATAAAATATTTTATTTGTATTGCATTCTCATTTTATTTGTGCCTATTACATCATTCACTTAATTCTTTTGCCTAAACAAAAAAAAAAGACACAAAAAAAAAAGAAGAAGAAGAAAAGAATGCTCGCTAAGCTAAAAACCTGAAAGGGCGATTTAGGTAGAAATTAGAGCAAAAATAAAAGATATCTAATTTAATGGTGATCAAATTTTGCAAAATACAAACCCATCATTATGGCAAAAAGGATAGCCCTTTCAATATCATCTATAGCTTATCATGTTCCATGTAGTCTTGTCAACCTGCAATTATTTTAAACAAAAAGCAAAAAGAGGTCATGTCTGACGTCATGGTCAAACCAGTCCTCCTCTACCTCCTGAGGTGCACATCTCTCATGTCCTCATCAAAATCAAAGTCTAGCATAATCTCCTTAAATGGGCACACCCCTCCTCTAAGTCTCTGTAGCTCCCACTATCACAGTAGTAGAAATACCAGAAAAATCAGAATTACTCACCACAGTAGTATCAAAAACTCTTTCTTAAGTATTAGTAGTTCTAAAACTACTCTCAAAATCCTCCTCTGTAGTTTAGAACCTATAGTACCATCTTAGCCTTAACTATAGTAGTCCTTCTTTGAACCTCTAATGTAGTGTCATCCTATCTCATCACCATAATCTTAGTCTCCTTTGTCATTGCGACTATAGCTCGAGTCACCACAATAGCCTGTGGTGTAACACGTCTAGTAGATCTATGAGTCTTCATCAAAGATTAAGTCACCCCCTCTATTTGTGTTGTATTTCTTTTGCTACTAATGACTTCTCTTATAGCCTATCACTCCTCAGCTACATCACCCTCTATTCCTTTCAGCAAGCTAGCCTGGTACTCTCTCTCAACTCACTAAATAACCTTTATCAATAACTTATCATACCTATTTGTGGTCCCAAGTGTAATTCCATAATGAATAGCTTGATAACTTCTCAGCCAGCCACTCTAATAGCTTCAGTAATGGAAGCTGTGATTCGTGCAGAATCCAAGAAAGGAAAACTGGGGGTACATTCTAAGTCTGCCTCATCTACCTCAAAACCCTCATCCCCAAGTGGAAAGTCATCTAAACCAAATACAATAGGCAAACCACTCGACATTCATGGCCCCCAGTCATGAGAGATTCAATCCCTTACCATTGCCAGTGCTAAAATAAGTCCTCTCAAGTAAGCTTTGACAGCCATTGATAGGCATTTTGTGACACTAGGAGTTTTACATTTATAATAGCTCGATGATTAATTCTACCCTAGCTCTAGGAAAGTGCACCTATCATTTAGGTAGTATAGCAATAATGAGATCGATCCACAGAGACACCGACACAAGTATTAGCTCAAACATAAACTATTGTCTAGTTGAACCAAATTCAAGATTAATTAAACTAAACTATTTAAAAATAATTTATGAAAGCAATAAAGGATAGATGATAGAAAATCAATAGTGAAGTTCATCTAGATATTGAATTCCCCTAGCTTGTCATGCATGTTAAGAAAAATGGTATGAATCATTCAAACAATGAATTGAATTAGGCTCTCACTAAATTAGATAAAAATCTTTCTTAAGTGATTAAATCCCTATTTTTTTAAGTATTATAGAGAAATCTCTTCTCAACTTATAATCAAATAGGAGTAGCATTAAGTTCAAGAGATTAACATCCAAAGAAGTCTTGTAGGTCTATCTCTAGCATCCCAATCAACTCTTTATTCCCATGAGTGATCTATCTATGTCAAGGTATCTCTACTCGTCCAATATAGAAACAATATCTAATCAATAAACTAGCAATTGCAAATCAGAATAAATATTATAACTCATGAAAATAAAACAATCCAAAGATAAATTAATTCAAAATAAATTATTTAGTTCATACAATTAACAATTAGGGTTCATCTTTATCTAGATAAATAACAAATTAGTTTTTAGCAAAGAATTGAAATAAAGAATACAAGAGAAGGTAAAGGAAACTCAAATAATCCATGTAAAATAAGAAATCCCTGCTTCAATCTTCATTCCTCTTCAAAATTTGCAGCATATTAGATCTTCACCATGAAAATTCTGCACAAAACTCATTCTCCCCCTTTGAGGGTGGCTATTAAAAACCCAAGAGAAAAAGCTACCTTTTCTAATATAAATTATGTCCTTTTATAGTGCTTTAAGGCTCATTAGGGTTTGGATAAGTGTCAAGCATGGATTGGCCAATTTTTGCCATGTCAACACAGCTAGACTAGATGCCAAGATACAATATCTAGATTACATGCCAATTTGGGTTAGAAAATGATGGAATTAGAATTTCTAGTCTTCCTAACATTTGTAGCTCTTTCTCTTATCTTTCCAATGGTACCTAAATCACTTTAATTAAACTTTTGTAGCTCAAGTTATACTCAAAATACTATAAGGTGTTCAAAGTTGTCGGAACTGCATAGCTTCACACGGCCATGGACAAGCTCATGGCTCTTGGGCGTGTAATACTACTGGAATTCAGGCTCTTATGCCATGCCCAAGGCCATGGACATGGCGCTGGGCATGGCCATAGCCAAAATTACCTAAAAATTGCATTGTTTCTCAATTTTTAACCACAATTCAAGCTCAAATGATCACGGCATTCCAAAATATGAATAATTCCTATAAATTACTCTAAAAAGCAATTGAACAAACAAATTAAACTCAATTTAAAGAATAAAACATGCTAAATCAAAGGGCAAAACATAAGAATTCTTACACTTATCAAACTCCCCCACACTTGAGTATTTGCTTGTCCTCAAGCAAATTAAATCATAACAACAGTAAGAAATAAAACCTATGTCAAAGAAATTCAAAAAGATTTACAATAACTTAAAATTAGTAAGGCCCAAACATGGTAGCCAAATCAAGAAATCTCTAAAATAAATCTCAAAAAAAACTAAAACCTAAATTCTAAAGTTACAAGTATGAGCAAATAATTCTGCAGAGACAAAAGTTCAAGCAAAATAAATTTATAAGGATTTTTCCCTTAGGTGCCTAACTACTTACTTGACTTTTCATTGACTATGCATTTCAATTCATGTTTTCTTTTTAATTAACTAAGGAGTCTGACTTGTTTGAATTGTCATCCTAGCCTTTTTACATGAATGCAAACACTTGTGATGCCAGCCTCTAGTTACTTAACTAGAATCACAATTCAAATGGCTACTAGCACTATTCGTATTCTCAACCCCTTTTGTTTAAAAGTTATAAATATTTTTAAAGCTCCTTTGTATAATCTTTTTTTTATATACTTATGTTTTTTTTTCTTTTTTTTTTTTAAGAAAAAAGTCAAGCTACCTAAGGTATTAAGCATTTCTACTAAACTAGAACAAAAGTAATAGTGGAATAAAATAGGCTCAAAAAGTGTAACTAAAGTTTTAAATTTCAAGCAAAAAAAAGATTCGCAAAAATTTAATTCCCTAATCATGACCACCACATTCAATCCACACTGCAACAAGTTATTGTCTTAGAAAAATTAGACCAATTTATTACTAAAGAGAGTTAATTTCAAATCAAACTATTGCCATAACTCAATTCACTCAATCTCAAGATTTAATAAAAGATAGGGCACAATAAAATACCTCTCTCGCACACTTAAGTAACACATTGGCCTTAATTAAAAGAAAGAAGGGTGAAGGGAAACTACCCTAAATATTTTTTGAATCGATGTTAGGATCTCCTTTTCCAAGAATTTCCGCCATGCTCAAATCATCTTATAGACTAAAGAGATATAGTTCTAAAGAAAAGGTGAAGATTAGATCCACAAAACAAAAATAAAAATAATAAAACAAATAGAAAAGTAAAGCAATAAAAATTTAAATCATTAATGGGTTGCCTCCCATTCAGCGTTTTTTTAACATCGTATTAGTTGGATGTTTTTGTTATCCATTGCCATCAATGGATTTGAAGGTTACCTTGTACTGGACACCTCCGTAGATTAAGATAAAAAAGATTATGCAAAGGGTGTGGCCTTTGCATAGGCTTTTTACAATAATAAAAATTATTTTTGGTTCTCCATGATGTGTAAACCTAAACTTGCAAGTTATAAAACCATCATTAAAGAGCTTTACCCATTGGCTTGGCATGGAGAATTATAGTTGGGGTACCAAGAGATGGAACATGTTGTGTTCAGCATCCACCTCATGTAAATCTTTGATGCTCCACCCAAATCCACTAACTATATGCTCTAATAGCACCACAAAATGAATCTCCCTCTCCAAAGAAAATTTAGAGACTATAAATACTAGCCAAATACTTAAGTCTGCCACAAAGTAGCATTGTGAGAAGGGTGGTAATGGGTTTAGATTGTATGTGGTGAGTTATGGTATTGCTGGAATTTAGGTTATGTTAAGGGTGGGTGTTTGAACTATGGGTGGATTGTTGCCAATCTCCTCAAAAGGTAGGAGGTTTGGAATGATAGGGGAGGTGTGATTTTCAGCATGCATAGCTCCCCCTCCATGCTCTCCCATAGCTCACTATCATCGAAAGAGAGTTCCTCAACATCTGACTCCACTCCATTCATGTCCCATTGTTGGATTTAGGGTTGCTCACTTAAGCAATCATCAAATTCTATATGCAGCAGGCCCAAATTATCCTTACCATTCTCTTCTTCATCACTATCATCATTCCACAACTCAGTTGTGGTAGTGGTCCTTTGTTGTTCTATTGAAATGGGGTAAGTATAGCTTGGAAAATTATCTTTTGGTTGAGCACTTAGAAACTCCAAAATCTACCCAACTTGAATTTTTAGGTTGCAAAGAGATGCCTGTTGGTTCTCTAGAGTTGTTTCAATACTCTAAAATCTTTTATCTGTTGCTGATACTAAAGTCACAAACATCTCTTCCAACCTCTACTCCTCTTGTGCATACTTGTCATCCTCTAATGTGATGTCTACTTCAAACTGAGTTGGGAAGCTAGCTTCTGATGTATTGTTTTTGTTGCTCTCCACTTCCCTAGCCTAATTCTCTGTAGACCACGTGAATCTTTCCAATATAAGCTCAAGGGATGACTTCTTTTATGGTGCTCTCCATCCGTATTCTGCTTGGAAATCACTTTGATAAGGATATTGATCTCCTTAATATCCCCATTCTTGATTTAGACAAGAACCCCACTGATGATAATTCCATTCAGCCATGGAGATTTTTTTTTTTTTTTTTGAAACATAAAAACTCAAAAGAAATAAAAACATAAAATAGAACAATCAAATAAAAATAGATGAAAACAAACAAACATGAAAATAAAAACTACATCAATAGTCTCCATTATATTGCTAATATTGTATACGAGTGTCCCCAGCAATGGCACCATGACAAGCAATTTACAACACTAGGAGTTTTACATTTATAATAGCTCTATGACAAATTCTACATTGACTCTAGGTAAGTGCACCTATCATTTAGGTAGTATAGCAGTAATGAGACTGATCCACAAAGACACCAATACAAGTACTAGCTCAAACTTATACTATTGTCTAGTTGAACCAAATTCAAGATTAATTAAACTAAACTATTTAAAACTAATTTATGAAAGCAATAAAGGATAGATGATAGAAAATCAATAGAGAAGTTCATCTAGATATTGAATTCCCCTAGCCTGTCATGTATGTCAAGAATAATGGTATGAATCATTCAAACAATGAATTGAATTGGACTCTCACTAAATTAGATAAAAACCTTTCTCAAGTGATTAAATCCCTAACTTCCTAAGTATTATAGGGGAATCTCTTCACAACCTATAATCAAATAGAAGCAGCATTAAGTTCAAGAGATTAACATCTAAAGAAGTCTTGTAGGTTTATCTCTAGCACCATAATTAACTCTCCATTCCCATGAGTGATCTATCTATATCAGAGTATCTCTACTCATCGAATATAGAAACAATATCTAATCAACAAATCAATAATTGCTAATCAAAATAAATATCATAAATCATGAAAATAAAACAATCCAAAAATAAATTGATTCAAAATAAATTATTCAGTTCATACAATTAAGAACTAAGTTTCATCTTTATCTAGATAAATAACAAATTAGTTCATAGCAGAGAATTGAAATAAAGAAATACAAAAGAAGGTAAAGAAAACTCAAACAATCCATGGACAATGAGAAATCCCTACTTTGATCTTCATTGCTCTCCAAAATCTACAGCATATTGGATATTCACCATGAAAATTCTGCACAAAACTCCTTCTCCCCCTTTTAGGTGGCTATTAAAAATCCAAGAGAAAAAGCTACCTTTTCTAATGTAAATTATATCCTTTTATAGTGCTTTAAGGCTCATTAAGGTTTGGATAGGTGTCAAGCATGGATTGGCCAATTTTTGCCATGTCAACACAGTTAGGCTAGGTGCCAAGATACAATATTTGGATCAAAAAATGAAGGAATTAGAATTTCTAGTCTCCTTAACATTTGTAGTTCTTTCTCTTATCTTTCCAACAGTACCTAAATCACCTTAATCAAACTTTTGAAGCTCAAGTTATGCTCAAAATACTACAAGGTGTTCAAAGTTGTTTAAACTCCATAGCATCACATGGCCATGGACATGCCTGTGGCTCTTAAGCTTGTAAGGCTATTGGAATTTAGGCTCTTATGCCATGCCCAAGGCCATGGGCATGGCCATAGCCAAAATTACCCAAAAATTACATCATTTCTTGATTTTTAACGGTAATTCGAGCTCAAATGATCACGACATTCCAAAATATGAATAATTCCTAAAAATTACTATGAAAAGCACTTAACCAAACAAATTAAACTCAATTTAAAGAATAAAACATGCTAAATCAAGGGACAAAACATAGGAATTCATGCACTTATCAGCCATTTTGTCTTATCTCTGACCAAGCCTCAGTAAGGCACACATGGTACTGAGAAGCTAAGGCCACCACCTAGAAATGATATAGCAACCACACTTGCAAAAATAATCTAGAACCTAAAACCAAACACCCATAAAGCACCCCTAGTAAAAAGGGTAAGAATAGACAAATTTTTCTAATCTGGTGAATAACTAGCAAGATAGTTCATCTCTCTAAATCTGGAACAAAGCAATTAAGACTCATTAGTGTCTCTGCCAGCACAGTTTTAACCATAAAATACGCCTATTTCATCTGTAATACAAATCTTACTAGTTTGGCATCATCCTAATCAACAGACTTGTGAAATGAGTATCTGACTTTCAAATAGAAAACCAAAGCCCTCATCCTAAGCTGTGCCCCCCTCATATCTCCCTAGTCATCAAGATCATGAAACTTCTCAATTACAGTAGTCAAATTCACTTGACCATCACCAACCATCATCTGGCTTACAACATCCTGAGACAAGTCCAAAAAAAACTCCTAAAAAATATAAAAAATGCCAAACTCTAAACTCTGACACCATTAGAGTTGCCTTCAAATTATAGCCAAGCCATAGCATTGAACTTCCCAAAGGTGGAACACAACTCCTCTTTAGCAGCACCAAAATAGAAACCATGGACCACCGGATTCCAAAACCTAAATCAAGCCCTCATAAAAATTTCAATCCACTCGAACTCCTTATAATACGATTATGGCAACTATTCCATACCAACCTAAGTTGAGTTCCTCAACTTTGTTGAGTTTCTAGGTCCATAAATGTATGGCTCCACAGATGCAAAAGTCACATAAAAAAGAATTACATTCATAAAGTAAATGTGTGAATCCACCCTTAGACATCCATGCAATTATACATTATAAGCATCATCACAAATCATATATGGTATAAAAGTTAAACAAAAGGTGCATGAATTATGAAACATGCATACATAAACATGAATCATCTGTACACAAACACCTATGCAACCATCTACAATCATGCACCATTATGTATAAGCTAAGCCAATTGCCTCACTGACATCTTCTAAAGCTGACAAATACCTTATTAAAGCTAATGAACACTCCTCAAGCTGACCATTGCCTCTTTAAAGCTAAATGATACCTTTTCATATCAAATCAACAAAGTGTGACTTCTAGAGTCCCTTTAATCCTAGAAAAGTTCCTTTAAGCCTTTGAAAAGGCCTAACACATTCAAAAGCCCAAGTTTCTCCTCTTACCAAAATCCTATTAGAATCTCTCGAGCTGACTCACCATAGGCTTAGAATCTCTCGAGCTGACTTGCCATTGGTCTAGGCTCTCCTCTTATCAAAATCTTTTCAGGATCTCTTAAGTCGACTTACCATAAACAGAGGCTCTCTGTATTAAAATCTTTTTAGAATCTCTTGAGCTGACTTGCTATAGGCCAAGGCTCTCCTTTTACTAAAATCTTTCAAAATCTATCTAGCTAACTCGCTATAGGCCAAGGCTCTCCTCCTATCAAAATCTTTTCAAAATATCTCAAGCCAATGCCGAGGCTCTCCTATCAAAATCATTTTAGAATCTTTTAAGCTGACTCACCGTAGGCCGAGGCTCTCCCTTTACCAAAATCTTGCCAAAATCTCTCGAGCCTACTCGCCATAGATCGAGGCTCTCCTTTCACTAAATTATCTTGTTCAAAATTCTCTTCCACCCATAAATGTTTAGAAATGGTCATCTAGACATCTATATGGTTCTTTTTTCCTCTTTTATCCAAATCCATCAATTCCACCTACAAATGTCTAGAAACTATCACCTAGACATCCATGTGGTTCTATTCTCCATCTCTTTTATCCAAATTCATCAACTCCACTTGTAAATGTCTAGAAACAATCACCTAGACATCAATATGGTTCCTTTCCCTATCTCTTTTATCCAAATCCATCAATTTCACCCATAAATGTTTAGAAACAATCATATAGATAGCTATATGATTCCACTTCTCATATCTTTTACCCAAATCCATCAATTCACCCAAAAATATCTAACTGCCAGCTTTGATATCCCTTTGGTCCATTTTCTCACTTCCATTCATCAACCACATTTTCCACCCATAAATGTTTAGGAACGATTGCTTAAACATCCCTGTGGTTCTTTTTACCATCTTCCTTTCTCAACCATGTCTCCTATCCAAACATGTCCAAACACCAACCTAAACATCACTTTGGTTCTTTATACCATCCTAACTCTTAGGTTCACTATCATCAAAATTGCCTAATAAACAAGACAAATTTTGATAGGGAGGCAACTGCAAACCTCTAATTTTACAGTTTTATCATCTAGCCTCACCTTATCACTTGCTAAGTTTAACGTACTATGTAAAGCCATTAGGGTGGTCCCGCTAGCCGATTAGCAGGAGGAAGTTTGGGGGCAATGCCTCTAAAAGAAAATTTTTTAGCCTTCAATTACATTGCTACCAGATATCAAAATTTGCTAAATACTAAACCAACCATAAAAAAAATAAAAAAATAAAAGAAAAAAGGGTGAATCGCGCAAGTCTAGCATGGATCTGTACTAGGTCTATGCGCATTCACTCCCCTGGTCCCCCTTTCTGCACCAAATTGACCCTTTTGCCCCTTTCAACGTAATTTTTTAACTCCTTTTCAGCTATATTCTTTTGGTCTTTCCAATTTTTCAATTCTTAAACTATTTTCACTCTCTTTTCCTATTCAAATGTTAGTTTGTGAGGTCTCACCCAAACACCAGTCCAATTCACTAAAGGGAATAGAAATGCTCATTTGAGAAAGAACTCATAAGAAAGCCCTTGGGCTTATCTTTGATAAGTTTGAAAATTATTTCTTAGAGTCACCACCTTAATTTATTTTTATTTGGGAAAATATAAGGAAAAAACACATTTGACTACAATTATTACCCAAAAAAAAAGGATCACTAGCCTCGAAACTAAAGAGGATTCGGAGACTAGGTTTTCAGTTTATTTTAACAAAATAAGTTTGGCCAATTAATATAAGAGTGACTTAAAATATATTTCATGAACAAACTAAAATGCATGAACAATTTATAATATACATGATTATTCATTTCAACAATAAATACAAGTAATAGTCTAAACAAAGGTTGACATTACAAATGAAACCCAAACATAGGAGATACCTCCTGTAACCCTTGTGGGTTCTAGGGAAGTCACGCATTCTCCAAACTAAACCTAATAATGAAATAAAGGAAACAAAGTAAGTCAAGAAGGTGATAGAGGGAAAGTTAGTTAGCTTTAATTGGATTTGATGCCTAAACCAAGCATGCCTACATACCCCTTTGAATGGGAATCATAACCCACGCAGTTCTCCCTTCTTGTGAAGGGGTTAGTTTAGCCTAGCCACTTTATCATGTTTTAATTGATTGATTAAAAGAGGGTTGTGTTAATTAATTAATTTAATTGATTAACAAATTGATTAGCTAGCAACCTAGATGAATTAATTTAATTAGCTAACTAAAAGAGGTAAGGAAATTTAGACAATAGAAAATTAAAGGAAAAGGGAGCTTACCTTGGGCAAAGGGCGACAGCTACCCTTGGGCGGTGGGTGGCGGCTAGCATTGGACGACGGGTGACAATTAACCTTCAGCGGTGGACACAAGCCTTAGGTAAAAGACTTGCCTCAAATAAGTGGGCAGTGAAAATCCTTAAATTAGTTGGGTAGGAATCAAGGAGAAATCCCCTAACTCGCTTTACGAAGTAAGGAGCAAATGCAAAGCAATTTGCTTAAAGTTACTGCTTTTCAAGCTCTAGAAGTTGGTGTCATTTGAAGAGTAGAGAGACCATCTATATATAGGGGGAATAATGAAGCATAGAGGCTGAAATTTCCAATATGGGAGCAAAAACACACCATAGTTGCTGCACAAGCCTCTGCAACACTGCAAAGGTCTTTGCTACAGTGCTGCAGAGGGCTTTGCAGCATTATAAGAGGCTTGTCGTAGTGCTGTGCGGCAACCAGCTATGATTCATCTATTTTGCCTATTCTCGCTCATTTCTCCTCCATTTTACACGATTCTAATTGTGTTGTACTCGTTACTCAGTCTTAGATGATTTGAAAGGGTTCAGATGTCAAAAAGAAATATTTTGCTTTTTCTATTTTGAGTGTTTTTTTTTTTACTTCTGAAGGTTTGTTCATTGAGCCTAAGTGCTTCTAAGGTTGAAATGCATACTGGAAGGTGTAAAATTAAGGGTTCATAGCTAACCCCTCATCAGAATTGTCTTTTGTCAGAAAGGCAATTTTGATGACAGTGAACCTAAGGATGGGAGATGGTAATAGGAACCAAATTAATGTCTAGGTCAAAGTTTAGACATTTGGGTGAGAGGTTTAGTTGAATTTTAGGGAGATGCCCTTGGTATATTTGGGAGATCTAGTGACTGGTAGTATTTGATAATTGGTAGGAGCTAAAAGTGATGTTCATGTCTAGTAGGAATCGATGAAGTGGTGATGATGACGACCCTTTCTGGTAAGAATCGATGAAATGGTGGTGATGATGACCCTGTCTGGTTGGAATCAATGAAGTGGTGGTGATGATGACCCTATCTGGTAGGAATCGACGAACTGGTGGTGATGACATGACCCTATCTGGTAGGAATCGACAAATTGGTGGTGATGACAACCCTGTCTGGTAGGAATCGACAAAGTGATGTTCCTGTCTGGTAGGAAAGAAAATGATCATATCCGGTAGGAATCAATAAAGTGGTGATCTTGTATGGTAGGAATGATGATGTTGATCCTATTTGGTAGGAAAGAAGATGATCTTATCTGGTAGGAATCGACAAAGTAGTGATCCTGTCAGGTAGGAATCGACGAAGTGATGGTCCTGTCTAGTAGAAAAGAAGATGATCCTATCTAGTAAGAATCGATGAAGTGGTGATCCTATTTGGTAGGAATGATGATGATGATGATCCTGTCTGATAGGAAAGAAGCTGATCCTATCTAGTAGGAATCAACAAAGTGGTGATCCTATCTAGTTGGAATAATGATGATGATTCTGTCTAGTAGGAATAATGTTGATGATCCTATCTGGTAGAAAGAAAGACAACCCTGTTTGGTAGGAATCGATAAAGTAGTGATCCTATCTGGTAGGAATGATGGTGATGATCCTGTCTGGTAGGAAAGAAGATGATCTTGTCTGGTAGGAATCGATGAGCTGGTGATGATGACAACTGTCTGGTAGGAATCGATGAAGTGATGATCCTATCTGGTAGGAAAGAAGAAGATCCTGTCTAGTAGGAAAGAAGACGATCCTGTCTAGTAGGAAAGAAGATAATCCTATCTAGTAGGAATCGACAAAGTGGTGATCCTATCTAGTAGGAATGATGATGATGATCCTATCTAGTAGGAAAAAAGATGGCCCTATCTGGTAGAAATTGATAAAGTCGTGATCCTGTCTAGTAGGAATCGATGAAGTGGTGGTGATGACAATCTTGTCTGGTAGGAATCGACGAAGTGGTGGTGATGACGACCCTGTCTGGTAGGAATCAATGAAGTGGTGGTGATGATGACCTTATCTAGTAGGAATCATCGAAGTGATGGTCTTGTCTGGTAGGAAAGAAGATGACCCTATCTGGTAGGAATCAACAAAGTGGTGATCCTGTCTAGTAGAAATGATGTTGATGATCCTGTCTAGTAGGAAAGATGATGATGTTCCTGTCTGGAAGGAAAGAAGACAACCTTGTCTGGTAGGAATCGATGAAGTGGTAATCTTGTCTTTCTTTGAGAGTTTTGACAATTTTCCTTGATTCATATCCTATTTAATGCCAAGATGCTAGATAATTATGTAATGATCTGATATCCTGAACCTATAAAGGGTCAGTCTTGATATAAAAGTATTGATCTTTAGGAGAAAGGTGCCCCCATTTTAGAAAGGTGAATATTTGGAAGGGATGTGCCCCCACTTTAGAATGATAGAGGAAAATGATTTGGTCATTTGGTTTTTGGTTGATTGGCTAGCTTAAAGGTGAAGTGGGCATGCCAGGTATAAGACTAGTTAGTCAATGGCTATCAGCTTGGCTTAGGAAGAAGTCATTCAAGAAATCAAACAAGGTGTTGTCTTGGAAAAGATTGGGCTATTTTAGATAGGTCTAACTTTGGGGAAGATTTGGTTTGAGGCTAAATTAGACAGTTTGATCAGGAGGGTCAGGTCATTGGAAGGTTTGGGGAAGGTCAGTATATGGGGTTTGTCCTCGTGGAAGGCTCAATCAGGTCTGGCATTTTGGCTTGGTTAGGTTACAACCTTTGGGGAGTTTATTTGGAAGACTCAGCCAAGTTCTGCCTTAGGCTTAGTTAAGTTTGGCTTAGAGGAAAGGTCAAGCTAAGAAATTAGTTAGGAAAGGCTTGGTCAGATTTGGCCTTAGAGGAGACTATGGTCTTCTTATGAATGGTGAAAGCTAGGCTTAGGCTTCATGGTGAAGGCTTCTTGGTTTAGGCTTCATGGTGAAGGCTTTTTAGGGTAATTTTATGGTAAAGATTTTTGGGCTTGGGCTTTATGGTAAAGACTCTTAAGGAGTGGGCTTCATAGTGAAGGCTTTATGGTTTGGGCTTCAAGGCGAAGGCTCCTTGGCTTAGGCTTCATGGTAAAGGCTTTTGGGCTTAGGTTTTAGGATGAAGGCTTTTTAGGAGTCATTTTTATGGTAAAGGCTTTTGGTTAATGGTGTTTTAGACCTCTTTGGAAGATGGTTGCTTTTATCTCAGGTATGATGTTCTAGGCTTTGGTCATAAGGGTACAGCAGGCTCATGTATAAGGATTTGCCCTTTGTCATGTTTATATCATATTTTTCAATGCCCATCAGATGGTTGGCAGGCTTTGGACTTTATAGGTGATGTAATTTGCTAAGGAGGCTTGGTCTTTTCAAGGATGATGAGATTTTGTCATTGAGACATGGGATGACTGGACTTTGAGTGGTTCGAGCCCTTCTTAGGCTTTGCAAGACATGACTTGATTTTGGTTGTGCTAGAGAAAGCTGTTTTTAAGGATGATGAGTCTTAAAAGTCTTAGAATCTTCGGTTCTACTCATAGGCTTGGCTTTTAGAAGATGATGAGACTTTGCGAAGGAAAGGGTGGTACGAAGCTTGAACTTGAAAAGATGGAATGGTGCATTTTGAAGTTGGGGAATGGTTCAAAGGCGGGTTGGAAATTTTGAAAAGGATCAGGGTGGTTGTATGATTTTGCTATCTGTAACATGATTTATGGAAAAGAACAAGCCAAGCTAACCTTGTTGTTTTGAGATTGAAGAGACATTTAGAGTAACACTTTATTGGCTTGAATGTACATGACAGATTGGATGAAAGGAAGTGCCGTAAGAAGCAGTTGAAGGACTAGTGAAAAGAGACAACTTGGGGATCATGCCCCCAACGAGAGATAAGAACATGACATACTAACAATGAGAGATTATGTCTAAGGTCTTTGAGCTAAGTGATGAGACGAATTAATAAAAGATGATGACGACTTAAAAGGACATGCCCTCGCTATGAGATAAGGGCATAGAAGACAATGTCACTTTAGAGCATGAGCCTATAGTGAGGAAGGACGATGACTTTGAAGATATGAGACGAGACGGATTGATTGAACCTAATTTGACAAACTTTAAATGACTTGCTGGCTTTAAGGGGCTCTAACTTTTGAATTTTGGATTTGAAGAACTTGTTGTCTCTTGTTGAGGTGTATCATTTGATTTTGTGCTTTAAAAATTTGATGAGAGGTCCATTTCTTGACCTACTTTGGTTAGGAGCTAGAAAAGCAATTGTTAATAGTACCTCAATATATGCTAGCTGTGGTGGATTTAATTAACTGTTCATTTCTCTCTCTTTTTTTTTTTTATTTTATCTTTTTTCTCTTTTTTTTTCAAATCTCATCCATGTTTAAAACAAGAAAAGACAAGTGCATAAATAAATATGAATGTTCTATTGCAATGGAAAATTTTATTACGAGATAACAAAAGGAGACCGACATGATTGATGAAAAATATATAAAAAGGAGAATAAAATGATAGACACAGACTCGAATTTAGACCCAAATTTTGAGATTTAGACTCAAACTCAAACTTAGACTTGTATTTCAATCTTAGACAGGTCAGATTAGTCAAACTTGAACTCTTCCACTTCATGCCACTTGGGGCTGAGGTAAGGTGGGGTTGAATTGGGTTTGGATTCTTTATCACTATTCGAGTTGGAAATGAGGAATTCAGGTTGAAATGATGCACTTTGGATGCAATCTTTAACCTTTGATGCAGTCGCAATCAAAGCCTTGAAAGTGGGTATGTATTGGGTTAACAAGTGGGCTCGATAGGTTAGAAGTAGATTCTTGACAAGGATGTCGACTTGTTCTTGCTCATTTGGCCTATTTACCATTTGGGCAGCTTTAGCCCTTAACCTTGTAAGGAACATAGAGAAAGACTCCTTTGGAAGTTGCTTGGTAATTTCTAAGTCATGCCTAGTGACATCCACTTCACTGTTATAATGATATTGTTGGACAAAGGCACAATAGATATCATCCCATATGCTTTTCTTGCTCTTATCTAGTGAAAGGAACCATTTCCTAGTAACACCGGTTAGTGATTATTGGAATAGTTGAGCAAGGAGCTCATCACTAACTCCTAAAGGTTTCATTACCCCCATATATATCTTTAGATGGGTCTAGGGGCAAGTGGTTCCATCAAATCTCTCTAGTTCAAGCATTTTGAATTTAGGAAGGAGCTTGGCATCAGGAAATAAGGTTAAACTGTCCACATCAATTAGATCATCACGATGCTTTAGGGATTTGATGGTTCTTTCCATGGCTTCAAGTTCCTCTATGAGCAATCTAGTGTCTGGATAAGAGAAAACTTGCTCACCTTGGATTAGATATGGGTTGGTTTGGCTCGAATTTAAGCTAAGATTGGTCAAGTTCAAGATAAGGTTTGGGTTAGGATGGCTAAGGGTGGCCTAGTTAATCATAGCTCGAACTTCCTCAATGATGAATTACCTTTATTCCTCGAATTAGGCTTGTTGAGCATTTAGGATAGCTTGGAAGTGCTCTTCTTGCTTCTTAAGGACTCTGGTCACAAGTGTGGTCAAGGAAGCCATATCAAGCAGGTGGGCCATTAGTACCTTTAAACCAAAACAACAAGGTAAGTGATGGGTATGGAACAGAAGAGGTGATGAAGGTATAGGCACACAAATCCTAAGAGAAAAGGCTTCCTATTATATAATGGGCCAACCATTTTTTTTTTTTTTTTAGGCTTAAGGTATGATGAGGCAAATGTTTTGGGCTTCATATAGTAGACTGAACTAAGGATATTGAGTTTAAGGTAGTGTGTTGGGCCAAAGTTATTAGGCTTAAGGGTAACAGATTAGTTTTGAAAGGTGATGGGTCACGGGTGTTGGGCTTAAGGATATTGTGTTAGGTCAAAGGTATTGAGCTTAGGGTAGTGTGTTGGGCCAAAAGTATTAGGCTTAGGGTAGTGTCTTGATGATTTGGGGTATAAGTTATAAGCATCTATCAATCTAGGGGTAATAGATTGGTTTTGAAGGTAATGAGCCAAGGATGTTGGGCGACAGTGTCTTGTGGTTAGGTTGGCAAGGTATAGGTAAGAGGAGGGTAGAGATTTTTTTAGGTTACAATTTAGGGCAAAGACATTTTGGATAAGGTTAAGGTAACAGTGTTTAAGGTTAGAGGAGTTTGAGGTCAAGGCTAGGAAAATGAGGTTTTAGGTTTAAGGCTAGGGTATTGGTGTTTAGGTTAAAGGCTAAGGTAATGGGGTAAAGTTTTAGGGTTAGGGTATGGGTGTTTAAGTTAAAGGCTAAGGTAAAGGGGTAAGGTTTAGGGTTAGGATATTAGTATTTAGGTTAAAGGCTAAAGTAAAGGGGTAAAGTTTAGGGTTAGGGTATTAGTGTTTAGGTTAAAGGCTAAGGTAAAGGGGTAAGGTTTAGGGTTAGGGTATTGGTGTTTAGGTTCAAGGCTAAGGTAAAAAGGTAAGGCTAGGGTGAGGTGTTTAAGATTAAAGGTCAGGGTGATGGTTTTAAGTTTCTGGGGGTGAAGGTGTTTGGATAAAGGTTTGAGTGAGGTGTTTAAAAGGGAGATGTTTGAATAGAGATAAGAATGTTTGACCCTTCTTCGGTTCAAGGATTGACTTAGACTTAAGATGAATGCATGTTTTGTTATACAATATGGATGCATGATATGCATAAGGAAAACATTTCATGATAATACAAAGATGCAAGGTTTTAGTTACGGTACATATAACCCAAGGTCAGGATCTAGGTTCATTACATAAAAGGGTAAAGGTGGCTTATACAAGGTACTCGTCACACTAATGCAGCAATATACCTAACCACATATGAGTCAAGGAGCCTCGTGTGGGTCCAATAGTACATGCATATTCATTGCACCTTTGAAAGGATTAAAGGATTCGTCGTGGGGTAGATGATTTTACTATCGGTGAATAGACCCAATGAGGGTTACCCACTCGATGATACTCACTATCTATTGTTTTCCTAGAACTAGGTTGGATGGCAAAGAGCCTATGCAAGTGATGCATGCAAAGTCACAATCATATCAAAAGGCCAAACTCTTTTTAAACCAATTAGTAGTCAACTTATTTTTCCTTTTATTAAAAGAAAGTTACTCCCTAATGGAGTCGCCAGCTGTGAGGCCTCACCCGAACATTGGTTCGATTAGCTAAAGGGAATCGAAATGCTCATTTGAGAAAGAACTCACAACGAAGCCCTCAAGCTTATCTTTGATAGGTTTGAAAATTATTTCTTAGAGTCACCACCTTAATTTATTTTTATTTGGAAAAATATAAGGAAAAAACCCATTTGACTCCAATTATTACCCAAAAGAAAAAGGATCACTAACTTCAAAACCAAAGAGGATTCAAGGACTAGGTTTTCAATTTATTTTAACAAAATAAGTTTAGCCAATTAATATAAGAGTGACTTAAAATTTATTTCATAAACAAACTAAAATGCATGAACAATTTATAATATGCATGATTATTCATTTCAATAATAAATACAAGTAATAGTCTAAATAAAGGTTGACATTACAAATGAAACCCAAATATAAGAGATACCTCCTCTAGCCCTTATGTATTCTAGGGAAGTCACACATTCCCTAAAGTAAACCTAATAACAAAATAAAGGAAACAAAGTAAGTGAAGAAGGTGATAGGGGGAAAGTTGGTTAGTTTTAATTAGATTCGATGCCTGAACCAAGCATGTCTATGTATCCCTTTGAATGAGAATCAGAACCCATATAGTTCTCCCTTCTTGTGAAGGGGTTAGTTTAGCCTAGCCACTTTATCATGTTTTGATTGATTGATTAAAAGAGGATTGAGTTAATTAATTAATTTAATTGATTACCGAGTTGTTTAGCTAGCAACCTAGATGAATCAATTTAATTAGCTAACTAAAAGAGGCAAGGAAATTTAGATAACATAAAATTAAAGGAAAAGGGAGCCCACCTCAGACTACGGGCGACGGCTAGTCTTGGATGGCAGGCAGTAGTTGGCCTCAAACAATGGGAGGCAGCCGATGTTGGACGATGGGCAACAACTAGCCTTTGGCAGTGGACATGAGCCTTGGGCAAGAGACTTGCCTCAAATAGGTGGGCAGCGGAAAGCCTTAAACTAGTCGGGTAGGAATCAAAGAGAAACCCTCCAACTTGCTTTACGAAGCAAGGAGCAAATGCAAAGTGATTTGCTTGAAGTTATTGCTTTTCAAGCTGTAGAAGTTGGTGTCTTTTGAAGAATAGAGAGACCATCTATATATAGGGGGAAGAATGAAGCATAGAGGCTGAAATTTCCAATGTGGAAGCAAAAACATGCCACAGTTGCTGCACAAGCCTCTGCAGCACTGCAAGAGGCTCTGCGGCAGCAACCGACTCTGATTCACCTTTTCTGTCCTTTTTTGCTTGTTCTCGCTCATTTCTTATCCATTTTACATGATTCCAATTGCGTTACTTATTACTCAATGTCGGATGATTTGAAAGGGTTCAAATGTCAAAAAGAAATATTTTTATTTTTCTATTTTGAGAGTTTTTTGACTTCTGAAGGTTTGTTCACTTAGTCTAAGTGCTTTTAAAGTTCAAATGCATATTGGAAGGTGCAAAATTAAAAGTTCACACAGTTATTATTATTTTGGGTTAAATTAGTGGAGTATGAGACATAATTGCCAAAAGTTATTTTTTTATTAAAAAGATGATGCTCAATATATATAAAAGAAAGTGATCTTTTTTTTAATAAAAAAGACGACTATCTTTTGAATTCTTAAATTTTCCATAACACTTACATTTTTATTACTTGATTTTTTATACTCAAATATTTTGATTTGACTATACATATAAGGGTATAAATGATGCATGTATCAAATTTTAATAGATGGCAAAAGATCATCTATTTCTATTATAAAATATGATTTTTTTTTTTATAATCAAAATTTTCTTTTACAATTTTACTAGATGATAATTTAAATTTTTATAATGAATTCTTTATTTTTACTATATAGTAAAAAGTTTTAATTATATTTAAATTTTCTAAGAGTATATTTGGAGGTTTGTGATTCCCAATAATGTTTATGATTTAATTAAGTTATGCCTTGCCGATCTTTCTGCCATTGATCAAGAGATGATAATTTATTTTTTTTTTTTATGAACACGTTAGGAAGTTAATTAAACTTGTAAGTTGAATAAAGCACAAATTAGTTACTATATATTGTATATGCATTTTCATGTCATGATATATTGTTGATGTCTTATCAAAATTACCTAAAAATGTAAATTGAAAATTATTTGAAAATAAATAGTCGCTATGTATTGACCATAATTAATATTTTTTTTTAGAATATTAGGTTAATTTTATTGGATTTAATATTTAATAGGTATTAGAGACATGAAAATAACATCATTTATTTTTATTAATTGAACAATAACTGTATTTTGAATTTGTAACCTTTTTGCTATAGAAACAATTCTAATATTATTGTCTCAAAATTTATTTTCATGAAATTATATTGAAATTATAATTATATTGAAATCCTATTTTTCATCATTTTAATCTGATTTAATCATTTATTATTAATTATTATTATTTCTAGAAAATTTTCACATTTTTTAATCAATAATTTAAAAAAAAAAAGAAAAAGAAAATTGATATTAGCCATTTTATAAATTATTTCGTTTTTCAATTTTAATCATAACGTGGCTATGGATTTGAAAAAAAAAAAAACCAACTTTCATTAATTAACTAGTCTCCTTTATTATTTAATAAAATAATTTATAAAATAATAAATATAATTAATGCATATACACTTTGATAAAGTATTAGAAAAATTCAAATGATTTAGTAATCACACGTTGTTAAAATAAGTGAGACTCTCTATCACTTAACAACCTATACAATAAATTAAAATTTATCTATTGATAACTTATAATAGTAGGTCATTTGGAAGGTGTATCTATGTATCAGGTGTATTATAAAATTATATATATATACACACACCAAGTGCACTATAAAATTATATATATCTTAGAATGATATTTATGGTGTCTCAACTTGGTAAAGTTTGTTAGTTGAGTGTTTGAATTTGAAAAAGTTTCAATTAAGTGTTGTAACTTATAAAAAAATTTCAATAAAGTTTTATTAGCAAGTAACTTTATATAAATTACAAAAATATTCTTAGAAAATTACAAAATGATTCAAAAATTTTAAAATTTTTGCAACTAAGCAATCTTCTTAAAATTTCAAAATTCTTACTAAGATTATTGCATGCATATTATGAATGAAATCTCATTCTACCTCTGATCTAATCTCCAAGGTGTTAAGATCCTAAAACATAACTTCATATTAAAATTTGCATATAAATTACAATTTTATCGAAATATCACATGATGCTATGATGATAATATTCTAAATTAAAATAATAAAATTACAAGATAATGATTTTGTAATCAAGCATTTGAAGGTACCAAGAAAACTTCAATCGGTTGTGAAGATTTAGAATTAATTTTAAAGGTGCTGAAATAAAGGTTCACAGCTGCCCCCTCATCAAGGCTATCTATCAGTTAGATAATTTTGATGATAATAAACTTGAAATTTTGGTAGATTTGGGTTTGGAAAATGATTCTAATTGTGATGAGATAATTTTCGTGAATTTTGAAACTTGATTCAGCTATTTTCGAAAGACTGGTGGATTTTCAAGTTCATAATTTTTCTTTTTTTTCTGATGTAAGAACTACATTTTGGCTAGAAAATAAACAAATGAGGTGTCTATTGGTAGATAAAAATCTTAGGAGTATATAGGAACTTTCAAATTTTGATTCTAAATTGAAAAGGTCTAAAAATCTATTTTTTATACAACTAAATAATTATAGGGTACTTTTTACTATGCGCTATTTCATCTTCACTTGGCCTAAAATCTATAAATACCACACACACAATCTTCACACCTCTCTTAGACTTGAGCGCCGCCATCGCCCCTCCTTCCCCTTCCCTCCCCCCCCCCCCCCCCTCCCCCCCTCTTTCCCCTTTTTTTTTTTACATAATAATAAAAAACTTCTTTCTTTCTTCTTTTTTTTTTTTTTTCCTTTCATTCATTTTTTTACATAATAATAATAATAGTAATAATAAAAATAAAATTTCCTTCTCTTTTTTTTCTTTCTTTTTTCTTTTTTTTCTTCTTTTCTTCTTTTTTTTTTTCGTTTTTCTTTCTTTCTTTCTTTCTTTTATTCATTTTTTTTCTTCTTTTTTTTCATTAGTAATAGTAGTTTTTTTTTTTTTTTTTTACTTACCTGCTTTCGTTGCCTATCAGGTTTGGCATTTGGTTAAAATGGCATCCACATCCTGTCACAAAGCTGCTTCCTCGAGGAGGACCTTTGCTTCTTCTGCAAGCGGTCGAGGGCGATAGTATGAAGCACTCAAAGACAACCCGCATCCAACTCTCCTATTGCAAGACCCAGAAGATCACATGTCCTACAATGGTCAGCTAGCAGTTAGTGGTCTTCCTCACTCCTTTCGAAAGTCAGTTTCATCCGTTGCTTATATTCCATATATGTAAATCATTATGTGCTTTTGCTGGTTCGCTATAGACACAGATGATTAGGAACAGGGGTGGCCACAGTAACCTTAGGGAGGTGATTAGGTGTGCTTCCCCGAGCAGTATTGTCAGGGCCATGCTGGAGCCTACCGGCTTTATTGACTTTCTAGGTGTGCAAATCCTAGATCGCTTGAACATCAACCTGATTAAGGCTTTAGCAGAGAGATGGTGGGATACCACTGACACCTTTCACTTTGCTTGCAACGAGCTGACTTGTACACCGCTTAATTTGCATATGCTATCTGGAATCCAGTTTGGGACTTGGACTCTCGACATATGCAATGACTAGAGATAGTCATTCTCTGCTGATGAGATGCGGGCTCTTCTTGGCTTCAACCCGCCTCGCGAGAGCACTAAAGTGAGACACACCTTGTTGACAGATAAGCTGGAATGGGCGGTGGCTATGGGTGAGATTGTTCTAGATGCAACTGTGGCTCGACTGTGTCTGCTGATCATTATAGGTTGCACTTTCTCTCATAACTTAAGAGACATAATGGATCTCAACATTTTGGCCAGCTTAGTTGATTTGAACACTTGGAGAGAGTATGATTGGGGTGGTTCAGTAGTTAGTACTATGTATCATGACATGGTGGAGTTGTCTCAAGGGAATGTCTTTTCTGTTGGTGGCACGACACCCATTTGGGAGGTACATTTCCATACTCTGGCTTATACTTTGATTTGCAATTTTTGATGATTCTGATTGTCTATTGCATGTAGCTTTGGGCATACGAATAATTTACTTTTATAGCTCTTGGACTTATCAAACAGAGGTCGAGGGAATTTCCCATTAAGAGGAGATGGGTGGAGTCTAATTGGGGTCCTGATTCCAGCAATCATAGTGTTTTGACACTCCAAGCTTTTTTTGACAATTTGACAGAGCCTAAGGTTTTTCACTTGTTATTTCGCCTTCTCTATTGAGGTTTTTCACTTGTTATTTCACCTTCTCTATTATCTTACCATTTAAACTATCTTGGTCATTATGCAGCGTGATAAATCTCAAGGCCTTCTGGGGATTTATGGTGTCTCGGTCTTGACAACATAATTTTTGCTGAGCACATCTCTCAGAGGCTGCTCCTGTTACACTCGCCCTATCACCACCTATTCTACTTGGGTGAGAGAGTGTATTTCCAAATTGTCAGCTCCCGGTACATCCTTAAGCCTCTACCAGTGTACATGAAGTATGGGTCAGGGATCTGTCCTTCCCTGCGCTCTGTAACAGTGATGAAGGATACTTCTATCAATGCTCCAACCAAAGCTACCCCATCTTTTGTTCTGCTTTTCTTATGCTTGAGATCACATCGAGAGGTCGTTCTTCCATTGGGTCTGCCCTCCCAAAAGAGCCAACCATCCAAATGACTTCTGAAATACCTGGATGGAGCACTTCTGAGGGACTTGTTCCTAATACCAGTAGGGGTGCCAGGCCGAGCCCAAATACTGGTGTAATAAATTGGGATATGGATTTCTACATCTCTAAGCAGATTTCTTACTATAGGGTAGTGTGAGAACTCGCCTAAGCACCGGTCTGATCTGCTAAGGAGAATCAAAATGTTCATTTAGGTTCGAACTCACAATAGAACTCTTGGGTTTAGATTGATTGACTTTGAAAAGAGTCACCACCTTAATTTTATTTTATTTAGAAAAAGATTAAGGGAAAAACCTAATTTAGCTCCAATTAATATCCTAAAAGAGAATATCACTAGCCTCAAAACTTAAAAAGATTCAAGAACTAGGTTTTTGGTTTATTTTAAGAGAATTAGTTTCGCAATTTTAATATAAAATGACTTAAAATAAATTTCATAGATAGTTTACATAATGCATGAATAATTATGTAATGTATGAATAAACAAATAAATAAACATTAATTCTAAGCAGAACAATAAAGCAATAAAATAAAGGAATTAATTTACAATTCAAAATCAAAATAGGGGATACTTCCTCTAGCCCTTATGGGTTATAGGGAAGTCACACATTCCCCAAAATAATTCCAAAGCAACAAATAAAGAAAAGAGAAATAAAGCCAACATCATAATATAGAAAACAAACTAAAAACAAATAGCATAAAGAAAAAGAACTAATTCTTAAAAGAATATACAAGAGAAGGATTATTTCTTATTTAAATTGGATTTGATGCTTTAAACAAGCAAGCCTATATCCCTTTGAATGGGAATCAAAATCTATGTAGTTCGCCCTTCTTGCAAAGGGGTTAGTTTAGCCTAGCCATTTATCATGTTTCAGTTCATTAATTGAAAGGTGGGTTGATTGATTAAATCAGATTGATTGATTACCGAGTTGTTAATTAGGTTAGGTTTTAATTAACAGGTCAATGCAAAAATTCAAATTGTTTACCTAGTTGACTAAATCAGACTCTTTATCAATATGCCTCAAAATAATGAAAGAAAATGATAAAACATGCAGAGCAAAGAAATAATAAATAAAGAGAACAATCTAAGCAATCCAAGTGTAAATTTGAGAACAATCTAAACATGTACCTTTTACTCCGTTCTCGACCGTTTCTAATCCGATTTAAGCCTAGTTTGGTTTTACGGGTTCATAATCGAGTGCCGGTTGTCTAGAGGTGCAAATTTGAGGGTTTACAGCTGCCCTCTCATCAAAATTGGCTTATTAGGAAGGCAATCCTAATGATAGTGAACCCATGGATGAAAAAAAGAACCAAAGGGATGTCTAAGTCAGGATTAAGACATGTTTGGGCGAAAGACATGGTTGATTTTAAAAGGATAGATGGAAAAAGAAAACATAGGAATGTTTAGGTGATCATTACTAAATATTTATGGGTGAAGTTTTGAAAGAATTTTGATAAAAGGGCAGGGAGAGGAACTATATGGATGTCTAGATGATCGTTACTAGACATTTATGGGTAAAAAGAGGTTTTGTCAATGGCTATCGGTTCGTTCTTGACGTTGGATGCAAGAATGGTCTGGATGCAAGAATGGTCTTAGTGAATTTCAATTAAAGCTATCTGTTTGGCCTTAATATTAAAAGGTAAAGATCATATGGGGAATCTCAATCAAGGCTATATATTCGGCCTTAATGTTAGAGGTAAAAGGATGCTTTGGGAAAAATCTCAATCAAGACTATTTGTCCAGCCTTAATGTTATAGAATTTAAATCAAGCCTATCTGTCTAGCCTTAATGTTAGATATAAAGATACTTTGGGAAAATCTTAATCAAGACTATCTGTTCAACCTTAATATTAGAAGTAAAGATGATTTGGGGAAAATCTCAATCAAGGCTATCTGTCTGGTCTTAATGTTGGGTAAATCTCAATTAAAACTATTTGTTCGGCCTTAATGTTTAGAGAATTTAAATCAAGGCTATCTGTCTGGCCTTAATGTTGGGTAAATCTCAATCAAGGCTATCTGTTCAGACTTAATATTAGAGATAAAGAAGATTTGGGGTAAATCTGGTAAAAGTAATGGTTCCAGTCTATTTTGGAAAGTCTAGCTTAACGTCTAGTCAGTTTTGAGACATTTCTGATAGGAATGATGATGACCTTATATGGTAGGAATCGACGAAGAGATGATATTGTCTGGCAGGAATGATGACGACCTTGTCTAGTAGGAATCAACAAAAAGATGATCCATTTTGATTCAGAAGTCTGACTTACAACTTGCTCTATTATGAAATGCATCTAACTATGCAATGATTGGATATCTTAAACCTATGAAGAGTCAGTTTGGTGGGAAAGTGCTGAGCTTTTGGGAGAAAGATTTCCCTACTTTAGGAAAGGTGAATATTTAGGAGGGAAATTCCCCCACTTTAGAATGATAAATTGGTTTGGCTATTTTGTTTAGATAGACTAGGTTGGCGATGGTCAGATTGGGTATTAGGCTAGTTAAAGGGTCGATCAAAGACTATCAGTTTGGTATTGTAGGAGGAAGAGATCGAGCTAGTTAGCTTGAAAGGCTTGAACAACCACCTTAGGGTCATATGAGGTATGAGGCTACTTGGTCACTGGTTATTAGTTTGGCCTAATAAGAAGTGACTTTGAGAGGTTAAGCCAGGTATGGCTGGGAGAGATTGGGCTAGGTTTAGGTGAGTTTATCTTGGGAGAAGGTTTGGTTTGAGGCTAAATTAGAAATCTTGATTAGAAAGGTCAAGTTTTTGGAGACGATTTGGTTGAGTTCATTCAAAAGGCTTGGTCAGATTTCGCCTTAAGACTATGTTAGAGAGATTAGGTTGGAGTCTAAGACTATGTTAGAGAGATTAGGTTGGGATGCTAGACCTGAGAGGCTAATCTTAGCTTAGAGGAAAAGCCAGGCTAGGCAATCAATTTAGAAGAGCCAGTTTAGATTTTGCCTTAGAAGAGATCATGGGCTTCATAAATGAAGGCCTTTTGGGAGTGGGCTTCATAACGGAGGCTTTTTAGGAGTGGGCTTCATGATGAAAGCTTTTGGTTTTGGATTTCATGATGAAGGCTTTTTGGGTTTTGTGCTTCATGGCAAAGGCTTTTTGGGTTTTCAAAATAGTTTTTTATAAGGGTGCTTTGAATGGTTGGCTTTGGCTAGGGGTGTCACAACGTTTTTTGGACACTGCAATGCGAATAGCGAAAGAAAATATAAATTTTATTTATTAAAAATAGAGTCACCACTAACCAAATTATTTTAAAAGGCTCGATTAAAAACCTTTGAAAAAGATTAGTTTGTTAAACCAAAATTTGGGTTCGCAAGTCACAGATGCATAGTGAAGGTGTTAGGCACCCTAAACATTAATTTTCAAAATATTAAATTAGCCTTGAGGTATTTATTTTTTATTATTTATTCAATGCATAAACATTATTACTTAATGAAAAATGATAATTATTAACTTATTTACTTATTTTGAGAAATCGAGTCCTAAATGAGTTTAATTTAAGAAAATGAAATTTTAATTTTAATTTGGGCTCAAGGTGATTATAAATTTATTATATTAATATGTTAAAATAAATGCAAGTTGATTGGAAAAATAATATCAATTCTCATTTAATAACATTAACGGAATACAAAATATTGAAGAATTTATTAAATATTTAGTAATTACAAAAGATCATAAAATTTATTAATACATATAAATATAAAGATACAAAATTGATAACTACAAATTTTATTACAAACTTTCTAAAAATGATCTTGAAACTTATCTTCTCTTTATTGTCTTCAAATTGAAAATAAATCCTGCAATAACAAATTAACAAAAAAAGTTTCCTAATATAAAATGCATTTTTTATATTTTTTATAAAAATAAAAAATAAAAATAAATATTAAAAGGAATGAGATTTTATACATATATAAATTTATATATTTTTTAATACATTGGACTCAAGTTATTCATTTCTTAAGGAGCAACTTGAATCTTTGACGCATTCAAATTAGAAAATAAATAAAATGATTCAAAATTCAAAATTAGCTATCAAATAACTTTGAGCTAAAAAATATTTTAAAAAATATTTTAATTTTAAATATTTTACGAAAAAAAAGTAATAGCCATTTTAAATCTAATTGAATTGAACTATTCGTATCTAATTTGCCGCACCTAAATTTATGTTGCTTCAACCTAAGAAATTCTGTTTTGGCAGGTCTAGTTTCATTATTGCCCAAAACATAAAAAAGAAAATATAAGAAAAAAAAAAACCAACTAATATTTCATTAAAAGTAAGAAAAGCTATTATTATTATATTTTTAAAAAGAGAAGGCTCAAAATATTATTTTCAAAAATCACTAAGGAGCAATTTCAATTGTGGCATTATAATTATTAATCAAAATTAAATTTTATCAAAATACAAATTGTGAAGTTGTATTAATTTTGTCGTTATCTTTTTTAAAGAAAAACTATGTTTCATCTTTTTATTTCATCCATTTTAAAAATATCACAATAAAATATCGCTTCAACTTCGTTTACTCTATATTTAATATATCTATCATCATAGCCTTTTTTATTTAAAATATTATTTTATTTTATTACATTTTATTTTGTATTTATTTATTCTTTTATTTAAAAAAAAAAAAGGAATGAAATATGGTGATTTAATTTTAAGCCCAAATCAACAAGAAAATTTCAATTTACTAAATTAAATATTAAATTGAATTCAATTTCATTTTAGAAAAATAATTTTAATAGGGTCATTCCCCTTTTTTCATGGCATTCCATTCAAAAAAGGGGAAATTTGTTCTATTGAGAGAAATCCACGATAGGACATTGCACTTTATTTCTCTACCGTTCAATAGACTCTACCCAAAAAGAATAAACACCCGAAATATATATATATATATATATATATATATATATATATAAAATTAAAAATCCATTAATTTTTTGTTACATTATAATGCAATAAAGATGAAAATTAAAGTGCAATAAAAGTGAAAATTAAAGATAAAAGAATCTCAAAACTCCAAATATCAATCCTGCCAATTAGAGAAAACACATTAATACCGTTAAGAAAAGAAATGGAATACCAGTATTAACAACAAATTATCAATCAAAAACCCAAGCTCCCTCAGATTCAAAAAATCCAGTTACAAGGCTTATGAATACATTAACATTCCTGAAATCTCAAGCTTAATGTATAATTAAAACCCAACCATAGATCAACAATGCAACAAAATGCAAGCAAGCTTGCCTCAGATTATGACCAGGCCCTTATATCATTCTTCCCGTTTCAAAAATTGAAACAAGATCTTTATTCAATTTTCTATTGATCAAGATAAACATAGCCAAAAACATGAAGTAAATCCAATCAGACAAAACAGACCCAGACATCAAAAAAAAACTCAACGAAATCAAATCCCAAACACAAAAACAAATAGGAACTCAGACATAATCTCAATCCACCATAGCAGTAAAAAGCAAAATTAATAAATCCAGTTAACAACGATTCACTGATGAGTATAAACTATTTTCAATTCAAAATAAGAACCCAAAAAACCCTAGATGAACCAGACCTGAAACTAATGGAGCACAAATGACCAAAAACGTACACCAAGCTTTTCCGTTTTAGGCACAAAATCAAATGGAGTTCCAATGACCAGACTCAAACATAAATAATTTAATCCATTATCTGAAATGAAACCAAACAAAAACCCAGACGAACCAGACCCTTCTCGCATGTCTTTAGAACAGAAGCTTCAACGGAGTTTCAATAGAGACAAATCAAATGATTTGAAACCTCTATAACTAGACCCAAATATCACAGAATAAAAAAAAAAAAGCCCATTTCATTTGAAACCTTAAGCAATCAAAAGGCACTTTAAGAAATCAAATCCTAACCCAATTTCAAGTTATCAAATACCAATAGGACCGAAATCCGTTTACACTATCATGAATCAAATAGAATAGGAAGAGAACCAAACTTACCCAAAACTGAAAATTAGATCTGAAATTGCAAAAATTTAGCACCCTCGAGAGAGAGAGTTGAAAGGCGGTGTGCATGTGATGAAAATGGCAGAGAAGAGAGAGTCCCTTCTTGTGTGTGTGTGTGAGTGAGGGTTTATGGAGCAGAGGATTCTGCTGGTGATGGAGGTGAGGTTGAGAGGTGAGAGAGGTGTCAGGGAGATGCGTTTGTGTAGAGAATCAGAGGGAGGGAGGTGCGTGTGTGTAATGTGTATTCATGAAGGAGAGAATAGAGAGGGTGGAAAGTGATGAGCTGTGCAGAGAAGGAGAGGAGGAGTCTGTTGGGATTTTGTGTGATTAGTGTCTATGCAGATAATGAGAGTAGGGAAAGAGGCGTGTCTGCTGATGAGTGAAGGAGGGTGAATGGCATGAGGGAATCTGTGTGAGCTGTTCTCTTTTTTTTTTTTTTTTTTTTTTTTTTTTTTTTTTTTTTTTTGCATTTTTCTTCTTTTCAATTTTTTCAAATTTTCAATTAATATATCAAGAAAATAAATAAATAAAGATTCATACTGCTTAAAAAGAAAAATTAGCTTTTAAACTATATATTTTTAAAATTAACATTTAACCCTTTTGATTGATAAAAAAAATATAATTTCACTTTATAAAATCAAAAAACTATGGAAATTTTATATTTTAAGATAAAAATTAAAGAAAAATTTAAAAATCATATAAATTTGTCAAAATTAAAATAATCACTTAATTTGACAAAAATTTTAACAAATTAAAAAAATTACTGGTCAAAATATTGTGTCTACAGTTGTCCCTCTTTTTAAGTTTTCTGAATTAAAGTGTGAAACTTTTCAAGTCAGAAAATGAGTAAAGAAAAAGAGACAAGTATTTTGATCAATCATTATTATCATTATCATTTTTGTAAAGAAAGTTAAACTACAGAAAATTAAATAAATCAATATGCATAAATTAAATTGCAGAAAATTTAAATGAATCACTCAATTACTGGAAATTAAAATGAATCAAATTGCAAGAAATTAAATTGAGGGAAATTAAAATAGATCAATCAATTGCATAAATTTAAATGGATCAATCAATTTGTAGATATTTAAATTGCAGAAAATTAAAATTATCAATTAATTGCAGAAATTTAAATTTGAATCAATCAATTGCAGAAATTTAAATGTGAATCAATCAATTTGCAGAAAATTTAATTGCAGAAAACTAAATGGATCTATCAATTTGCAAAAATTCAAATTTGAATCAATCAATTTGCAGAAAATTAAATGGATGAATTAATTACAGAAATTTAAATTTGAATCAATCAATTGCAGAAATTTAAATGGATCAATCAATTTGTAGGAAAGTAAATTGCAGAAAAATAAATTTTATCATAGCAATAAAAAGTAAATTTTATCATGGTGGAAGAAAAGTAAATTTCAAAAAAATAAATTTCATCATGGCAATAAAAGTAAATTTATATCATGGCAAAAAGGTAAATTTCATTATGGCAGTAAAAATAAATTGCAGAAAAGTAAATTTTATCATGGCAGGAGAAAAGTAAATTACAGAAAAGAAATTACATAAAAGTAAATTATAGAAAAGAAATTTCATCATGTCATTGAAAAAATAAATTATAGAAAAGTAAATTTTGTCATGGCAGGAGAAAAGTAAATTTTCATCATGGCATTGGAAAAGTAAATTGCATAAAAGTAAATTTTATTATGGTAGGAAAAAAAGTAAATTTTATCATGGTATTGGAAAAGTAAATTGCAGAAAAATAAATTTCATCATGGCGGTAAAAGTAAATTGTAGAAAAGTAAATTTTCATCATGGTATTGGAAAAGTAAATTATAAAAAAGTAAATTTTATCATGGCAAGAGAAAAGTAAATTGCAAAAAAAAAAATAAATTTCATCATGGCAAGAAAAAGTAAATTGCAGAAAAATAAATATTCATCATGGCAGAAAAATAAATTGCAAAAATTAAAGGGTGCTGTATACCTCCATTGCAGGACTTACAAAAAGTTGCTTCAGCATTCTGCTCCTCCTCTATATGAGTTTTCTTATATGCTCTGGTATTCTAATTAAAGTTGTGTCAGCATTTGTTGCCTCTCTTTATGAGTTTTCTGTATTACTTCATAACACAGAAAATGAGTGAAGAAAAATGATGACTGCTTTAATATCTTGCACTTTAAACTTTTGGGTCAAAGATAGGTCTTTTGAATTATTATTGGTGTACTTTGCATTATAGACCTGATATTGTCCGATTGAAGAGAAAATCACTCTTATATTGCCCCAAGGTATATTTTCACCATCATGTTCCATCTTGAACTACCTTACTGTTAGCATCCTTAGTCATATATTCATCTACTGTTGCCCCGAACTTTGTTTCCTCTAGTTTTATCCCTAAGTTTGATGATCCTTAATTACCCCTTTCTTAATTAAAACATTGAATTAAATAGACTTCTTAGCTCTCTAAGCTCAAATAACTTTCTTTCCGTGGATTTATATTTGTACCTCATATGCTCAAAAATAGTAAGAAATTGATCACTTGAGCTTTTTGTTCTTTTTCTCACTTTTCTTTCTTTTTTCTTTGTTATCTTTTCTTTTTCTTTTTCTTCTTTTTTTCATTTTTCTCTCTCTTTTCTTTTTCTTATTCTTTTTTTTTCATTTTTTTTTATTTTTTTTCTTTCAATTGTCTTCCTTTGTTTTTCTTCTTTTTGTCTTTTCTTTTCTTTTTTCTTCTTTTTTCCTCTTTTTTTCCTCTCTTTATTTTGAAACAATTAATAAATAAAAAAATGATGAATCTTAATGATAACAAGTTGATTGCCATTTCATTTAGTATTCTTCTTGTTGAATATTAGTTTCTTATAAAACTTAGTAATCATGTCACAATTTATTCTCATTGTAAATTTTACCCCTTGATAAAAGGGAGGATGATGTAGTTGCTTAGGGAATATGCATGAAAGATGAAAAGGATTGGATTTAGAGATAAAGAATGAAGTTGATAATAGATGGGACTATAATTTGAGTAAACAAAATATAACTTCAATTTTAAGAATCTATTATTTTCTAGTTATCATACCACTTTGATGCAAGTGGTGCTTCTTGCATTCTTAGATAATATCCTTATCCTTGTCTTTGGATTTTACACATTTGCATTTCAATTACATATTAATTAGTAATTAATGATGTTACTAATTATACCTTATACTTGTTTTATTACTTCAACTCACAATGGAGATGTATAAATAGAGTCATATGCATTTTCATATCTATTCTTATTCCTAATCATTTCCAAGCTAGATTCCTCATTCAATTTCCTGACTTCAAGTTCAAATTTCAAAATTTCCAATTTTTCCATAAACCCTAGAATTTGGGGAAACCATTATTTTCTCATCCAATCTTCAAGTTGATCATAGAATTATGAAATTAGCATAACATAAACCCGTATGATCATTCAATTGTCAATATCTAGTAGTAGAATATTAATTTCCCTTCTAGACCAAATTCATGGTACTGCCATATCTTTCACTAACCATGACCTTCCTAAAGGGGAACCGAGCCATAACTATGCCTTGTACATAACAGTTTTGACCAGAGGAAAGACTGTCCTAATGGTATTGGTTAATAATGGGCCAGCTCTAAATGTATGCCCACTCAAAGTGGCTATCTGCTTGGGTTTGGAACCCTCTGATTTCATAGCTTCTGATCAAATTCTAAGGGCTTATGACAATACCAAAGGAAAGGTATTAGGAGTTGCTACTTTAGATGTTACTATAGCTCCCATTCCTTTCCAAGTTATTGATGTACCAACATGCTTTAACCTCCTCCTTGAAAGGCCCTGGATTCATCAAGCCAAAGCCATTCCTTCATCCTTGCACCAGAAACTCAAGTTCCCTTATAGAACTTCTATTGTGACAATCAAGGGGGATAGACATGGGAGAAGTTATACCCCAAACCCTGTACCTATATTTGAACAGCCTCAACAAGCCTCCTTGCCATTGACTAGATTCTCTTTTGATATAGTGCAGTCCATTGAAGGAGAAGGAAGTAAAGAATTTCTTCTTTTTGATTTTGATCCTTATAATAATATTGCTGTGGCTAACATGATGAGGAATATGAATTATTTTCCTAGATTAGGTTTAGGCAAGGGCCAATAGGGGATGAGCAGCTTCAAGGAGTACCCTATAGCTATTCTGCCTTTTGGGCTTGACTATAAACCCACTGATGAGGATCTGGCTAAAATGGAGAAAAGGTCCAGAGAGAGGGTAGTAGCCTTAAAAGGAGGTGAATCTTATGATTGGCCTATGCACCCCTATTTCAAAACCCTGAATGGTTATTTTGTGAAAGAAGGTGAAGACTTTCCATATTATGATTTTCTTAAACCATAGGTTTGCCTTAATACTAAGAAATTGATACCAAGTTTTGAAATATTCTTTGATGTTAGGTTGAGCATAGAAGATTATGAGTAGGTTTTCATGTTGGAGTAAGATTGGGAGGATAACATAGAGGCCATTCTCTTTGAGCAGGTCCTCATGATTGGAGGAGAAAAGGACATATATCCAACTCATTTGATCTAACCCATCCAGAACCAACTTGACAACTAGCACTATGAAGGAGGATATGGCAAGTTAAAGTCCCCATCAAAATCCTTATTAGAGCCCCAATTTGACAAAGAGTCTAAGTTAGATTCCTTTGAGTCTTTTTCTTCCTTTGATTTTGTAAATAATCATCATAGTCATTTTTTCAATTTTGATGTAACCATGGATGATGGTCTTTTTGTTCGTAATAAGAAATTTGAATGTTCCTCTTATGATCTTATGTCTTCCATCTCTTTTGATACACCATCTCTTGAATCTAATTTGAATAATACATCAGAAAAAGAGATAAATGAAATAAAAAATGATGCAAGCAAAGAACCAATCAATATTAGCACTAATGGAAGTCCTAAAACTACATTCATTGCATTTGTATATTGTAATAGGGATGGCTATATCAAGTTGATCTAAGAGTTTGCCAACTATTTTGTATGGTCCCTTAAGGATATGATTGGTATAGATCCAAGTATAGTAGTATATAAGATCCCCACTTTTGAACATGTGAAGCCTATCAAATAGAAACTGCAAGATTGAAAACAAGATGGTCTTTACCAATCAAAGAAGAGATCACTAAGTAGCTAGATAATAGGTTCATAGAGCCAATCACAAACCCCTTATGGCTAGCCAATATTGTTCTAGTTTTGAAAAAAGATGGTAAGGTATGGATGTGTGTTGACTACTAAGATCTAAACAAAGCCTGTCCAAAAGATGACTTCTTGCTACTGCACATTTACTTATTGGATGATGGTATAGTAGTTTGAAGTAGTCTCTTTGATTGACCTATTTGCTAGTTATAACCAAATTCAAATGCATCCATTAGACAAGGAGAAAACTGCATTTATGATTGAATAGGGTATATATTGCTATAGGGTAATGCCATTTGGGTTGAAGAATGCTAGGGCAACCTATCAGAGGATGGCTACCACTATCTTCCATGACATAATCCATAAAGATCTTGAAGCTTATGTGGATGATATTGTGATAAAATCTTAGATAGTTGAAGGGCACTTAGAAGCATTGAGGTGATTCTTCCTTAGACTTCGCTAATACAACCTAAAACTGAATTCAACAAAATGCCTCTTTAGCACATTGTCAGGTGTTTTCCTTGGGTATATGGTCAGTAAAAAAGGGATTGAGGTTGATCCAACCAAATCAAAAGCAATTCTAAAGATGCCACCTTTAAAGATAAAAAAGGAGATTAGAAGTTTCTTGGGATGGCTTCCATACATTAGTCAATTCATCTCCTAGTTGGCTGATGTATATGGACCTATATTCAAGCTGTTGAAGAAAGAGGCCTCTAAACAATAGAATGAAGACTACCATAAAGCTTTTGAAATAATCAAAGAATACCTCCCGAGCCCCTCTGTGTAATACCTAAGGATTCTATAGCTTATCCTAGTTACTAATGATATTAGAGGACATGGTTTTTTTTTGAATGTTAGCATAGTATAAAAATGAAAGGAAATCAGTTGGGAACCTTGTGACACCATATGAAATGTTTATTTAGTTTATGATTTTATCATGATTAATTGTGTTCTAATGAATTAAATAGAGTTCATGTGATAACTAATGAGGCATACAAAGAAGTTAGAGAACACAAATTTGAAATACAAAATGAAAGGAAAGAAAGGAAGTTAAAAGGAAAATTTCTAAATATGTTAATGGGCTTGTTAATGGCCTTTGGAACATCAAAGACCCAAGCCTAATAGGTGGTGGTTGGCCCATAGGCCCAAGAGTGAATAAACATCATAACTCATGAGTTGGAATAGTTGGCCTAAGACAAGTAGAAATTGATGTTGTGGAGATAGTCACAAAAATTGACTAAGTTAGCTATAAAAATTGACCAAGTCAAAATCTTAAACAAGTTGAACTCTCATCCTATTTACATATGAGTCTAGGTGCATTTTTAGCTTTCACAATTATAGATGAAATCTTAGCCTTCCAACTTGATCTAATCATAGCCATCCATTGTGATTAAATCTTAACCATTGAATTTAGCTTGATCAAATCCTCACCATCCAACCTATCATATATATATGCAAACTTATGTTATAAACATCATTTTGCTTATCTCTACACTAAAAATTCACATTAACAAAAGGAAACTTTCTCCACACCAACATCAATAAGAATCTTAACAACTCAAATCTAACCAAGGTGAGGAATCATGTTCATTTTTTTCTATGTTCTAAGTATAATTTTAGTATTTAAGTTGCATAAATTTCACCTACACTATATACATAAATTCAGCCATATAAGGGTGTTTATGCAAGATATGGTTTTGATTTTCTTAGTTGAAATAAGGAGATTTGATTGGAAAATTAAAGGAATAATGTGAAGATAGATAAGGGAAGCATGAAAAATACCTAAGTATTACTAAGGGGGAATTTGGCCAACATTAGAAATAGTCAAGGAAGTGTTCTAAATTTTAATTAAAAGCATCTAAGGTTATTTTAGATGGAGAAAAATGATTTGAAAGTGTTAAAAAAGAATTTTGGAAATTTGGTTTAAGACTTGAAAATCTTAGTGGCATAAACTTAATTAAAAGGGGAACTTAGTGTTTTAATGCTAGATTTTGATAATTGAATGATCATATATATTTTATGTTATGTTAATTTCATATTTCTATAACTTTGAAGATTTGATGAGGAATTATAGGTTTTTCCCAAATTTGACCTAAGTGGGATAAGTTAGGGTTCTTATGTATGAGAATGATTTAATTCAAAATAATTGGTGGGAATTGATTGCTTATTGCTTAAGTGTTAATTTGATGAATCTATGATTAATTTGAAGATTGGAAAAGAAATTAAAATTTTCCCAAATTTTAGGGTTTACGGATCAATTTGGGGATTATGGGATTTAAATTTGAATTCATGAAATTGAATAAAGAATTAAGCTTGGAAATGATTGGAAATAGGAATATGCATAAATGTAGCATTATTAGTATACCTCCATTGTGAGTTGAAATAGTGAAAGAAATATAAAATAGATAAATTATGACTAGTAACATTATTGATTACTAATTGATATGTAATTAAAATAATATGGTGTAGAACCTTAAGGCAAGGGCAAGGAAATTGCTTAAGACCATGAAAGATACTAAATTAATCAAGAGTGAACAATCAATAGGAGCAAAAGAGTTTAAGGTGAGTACTCAAAAATATGATGTAATTATGCATCTTGCTTGCAACCATTGCTTGAAGTACTATCCTTTGACATGTACCTTAAAGTGACATTGAATGTGTGGTTGCCTATTGATTATTGAACCTTTGGAACTTCATATTCTTCATATATGATATTGAACCATTATGAGCCTCCTATATTGGTCCTATGACCCAATGATGATAATGATGGATATGCCAAACTATTTTCCATTGAATTCCTAATATAGACCTTGTATGTGTCTTTTGTTATGACCCATGATTAAGCAGAAATCCTCTCTGGTGTGAGGAAAGACATCAGACCTTATGCACTTGGTATAAGCTCATGGGTAAGGTGAGAGTACTCAACCTTTTTTAGGGGGGAACACCTAACTGCAAGGCCCAATTAGTCTTGCGTAGTGTGATATATGTGAGTGAGCAAGGCATAGGCAACCACTCTTTAATATTCAAGTGTGAGAGGCTTTCTGCTTCCAAGACATTGTTATTTCTGCTAAAATGTATTCAAAAACTAAAATCTCTGATTTTGATTAACATCACTTCATTGCCATCTTGAACCTATCCAAGTGATATCTTAAATTGCCTTCATATTATGTTATATTATTATATGCTTACTGAGCTTGTCTCATTCCATAGTTATTTAAAATTTTTCAAATTAGGGTGACTCATTAGCAAGGTAAATTCTAAGTTATGCTTCTTTGCTTGTGTAACAATCCACATCTACCCTAGGAGTTTTCATGACAAATTATGTGAATTTAGGATTATTGTTACAAAATTGTGACTTTATGAAAATTCATGTGTGATGTGATTTATGGGTATGTGGCATTTTAAATTAATTTTAATATGCCTAATATGAATTATTATTGTGAAATAAATGATTTAAATGAAGTGCATTAGTATGAAATAATTTATTTTTCATAAAATAAATTTTCATGCAAAAAGGCAATTTTTAAGCATAAATTAATTTTATGAGTATTTTTAAATAAATATTTTGGGGGAAATTTTAATGAAAATAATAAGAAAAATATTTTATTTTAATTACTTATAATCAGCCTGAAAATTAATTAAAAAGCCTAAATACCCAAAAGCCCACTACACCAAAATACTCTTTACCTAGCTCATTAAGGGTAAATTTGGAAATTGCACCCCAAACCCTAATATATAATGAGAATTTCGGCCAGCCCTTGATTTCCAGCAGCCACCATTTTTTTTTTTGGTATTTTATAGAAAAATTCTTTCAAAATATTTCTCTCTGTTGAAATTCTCAAAAACACTTTCAACTTTGTGATTTTGCTACTGTTTCATAAGTTTTTCTTTTCCTTTCAATTTGCTATTTGATTTTTATGAAACTAATCTTGGAAAAATTATTTTGAACTAACTACTTACTAATTTTTACTGATAAAATTCAGGCCAGGTGATTTCTTGAGAGAAAAATCAATTTTTCTATCGAAAGCACCAACCTCTCTATGCAATTTCTCTAAAGGTGAATCTTGTAACTCAAAATTGAAATTTTTAGGCATAGACCATACCAAGGGGGGGGGGGGGTGATTTTTACATGATACTATTCTAAACTGATTTTTTTTCTAAACTGATTTTTTATGTGTCTAGATAAAAAATATTGGATTAAATCATATTTTTGCATATTACTGTAATGACCAAAAAGTTTCAGAAAATAAGGAAATTCAAGGTTTTCGCTCTAGAACTTAGAAGTTAGAAAATTCCATGATTTCATATGCATATGGCTGCCAATTTGTGTATGGAAGAATTCTAATATGATATTTGCTTTGTTTGGGTGAAAAATAATGATTTGAATCATGTGTTAACATATTGCTGTAATGAATGGAATGCGCAGAAAGCTTGAAAACTCATGATTTTCTTCCTAAACCCTAAAATTGGAATTTTCATGTATGAAAAACATCCATGGCTACCGATTTGTACATATTGATGTTCTAAACTGATATTTGTTGTGATTGAAGGAAAAATAATGATTTAAACCACATGTTTACATATTGCTATAATGATCGGAAAGTACCAGAAATAAGAAAACTCATGATTTTGCATCCTAAACCCTAAAGTTGGAAATTTTCATGCATATGAATGTATATGTGGGCTGATTCCTACATGTTTATATTCTAAAATGATTTTTGTTTTGATTACATGAAAAATCTTGGTTCAAACCATGTTTTTACATATTATTGTAATAGACGAAAAGTGCGAAAAGTAAGAAAATTCAGTTTTTCCTTTAAAAAGAGCATTCGACCTACATTGGGATTCTTATCCCAATGTCCATAATTTTTGTGTGATGTATTTTAATGATTATTGATATGTATGAATGAATGATAAATGATTAAATTGCATATTAGTTGAATGAAACTAGAGGAAATTTGGTATACTTAAGATATCTTAACCTTATGTTATGATTAGAATGTGACTGTGATTGAGTAATATGGAAGTAGGTTGTACGATGACTTGATAATGAATTAATGATCTTGAATTGATGAAGAGATTGATTGAATGAATTAGTCATAAGAGATAAGCTTGACACTTAAAAGGTTATTTGTTAAGTTGACATATATGGAAGTGTTAAGTGTACTAAGATGATTGTTAAAGGGAATTGATATTAAGACAATGATATTATGTTGACCTTAGAAAGGTATTGACATGAGTTATCATGTGTTTTCATATGGGCCTATGAAGGCTAAGTGTACAAGACTTTTAAAGTCAACATGTATGTGCAAGCGATGAAGTGCACTTATATATGCAACTCTAAGTGTATATGAATGTTATATGTGCATGGGGTAGTTATAGGATAGGATAGCATCATGATTAAATAAATACTAAGTATTGAATTAAATATTATGTTAGAGCTTGAGGAGCTTTAGAGGTTCAAAAGGGCTACGTGTACTAGGAGCAAAGGAACCATAAGGTGAGTAAACACTGTGTTCATGTTACAAGTGTGAGTAAACATTATGCTATTGTTTCAAGTATAAGCTATCATGATTGTGTTATAGGAACCTTTGAGATGTCTTGAAACCCAAGTTCACTTCATTTTAACTTTGATCATATGATTTCATGTTAAACTTGGGTTGCCAAAGGACAATTGGTCCAAAAACATTATTATTTATTCACTGATATGAAAGACCTTGTACCTTACCTTATTTTCTTTTTAGAATCAAACTATGCTTTTTTCTCTTGCCTAAATAAGTTAAAATTGCTATTGCTAATATGCTACATGCTATTGCTTTCATTAAGTGCTATTATTATAAGTGGTAACCATTAGCTTTAGCTATGTTACCCATAACCCTTTTTATACAAAAATCCTTATACCAATGCGAGTAATCATCAGCTATGTAATCATTGTACCGATGTAGTAATCATCAGCTATGTGTTCGAGTGAAAACGGCAATAGCCTTCATTCTATGTGTTTGACTGATTATGGCAATAGCCTTCACTCTATGTGTACAAGCACTCACTTATGTAAATTCAAGTGAATTGAGCAGTGTCTTTACTCACGAGTGAATTGAGTAAGAGTCTTCACTCACTTATATAAATTTGAGTGAATTAATGTCACATCCCAACTTTGGAGACATGACGGTCCTAGAACATGGGGAGATATAAGGTCACCCACGTCCATAGAACCCACTTATACTTATACAAATACTGCCTAGGATCGTACCAAAAACCTCTTACATTAACTTAAATAAACCCCTTTTTTTTTAGAGAATTTGAAAACCTTAAGTTGCGGAAACATAATTAAAATATACTTTAAACATAATCCACAAGGAAAAATTATTTAGAATTCAATTAAAACCTTGAAGGATAACATTTCAAAATAAACATCCAAAAATGAATATTCCCGGAGCATCTAAGGATAACTCTTCATGACCTATTAAACAAATTTTCTTGGACAAGGAATTCCCCAAGCGAAGTAGGATGCTTGAGCCATCACCTTGCCTCCTCATAATGCTCACCTGGAGCCACACAAGGAAAAAGCGTGAGATAGATGATCTCAATGAGTAAATAATAGGGGTTGTACAATAACACATATCCCTTAGAAAGGGCCTATAGCTCATAACTTATAGCTCATGATTCATAGTTTGCAATTTAGAAAGGTTTACAGAAATCACAATTATAACACATAGAGTGAAGGCTACTGCCATAACACTCAAACACATAGAGTGAAAGCTATTGCCATAATCACTCGAACACATAGCCAATAATTACTTGCTTCGGTACGAGAAGCACAGAGCCGATGATTACTCGCATTGGTATGAGAAGCACATAGCCGATGATTACTCAAATCAGTACGAGGAGCATATAGCCGATGATTACTCGTATCGGTATGAGAAGCACATAGCTGATGATTACTCGTATCGGTACGAGAAGCACATAGCCGATGATTACTCGCATCAGTATGAGAAGCAGATAGCCCATGATTACTCACATCGGTACAAGGAGCACATAGCCCATGATTACTCGCATCAGTACGAGAAGCACATAGTTGATGATTACTCGCATCGGTACGAGGATTTCTGCATAAAAGGTAAAAGGTACCATAGCTAGAGCTAATGGTAATCACAATTAACAATATCACATAAGGCAATAATAACATGTATCTCAATAAAAATAGTGGTTTAACTTTTAAGTAAAAGATACAATGATAGTGCAGTTCCAGAAAGAATATACATTGGGGTAATAATCATAAAGGTATTATCATTGGATAGTCAAAAATGGTTTTGGACCAAATGTCCTTTGGCAACCCAAGCTTAACAAGAAATCACATAGTCAATTTAAAAATGGAAGTGAACTTGGGTTTCAAGAATGTCAAAGGTACATATATTATAATAGATTGCACTTGTAATTTGAAACATAATGTTTACTCACCTTGGGGTTCCTTTGCTCCTAGTATACATAGTCCCTTTGCACTTCTAAAGCTCCTCAAACTCTAACATAATATTTGATTTAATACTTAGTATTTATTTACTCATGATGCTCCTATCCCATAATTACCCCATGCACATATAGCATACACATACACTTAGAGTCCACACATAAGTGTACTCATCACTTGCACATAATACATTGACTTTAAAAGTCTTGCACACTTAGGCCTTATAGGCTCTCATGATATCACATTATAATCACATTAATACCTTTCTAAGGTTATCACAATATGATTACCTCAATATCATTTCACTTTAACAATCACCTTAATACACTTTACACTTCCATACATGTCAACTTAACCATTAACCTTTCAAGTATTATGTTTAACTCTTATGATCCTTTTTATTCAATTGTCAGTTCATCAACTTAAAACCATGTATTTATTATCACGTCATCATAACATTTAGTTCCATATTTCCCAATCGTATTTGTATTCTAACCACAATACAAGGTTAAGATACCTTAAGTATACCATAATGCATTTAAGCTTATGTAGGATCATACCTTCAACTAACATGCCATTTATCATTTCTTATGCATACATACATGTCAATAATCATAAAAAAACATCACATAAAAATTATAAACATTGAAACAAAAATGTTTATATAGGCCGAATGCATCTCCAAGGTGGAGACTAAATTCTTCTTCTTTTCGCACTTTCTGTCTATTTTAGAAATATGTAAAAATATGGTTTGAACAAAGATTTTTCATGTAAACACACAAAAATCATTTTGGAATTTCAATTCATAAGAATCAGCCACACATAGGGTTGTTTATACATAAAAATTCAACTACTGAATTATAGACCACAAAACCATGAGTTTTCTTGTTTTTAGTATTTTTCGGTCATTTCAGAAATATGTAAACAAGTTGTTTAAACTATTATTTTTCATTCAATCATAGCAAATATCAGTTTAGAACACATCTATACTTGATTCAGCAGCCATAGATAGGATTTATACAAAAAAATTCCAAGTTTAAAGGCTTAGGTGAAAAATCATGAGTTTTTGCGCTTTTCGCGCTTTTCGTTCTTTTCAGCGATAAACAGACACATGATTCAAATCATTATTTTTCATCTAAACAAAACAAATATCATATTAGAGCACTTCCTCACACAAATCAGCAGCCATATGTCCATTCAAGAATAATATTTTCTAACTTCCAAGTTCTAACACAAAAACCTTGAACTCCTTTGTTTTTTGAAACTTTTCGGTCATTACAGAAATATGCAGAAATATTATTTAATCCAATATTTTCCATCAAAACAAATCAAAAATCAGTTTAGAACACAACCATACACAAATCGCCCCCCCTTATGATGTTTATGCATAAAAATTGTGATTTTAAGTTATAGAATTCACCTTTGGAGAAATCTCACGAAAAGAATCATGTTTTCAGTAGAAAATAAATTTTCTCTCCCAAAAACTCACTTAAACAGAATTAAATCTATAAAAATTAGTAATCAAATAGTTCAAAATAATTTTCCCATAATTTATTTTATAGATATCAGTTTAGAAATCGAAAGAGAAGAAAAACTTACGATTATGGTCAAGAAATCGCGAAACTGAAAGGAGTTTTCTTAATTTCGGTAGAGAGAATTATTTTGGGAGAATTTTTCCATGAAAATACTGGAATAAAAGAGTGTGGCTGCTGTCTAAACTGATGGGGGATGAAATTTTGCTTATATATTAGGGTTTGGGGTGCAATTTCCAAGTTTGCCCTTAATGAGCTAGATTAGGAGTGTTTTTGTGTAATAGGCTTTTCAGTATTTGGGCTTTTTAATTAATTTAGGGCTGATTATAGGTAATTAAAAATACAAAATTTTTCTTATTATTTTCATTAAAATTTTTTCAAAAAACATTTATTTAAAAATATTTTAAAAATACTTATAAAATTATTTTATGCTTAAAAATTGTCTTTTTACATGAAAATTTATTTTATGAAAAATAAATTATTTCATGCTAATGCATTTTATTCAAATAATTTATTTCACAATAATAATTCATATTAGGCATATTAAAATTCATTTAACATGCCCCAAACTCATAAATCACGTCACACATGAATTCTCATACAGTCATACAATTTATCACAATAAGCCTAAATTCAAATAATTTGTCACTAAAACTCCTAGGGTAGATGTGGGTTGTTACAATTAAGTAGTGTCTTCACTCATGAGTGAATTGAGCAAGAGTCTTTACTCACTTATGTAAATTCGAGTGAATTAAGCAGCGTCTTCACTCAAGAGTGAATTGAGCAAAAGGCTTCACTCACAAGTAATAAGTGTGATTTTCTACAAACCTTGTTAAATTGCAAACTTTGATTCATGATTTATGAAACATGAACTATATGTTATAAGCTATGGGTTTCTTTTTTAAAAAGGGATATATGTTATTGATCCACCAGGAAAAGAAGACTCCTATGATGCGAATGATGTTAATTAATTGCTTAAACATTTAGTATGCATTGATTTCTTTTATGGCCTATGACATGACTGACTTATATATGATAGGGAAATTCATGATGTTATAAGTTATATGGTACATGATTATGATACATGATACATGCCTTAATAGATGCTATGTGATATATGCTCTATGATATATACTATGTGATAAGTGGTATATGATATGTGCCTTATGATATGATTTGATAAGTGCCTATGTTGAATGCATGGTAAATGCGATAGTATGATAATGGGGTTAGATGGATTAGAAGGGATTTAGTACTAAATTCCTGTATCGTGATAGCAGAATGCCTTCCAAGAAGAAGGTTTGCATAGCTGCTCAACCTGTTAGGGCTAGTGAGAATTCAATATCAGACACTATTACGAATGCTACCTCTGCACCTGCGGCATTAAGAGAGATATCTAATTCAGGGGCACTAACCATAGGCTATAGTGAGCAAGCATTATTGCAAGAGGTGCAAGCTATGCACAAGGAAATGAGAGACTTGTGTAAGGAATTGGAAGAGTTGCGAGCTTAAAGGCAGGAAGTGTCGTTAACACAAGAAAATAATGGAGTTCTACCTCCTACGATAGTGGCACTTGTACAAAGGGAAAGGAAGCGGCTACCTGATGAAGGGATGACCATCTTAGAATTCAAGAAGCTGCAGCCACCTACCTTATATGGTGAGGAGGGTGATGACCCATATGAGTTCTTAGATGAGGTAGACTAGCTAGTCCATTGATTATCTAGCTCAAATGCCCAAGTGATTGAGTTAGTAGGACTCCAACTCAAGAAAGAGGCTTGGTACTGGTATGAGAGAAATATTGAGGAATGATTATATGGACTTTGCCCACCCACATGGGCAGAATTTAAGCAAGAGGTGATGGATCAATTCTTGCCTATAAGCAAAAGGCAAGATAGAGTGCTGCAATTTGAACAGCTAAAGTAGAGGCTTGGAATGTCGTTATTAGAATATGCTAAGGAGTTCAATCGACTTAGTAGGTTTGCTATCAACATCATTCCTACTAAAGCTAGCTACATCAACTGCTTCCTAAGAGGGTTGATCATACCAGTATTCAACTTATTGGCAGCAACTAAATTCTTGACCTTAGCTAAGCTGATAGATAAGGCCAAGATAATGGAAAAGAGATATAAAGCTGAGAGCCGTGAGCGTGCTAAATGTGAATAAAAGGGTAAGCATAAGGATAAAGATCAGGGAGGCCAACATAGAAAAGGAGGAGGAGGTTTAGAAAAGGAATCTTTGCCTAGGACTTACAGCCATTATGGTAAGAAGCATTTTGGAGTTTGGCAGAAAGTCTCTAGTGCATGTCTGAAATGAGGACAGAAGGGTCACTTCATCAAGGACTGCCCATGGATGAGAGATTCGGGAAATGTGACCTTGACACCTTCACCACCTAGACCATCTCAACCTTAAGAGCAAGAGCCAAAGATAAGAGATACAACTAAGATTCTGTTTAATAGTAGGTAACTGTTAGACTAGTGGCATAGGACTTATATGATATGAATGATATTATATGACTAATTAACTAGTTGGCTTAGGTTTGATCTTCTATTGCTTAAGAGATGATTGACTTTAAATATGATAGGAGAGCTCATTATGCTATAGGTCATGCGTTACATGATTAGGATACATTGTAGATGCTATGATATGTGATACATGCCATGTGATATGTGTCTTATGATGTGATATTATATGATGGTTGCTCTTGTTAAAGGCATGCTAAATATGGCAATTTGATAGTAGGGTTAAGTGGATTAGAAGGAGAAGTGGACTAAGTATTGATCCAATTTAAATTAATGACTGATAGGTATAATGTTATGAAGTATGAAATGCTTATATTTAACAATGGTTTGATATAAGAAATATATGGAGTTATTAAATGATAATTGTGATTGAGGCCAAAAGAAGAGAATTGATATTTAGTAATGATCAGTAGGAGAATGAAACAAATTAGTTACATTATATATACATAAGTTTACAATATAAGGTAGGTGAAGCATATGTTTGAGGATTGCGAGGTAGACATTGATGGATGGAAACTTCCTATGGAGTTGTTAGAACTTGGTGTCCTAGAATTCAATATGATCTTAGGAATGGATTAGCTATATGAGTATGGAGCTTGTTCTGACTATAGAGAAAAGCAAGTAGAATTTTGAACTAAGGATGGAGATAGATTTGTGTATCAAGGAGATACTTATGATTAAGGTCCACTAGCGTAATCATGGAATGAATGAGTATACTTAGGAAGCTGAGGAAGGGATACGGCAGAAGCATCCCTAGTTTTCAAGAACATGTGAGTAAGTATTGAAATTCGAGGATAAATTTCTTTTAAGAGGGGGAGACATAAAAGGATAAGTATTTTTACACTTGTAACGATGATAAAAGGATAAGTATGATGCTATACAGTTTTGAAAATTTAATAGTTTTGAATATACCTGAAAGGGATTTGAGTCCTCTGATGAGAAATATTTTAAGGTGTTAGACAAAATAATGTGCAATTGAGGTTACTAGAAAATTTGGTAGTGATCTTTAGTATGGAAAGAATTTTTATTGAGATAACTTAGAATGGCATGGATTTGGAAAGATGTAAGAGTTGCATAAAGATTTCATTAAATAGCAATGGTATTAGAAAGTTTATTATTTTAATATGGATAAGTTAAATGATTAGGAATATGAAGTATTGCAAGATGTAAGTGAAAAACTTAAAGTGAGATAATTTTACGAGCTAAATGTATAAAAATTATGAGGCAATTAAGTTATGATAATGATGTATGTATTATACAGAAAGAGAGTAAGTCTAAAATAGTTGTAAGAAGTTTATTTGAGATTGTAAATTAATAAAATGCAAGTTTTGTTTGATATGTATAGGAATGTTTGTTAAATTTAAATATATTTTAATTAATGGATAAAGGGAGTGCAGAAATTGTAATTTTAGCAAGGTATTAAACACAAAAATATCTATTGAAGTTATAATAGATTAAGTAATAATAATTAATATGGAAAGAGAATTATTAAATATCAATTGGAGTTATTAATTTGGGAATTTGTTTGTTGAATTCTTATATGACTAATGTGATAAATAATGAATAGAAGTGGTGATTAAGGTATTAGTATAGATGTTAATAATAATAGAGATATAAAGAAAAGAAATGATTAGGATATTAAAGGTGAAATTAAAGGTTCTATTACTTTTGTTTAAGATTAAAAGATACAAAAATTATTAAGGATTAGTTTAAGATTTGTTTGAACAAGAGATTAACATAGGTGTAGCACAAGCTAAAGGTTTATCAGTGTTATTTTGATAAATTGTGAGTATGTGCCTAACTGTATTCGATATGTTAAATATTATGTTTGAGTGGTGCAACAAAAGCATAGCGGAGAGGTTAGATTTGGAAATTCAAGGATGAATTTCTTTTAGGGGGGAGGGGGGAGGGAGAATGTAACAACCCACATCTACCTTAGGAGTTTTTGTGACAAATTATTTGAATTTAGGGTTATTGTGACAAATTATGTGACTATCTGAAAATTTATGTGTGACGTGATTTATGGGTTTGTAGCATGTTAAATTAATTTTAATATGTCTAATATGAATTATTATTATGAAATAAATGATTTGAATAAAATTCATTAACATGAAATAATATATTTTTCGTGAAATGAATTTTCATGTAAAAAGACGATTTTTAAGCATAAAATAATTTTATGAGTATTTTTAAAATATTTTTAAATAAATGTTTTGGGGGAAATTTTAATGAAAATAGTAAGAAAAATATTTTATTTTTAATTACCCATAATCAGCCCTAAATTAAATAAAAAGCCCAAATACCCAAAAGCCCACTACACCAAAACACTCTTAACCTAGCTCATTAAGGGTAAACTTTGAAATTGCACCTCAAACCCTAACATATAATGAAAATTTTGGCCAGTACTCTCATTCCAGTAGCTATCACTCCATTTTTCTATATCTTGATGGAAAAATTCTCTCAAAATATTTCTCTCTACCAAAATTAAGAAAACACCTTTTAGTTTTGCGATTTCTTAACCTTAATCGTAAGTTTTTCTTCTCTTTCAATTCCTTAACTAATTGCTATGAAATAAATTATGAGAAAATTATTTTGAATTGGTTGTTTACTAATTTTTATAGATTTAATTCAGTTTGGGTTTGTTTTTGAGAGAGAAATTTAATTTTCTACCGAAAACACAAATCTTTCTGCGAGATTTCTCCAAAGGTGAATCCTGTAACTTAAAATTGAAACTTTTATGCAAAACCAACACCAAAGGGGGGCAATTTCTATATCATTGATTTCTAAACTAATTTTTGATGTGTTTTGATGAAAAATATTAGATTACATTATATTTTTGCATATTTTTGTAATGACCAAAAAGTTTCAGAAAACAAAGGAATTCAAGGTTTTTGTGCTAGAACTTAAAGTTGAAAAATTCTATTATTATTTCAACATATGGCTACCAATTTGTATATGATTGGATTCTAAACTGATATTTGTTCTGTTTGGATGAAAAAGGATGATTTAAATCATGTATTTTTATATTACTATAATGAATGGAAAGCGCAAAAACTCATGATTTTTACCCTAAGCCTTAAACTTTGGAATTTACATGCATAATTAACACCTATGGTTGCTGAATCATACATGTAGATGTTCTAAACTAATATTTGCTATGATTTCACTCTATGTGTTATGTGTCCGAGTGATTATGGCAATAGCCTTCACTCTATGTGTTTGAGTGATTATGGCAGTAGCCTTCACTCTATGTGTTATGTGTTATAAGTGTGATTTTTGTGAACCTTTCTAAATTGCAAACTATGAATCATGAACTATAAGTTATGAGCTATAAGCCCTTTCTAAGGGATATGTGTTATTGTATAATCCCTATTATTTACTCATTGAGATCATCTATCTCACCCTTTTTCCTTGTGTGATTCTAGGTGAGCATTATGAGGAGGCAAGGTGATGGCTCAAGCATCCTACTTCACTTGGGGAATTCCTTGTCTAAGAAAATTAGTTTAATATGTTATGAAGAGTTATCCTTAGATGCTCCAGGAATTTTTATTTTTTAATGTTTATTTTGAAATGTTATCCTTCGAGGTTTTAATTGGATTCTAAATATTATTTTCTTATGGATTATGTTTAAAGTATATTTTAATTATGCTTCCGCAACTTAAGGTTTTAAAAAAAAAAAAGGTTTCATTTACGTTAATGTAAAAGGTTTTGGTATGATCTTAGGCAGTATTTGTATAAGTATAAGTGGGTTCTATGGATATGGGTGACCTTATATCTCCCTATGTTCTAGGACTATCATGTCTCAAAAGTTGGGATGTGACAGACATCCTACTTACTCTATACTTAGTCTTAAGGACTAGGGTACTAAATTTGACCCACATCAAATTTTGGCACTGTTGTTGGGGAATATTTTTAGAATTTCTATTAACTTAGGGTAGTGAAAAGTTGTTTTAGGTTTTTATTTTCTGATTTTATTTTATTTTGCTTTGTTGTTTAATTTAGCCATTATGAGGCATTGTAGAAGTACTAATGATATTTTGCCATTTAATCTTGAGATTGAACTAACTTTGCATGGTTTATGTAGGGATCAAAGACAAAGAATAGAGAATTAGCAAAATTTGGTTGAAATGGCTGAAATGGAGAGTTGAACATTTGGCGATTTTGCCATGCCCGACATAACAAGTAGCTTGGGAGGAATCGTGGCTCTATCCATTACAAACAATAACTTTGAAATTAAGCCAAGCATCATTCAAATGGTGCAAAACAATCAATTTGGAGGTTTGCAAGGAGAGGATCCATATGCTCACATCTTACCCTTCCTTAATCTGTATGCAAACTTTAAGATCAATGGAATGTCAGACAATGCTATATGGTTAAGGCTCTTCCCTTTTTTTATCAGAGAGAAGGATCAACTTTGGTTGGCTAGTTTGTCAAGTGAATCAATCACCACTTGGGATCAATTAAAGCAAGATTTCTCCACAAGTACTTTCTACCACATAAGACTACAAATTTTCATAATGAAATCACTACTTTCAAGCAAAATGGGAACGAGACAATTTATATGGCTTAGGAGAGGTTCAAGGAACTTTAAAGGCAATACCCACACCATGGTTTGCCAAAATGGATGATTCCTCAAATTTTCTATAATGGGCTTATGAACGAGAATAGAATTGTCAATGCGGCTTCTGGTGGTAAATGGATGGACAAGATGGCAAGGGAGGCTGTCACTTTGCTTGAAGAACTTCCATCTCAAGGATATATGGGAGATGAGACAACCATGGAAAAAGCAAAAGGAATTTTGGAGCTTGACACCATCAACTTACTAACAACAAAGGTAGATACTCTCACCAAAATGGTAAGTAAACCTAAAATTAATTCTATAGAAAGTGCCAATGTTGTGTGTGAGTTATATGGAGGTCCCCATCCTTATTCTCAATGCAATTTAAGTTCTAATGAGGAAGCGAGTTATGTGCAAGGAGGGTTTAACCAAAGAATGGGTATAAACTCAAACCCCTATAACCCTCAATGGAAGAACCACCCTAGTTTTTCATGGTTAAGCCCATCCTTCCAATTAAACCCCCCATTTAACCAAAACACCAAACCACACAACCCATTAGGGTTTCCTATGAAACAAACTTTCATCCCCACCCAACCTAAATCGAACCTTGAAACTCTTATGGAGTAATTTGTTAACAACTAAATCACTATTAACAAACAAAGTGAGGAGCAATTTAAGCAAATTAATTCCAAACTTGAACAACTTACTACAACTGTATCCTAGAAACCCAAATTGCTCAATAAGCCTCTTCCTCCAACTTTAAGCCCTTGGGAAAGCTTCCTAGCCAATGGGAGTTTACACAAAGAGAAACTTGCCAAGCAATTACCTTAAGAAGTGGTAAAGAGGTTGAAAATATTGCTAATAAGAGTAAGAAAGTGATAGACAATGACATGATAGAAGTTGATGAGAGTAAAGGCAATGATGACATAGTGGATAGTAGTAAGAAGCATAAGAAGGAGGATGTCATACCATCCAAAGATGATGAACCCAAGGTAGATCTTAAAACACTACCTTTTCCTTAAAGGTTCATTAGGCATAGCTTTGATAAACAATTTGGCAAATTCCTTAAATATCTCAAGGAGATCACCATTACCATTCCATTCATGGATGCTATAAGAGATATGCCAGCATGGGTTAAGTTTTTAAAGGATATCATCAACCATAAGAGCAAGATTGAAGATTATGGGTTAGTTTCTCTAGTTGAAGAGTTTAAGGCCATATATTCTAAGTCCCCACCAAAGTAAAAAGATCCTGGTTGCTTCATCGTCCCTTGTGTAATTGGAGGTATGTATTTTGATAAGGCTTTATGTGATATTGGTGTTAGTGTTAGTCTCATGCCTTATTCCATTTATAGATGGCTGGATTTAGGAGAACTTAGGCTTACAAATATGTGTCTTTTAATGGCAAACAAATCTATCACTTATCCACTCGGCATTCTTGAAAATGTGCCAACTAAGGTGGGTAAATTTGTTATACCTGCCGATTTTTTTGTCTTAGACACAGAAGAACTTGAAATTCCTATCTTATTTGGGAGATCATTTTTAGTGATAGTGGGTGCAATCATTGATATGAAAAAGGGTAAGATTACATTTGAGGTGAATAATGAGTATATGGAATTTGATGTATTCAAAATGATGAAGTTTACACCAATGGAAGTGGCAAGTAGGATTGACTCAATTGATGTTATTGATGAATGCACTAATGAGGTAAAATATGATTATCTAAGTCAAGATCCTATTGCATCATACATAGTGCAAGAAACTGATGTGAAACTTTTGGAGGCTACTTCACACCATCCTCCTCTTAGGACTTTAAGGTTTGAACCTTTAAGGAGAGATGACGATCCAAAGTCTACTTTGCCAAATGAAGAAGGAAAGCTAGAGCTCAATCCTCTACCATCAAATCTAAGATATGTATTTCTTAACTCTAAATTTCCTTTTATTGTAAATTCATCTTTATCTAGTAATGATGTTGCTATTTTATGTGATGTGTTACTTTGTCATAAGAATGCTAGTGATTATTCTTTAAATGATTTGAAGGGCATTAGCCCAAATGTGTGTATGCATAGAATCATTTTAAAGGATAATGCTAAGCCTTCCATTAAAGGTCAAAGAAGACTAAACCCCACCCTTAATGATGTGGTAAGGAAAAAGGTAACTAAGTTGCTTGACAATGGAATTATATATTCCATTAGTGATAGTAAATGGGTAAGTCTTTTCCAAATTGTTCATAAAAGGGGTGGCTTAACGGTTGTAAAAATGAGTCCAATGATTTAATACCCACTAGAACTATCACGGAATGGTGTATGCATATTGATTATAGAAAGCTAAACAAGGCAACTAGGAAAGACCATTTCCATTACCTTTTATTGATCAAGTTCTTGAGATGTTAGCCAATTTCTTTTATTTTTGTTATTTAGATGGCCTTAGCAGTTTTTATTAAATTCCCATTCATCCCAAAGACCAAGCTAAAACTACATTTACATGCCCTCATGGTACTTTTGCCTTTAGGCATATGCCTTTCGGTTTATGTAATGATCCGGCAACTTTCTAAAGATGCATGTTTTCCATATTTAGTGATTTGATTGATGATTGTGTAAAGATTTTTATGGATGATTTCAGTGTTTATGGATCTAACTTTGAAAATTATTTAGAAAATCTTTCTAAAGTTCTTAATTGGTGCAAGGAGTAAGGATTAGTACTTAATTGGGAGAAGCGCCACTTCATGGAACAAGAAGGAATTATTCTTGGGCATTTGGTATCTAGAAGAGGCATTGAAGTTGATAGAGCGAAGATAGAAGTAATTGCAAATTTACCATCCCCAAAGTGTGTTAAGGATATAAGGAGCTTTCTTGGTCATGTGGGTTTTTATAGAAGGTTTATTAAAGATTTTTCTAAGATAGTGAAGCCATTATGTAAATTACTTGCTAAGGAGGCTGTTTTTGAGTTTGACGATGCATGTGTGGAAGCCTTTGAAACCTTGAAGAAGGCTTTTATATCAGCACCTATTTTGCAACTGCCTAATTGGGAGCAACCATTTGAAATTATATGTGATGCAAGTCACTTTACGGTGGAGGCTGTATTAAGGCAAAGGAAATAAGGTAAGCCTTATGTAATCTACTATGTTAGTAAGTTACTTAATGATGCTCAGATCAACTATACCACTATGGAGAAAGAGTTACTTGCTATTGTTTATGTATTTGACAAATTTAGAGCATATCTAGTGGGGCAAAAAGTGATTATTTCTTCAAATCATGCTACTCTCAAATATCTTCTAAGTAAGAAGGATGCAAAACCTAGGCTCCTAAGGTGGATTTTAATACTCAAGAGTTTAATTGGGAGGTGAGAGTTAAGAAAGGAAGTAAGAACCTCCTTGCAGATCATCTATCAAGCCTTGATCAAGAGGGATTAAAAAGGAATGATGATGGTATGCCAATTAATGAGACATTCCATGGTGAACATTTACTTAGTTTAGCATTAAAGGAGCTTTCATGGTTTGCGGATATTGCGAATTTTTTGATAAATGGTGTTTTGCCTTATGGATTGGATTATAAAAAAAGGAAGAAATTTTTTCATGATAGTAAATTCTAGTATTGGGAGGAACTTGTGATAAGTGCCAATGAATGGGTAATATCTCTAGGAGACATGAGATTCTTTTGAATGGAATTCCTTGAAGTTGAACTTTTGATGTTTGGGGCATGGATTTTATAGATTTTTTGTTCTTTAGGCTATAAGTGTATTTTGGTTATGGTTGACTATGTCTCAAAATGGGTGGAAGCAATACCAACCATTACCAATGATGCAGGGTTGTTAAGAAAATGCTTAAGAAAATAATTTTTCTTAGGTTTGGTACTTTTAAGGCATTGATAAGTGATGGAGGCTTACATTTTTGTAATCAAGTCATTAATAGTCTTTTGAAAAAGTATGGGGTAAGACATAAGGTTGCTACTCCATATCACCCATAAATAAGTAAACAAGTTGAGGTGAGTAATAGAGAGATTAAATAGATTATTGAGAAAATGGTTTCTTTTTCAAGGAAGGATTGGGCATTAAAACTAAACGATGCCTTATGGGCATATAGGACAGCCTTTAAAGCCCTAGTTGGCCTTACCCCTTATTAATTGGTCTATGGTAAGTCTTGTCACTTGCCTGTAGAACTTGAACATAAGGCATATTGGCCAACAAGGGCTTTGAATTTTGACTTGAAGAAAGTGGAAGAAAAAGGCTACATCAACTTAATGAATTAAAGGAATTAAGAATGAATGCCTATGAAAAAAGCAAAGTTGTATAAGGATTGTACTAAGTTATGGCAAGACAAGCATTTGACTAATAAGGAATTTCATGATGCAGAACTTGTTTTTCTTTACAATTCAAGATTAAGATTATTTCCTGGGAAGTTAAAGTTAAGATGGTCAGGTCCTTTCAAGGTTATAAAAGTTCATCCCTATGCAACAATTGAAATTACTAATGACAAGGGAGAAACTTTCAAGGTTAATGGACATCGTCTTAAGCCGTACTTAATTGGAGAAGCAATTGATCAAAGAAGGTCAATACCTCTCTCCACACCTTAGTTTGGCAAAGGTATGGTCAAGCTGTAGACCTTTAAATGTAGCATGGTAAGTTTTCTTTCATTATAATAATTTTTAAAAAATATATATATAATAATTTTAAGTTGTTTTGTTGTATGCCGAGTTATGCCCTTTAGTGTCGACTCATTACAGAGACTGGGCATGCTAAGTCATGCCATTGGCACTGATTCATGATAGAGAGGATGGATGCCAAGTCATGCCCTATGTACCGAGTCATGCCCTCTCTACAACTCAATTTCAGTTTTTTTCTGTTTTAAGTTTTTGATGTTTTGCATTAGTTTTGTTTTCTTTTAATTATTATTCCCTTTTTATTTTTCATATATTTTTTACTTTCCATTTAACTAATCAAATTATCTTATTTAATATTCCAAATATTTCAAATTCAAAGTGTAGAGTCATGCCTTTTCCTAATAAAGGTCATGAGCTTTCACATCCTTCTTACACCCTAGCCTATATAAACACCTAATTCCCATCCTTTTTTTAGAATTTTCAACCCTCCCAATTAATATACATGGTTTCTCAAGCCTCCCCTTCACCTATTTTAACTTTCTTTCATTGGTTTCCATTTCCCTAAGCATCATCTCCTTCTTCTTTCAAACTAATAGCCATCTTTCTCTTGTATTCTCTGCATTATTTTCACTTTGATATGGGTAAGACAAGGGGCTCTTCATCTTCAAGGCCATGAGAAGAGCATGAAATGGAGGATTTGGCATCCATCTACAAGGCTAAGTTCCCCATTCTCTCACATGAAGAAGGTGCTAAATTCTCAACTTTAAAGTATAAGGATATCATCTCTCATAAGTATATTCCCCTTTCTTTAATTAAAAATGTAGGCATGGAAGACAATTTCCATCAATTGTTAACTAATTGTGGGCTTAAAAAATTCGTGTCTATAGAAGAACATTCTTATATTGATTTGGTTACTGAATTATACACATCTTTGGATGTAAACCTAAAAGACTCATATATTTTAGAATTTCATATGTTAGGAAAGAAACACCAACTCACATATAGTTTTATGCATAAGGTGTTTGGTTTTAAGGAAGATGGTATGTGTGATGCTCCTAAGTCTTTTAATATCATTGAATTTTGGACCTTTTTGACTAATTTGCAAACCCCTTTTGAACTAAAAAAAGGTAAGGCAATGTTTATTAAAGACTTAAAATTTTGGTTATTGCATAAAGTCCTTGCCTGTGTTGTTCTCCACAAGTCTGAATTTAATAGAGTTTCTGCATAAGAGTTGTTTTTGATGTGGTGTATTCATACTAAAAAGCAAGTGTGTTGGACCTATTGGATTTTTAATCAACTTTTAACTTGTGCTGCACGTAAGGACGGTCTATTAACACATGGTCATATTGTTACTATCATTGCTAAATTTTTTAATATTGATCTTGGCAATTTTTCTACTGTTTTTAAGCACTCTTATTTCACTAAACAAGCTTTCTTAAGAGGTGAAATAGTGGATAGTTCCTTTCGCTTGATTTCGGCACAGTCTAGGTCATATTGGAAAGATTTGGCACATCCTTTCCAAGATGAGGAGGATCAAGCTAGTGAAGAGTAGCCTCGCCATAAGGAACCATTTGCTTATGTCCTTCCTCCATCTTTGAATGAGCCAAGTGGTGTAAATGGCTCATTAAATAGGGAGACACAACTTTTAGAGCAACTTTTGGAGAATCAAAGGGTGATGCAATGCCAATTGAATGATATGGGGCTTGGAACTAACAATTTGATCGCCGCTACTATAAGATGGAGTATAAGATGAAATAGTTCTTTGACCAATCTAGGTACAACATTTAGTCTCCTCCACCATCTCCATTGGTAGATTGAGGAAGTGTTTCTTTCCTTGGATTCACATTGGGGACAATGTGAAATTTTAAGTGTGAGGGAGGGGTAGTTAGTATTTGTTTTGTTTTGCTCTTATTTTTATGTTTTTTGTGTTAGTGTGTTGCATACATGTGTGTTTGTTTTCGCTTTTGCATCAAAATACCAAAAATTTTCCTTTTTATCACTTTGTCTTCTTCTCATGCATTAGTAGGCTCTTGCCTAAGTTCATTTTAAACTTGAAAGGAGTTACATTATAATATTAAGTTAATGAATGAATTTTTAGTTTTCAATTGGTAGAATCTTCAAGTTTCATGTAGTATTTCTTTGAAGTTTTTCTTTTTATCTCATTTTTATTATTTTCAAGGTTTAAAAATTATCTAGTCAACTTACGCCTAAATACTAGAATTGTAAGGATTTAAGTTTTGGGTTTTAGGGATTTAAGTTGCCTAAGGGAAACTATAGCCATACTACGAGTAACTGATTTTTTAATAATGGATGAGGACACAAAATGAAGTAAAATAAAAATTTTGATGCTTGTCGGCATCATGCATTTTGAGTAAGTTGTATATAAGTGAGTATGCTCCTTAAATACATTCATTAGAAAAGAATGTGTGATGTCACTAGTAGAATTATTAAAAAAAATGAGTTAAACTTATAAAAAAAAAAAGAAGAGAGAATAAATGTCTAAAAATTCCATAAGGTTAATGAGTTTGTGCATGTGCTTAATTTCTGTCCTAAAGGCTATTTTCATCTTTAGAATCCTAAGCTTAAAGAATGAATATTTTAGCTAAAAAAGCTTGGTTAGGACCTTGACTCCATAATTTTGACTTTGTTCTTGATAAGAATGAGATAAAAAGATAAACTTAGGGCTTATTCTATGAGGCTTGTCATCTTTATCATTGTTGAGCATTGAAGGTTAATTTGTTAACACTTTTCCTCCTATACTCCTTCAATGATTAAAAGTAACTTAGAGAGAATACTACATCTATTTTGGAGAAGACAAAGGAACTTATTACCCTTTTTAATCTTTATTTCTTATTTGAGGACAAGCAAAGTCTAAGTATAGGGGAATTTGGTATGATGCAAAATAGCATAAATATTTAGGGCTTTATTTACATAGTTTGTGTGTTGCATGTGTTGTTTTTACTTATCATTTCTAGAATTTGGTATGTTTGATCTTGTTTTTGAGTTTTATAGGTTGTCATGGGTTTAAGACTATACTTTTAAGGAGAAATGGGTGCAAGGAATCAAGATGGGGCCATAGAGCAAGCAAAGGAGCAACCTAAAGCAAAGGGAGAAAGGCTGAGCCTGTCACAAGTCATGCCATGGGTGTTGACTCATGACAGAAAGGAATGTTGTCGAGTTGTGAAGACTGTGATGACTTATGATAGAGACAGATAGTCACAAGTCATCCCTTTTATCATGAGTAGTTACCACACTTCTTTAACATGCCTTTTCATAATTATATCCCTTTGGAAGAGGGATGACTTAGGACACTTAAGAGTCTATAAATACTTGAATTTGACTATAATTTTGTATTAAGAACACTTAGTTTTTGTTTGAAATACTTAGTGTCATTTTAATTTTATTTTGAAGTGTCAAGCAAAAGACATTTTTAAGAGTTCAAGGAAGACATTAAAGAAAGCTACTCAATATCAAGTAATTTCCTGGAGAGTATTAAAGAATTCATCAAAAAAAGTTTCCTCTCCCTTTTTTCTAAATTAGTTACTTGATGCTTGAAATGTTTTCTTATTGTTATTTAGTTTTTGACACTATCTATTTTGGCTGAATTCTTGCTTACTAGAATTGCAATGACGAATTAATTTTATGAACTACATTCTTAATATGCATGAGTGATTTAATTTCGATTAAGTCTTACATTGTGTTATGTATGCTTAATCACCACATATAACTTGTTAGTCATGTTGTTCACAATGAGAGTTGGGGCATTTTGGTGGAAATATAATTGAAATTACTCAAAAGTTAGGAGAGAACTTGGAGACAAACAATCCACTTTGAGGAGTTAAAGAATTGGCATGAAACTTATTGATTTTAGTTTATCTTCATAATGACATGAGAATGCTTATAGACTTTAAATTAAAATACTCTTAATTGACAATGAGAGTTGCTTTTAAAAATTATTAGTCATATTATCCATTCATTGCATGTGTTTATATGTTGTTAACTTTAATAGTTTAAGATTAATTTTGAGTTGTAATTCTAATATGCATTGTTTGTTGTTATTAATTAAAGTAATAATAAATCTTTATAATTTTATATTAGTTAGAATAAATCAACATCTTTTTTGATTTTATTTGCCTATCCATCTTAGTATTTACTCAGTTAATATAAAATTTGTCCAAATTTCCTAGTGTTCGATTACTCTATACTTAGTCTTAAAGACTAGGGTAGTAAATTTGACCCACATCATTTCATCAATGGTGATGCTATCTTAGATAAGTCCTATACAAATCTACGACAATAGCAAGCCATGCCCAAGAAACTTTAAACTTCATAAACTATTATGGGTTATAGCCAATTGGCTACTGCTTCAACTTTTTTGGAGTCAACTTGGATTCCTTCTTTAGTTATTACATGCCCAAGAAAATTGACTGACTCCATCCAAAATTCACACTTAGACAACTTTGCGTATAGCTGGTGATCACATAGTGTTTGTAACATGATCCTTAGATGCTCTTCATGCTCTTCTTTACTCTTAGAGTAAATTAGAATGTCATTGATGAACACGATCACAAACTTGTTAAGGAATGGTCTAAATACTTAGTTCATCAAGTCTATGAAAGCAGTAGGAGCATTTGTCAGACCGAATAATAGGAAAGTGAACTCATAATGACCGTATCTTGTATAAAAAGCAGTCTTATAGATGTCTTCTCCATGGATCTTTAGTTGATGATAGCCAAACCTCAAGTTGATCTTTGAGAAATAGCCAGCTCTTTGTAATTGATTAAAAAGATCATCTATCCTTGGCAAAGGATATTTGTTCTTCACCGTGACTTTGTTAAGTTAGTGATAATCAATATACATAAGAATGAGCTATCCTTCTTCTTCATGAATAGCACTGGAGCTCCCTATAGTGAGCTATTCGGTTAGATAAAACCCTTATCAAGTAGGTCATACAGTTGCATCTTTAATTCTTTCAATTCTACCGATGCCATATGATATGTTGGTATTAATATAAGTTGCATGCCCATTAATAGCTCGATGTTGAACTCAATCTCACGATCTAGTGGTATCCTGGGTAGATCCTCGAGAAAATGTCCATGAATTCATCTACCATTGGTACGCTTTTGCCTCGCACAATGGCCTTTTTGTCAGTATCGACTACATGAGCTAAATATACTTGGCACCTTTTCCTTAACATCCTTCTCTTTCCCAAGGTTGATATCAATTTTGGAGTTCCTATCTCCTTGGTACTTAAACTCCACCCCATCCTTAGTTTAAAACTCTACCAACTTTTCTCCACAGTCGATACAAGCTCTATGCTCATAAAGCCAGTCCATTTCTAAGATTACGCTAAATTCTAGCACATCAAGTTCTAGCAATTCTATAGAAAGTTTTCATCCATTAATGGCTACCTCACAATCCTTAAACACATATTTCACTTTCATTACTTCTTCTAAAGGAGTTGACTCTACTAAGGGTTCGATCATTAATTCCTTATTTCTACCAACACTCTTAGTAAAGCATAATGATACAAAAGAATGCATAGCATGGTGATACAAAAGAATGCATAGCATGGAATCAATTAAGCATCTTGCACTAGAATTTTGGATAGGAATGATACCTATGATGGCAGTGTGCGAAGTGCAGGCCTCATATTAATTCAATGTGAAGACTCGACCTTTGCTCTTATTGTCTGCAGCCGATGCGTTTCCAGTAGCTAGCCCTTTGTTCTTGGCTCCTTGTCCTTAGGGTTGGAATGGTCTAGGTTGAGGAGGTGCTGAGGTCACTTTTCTTGCACTCCTTGTCTAAAAGCAATCATTGATGAAATGACCCATTTGCCCACACTTTAAGCATGCACTAGAGATTGTTCAGCACACTCCATGATGTTTTTATCCACACAGGCCATAAGTGTGGAAATTCTACTTAGCTTGGCCATTTTGTTGTCTAGGTGTTGAAATTGCTAGTGATAATTCCTTTGCCAAACCTCCTCCTCCCCTACACTGGCCTCCATGTCCCTTGCTCTTGTGCTTCCCTTTTTGCTGACGTTCAGCTCATTTAGCTCTCTCAGAGTTATATCTCTTTTCCATTATCTTGGCCTTATCTATTAGCTTATCCAAGGTTAAGAATTTAGTTGCTGCCAAGGAGTTAAATAGTGGTGTAACCAATCCTCTCAAGAAATGATTAATGTGGCTAGATTTAATAGGCATGATGTTGGTGGTGAATTTGCTGAGTCGATTAAATTCTTTAGCATATTCTAATACCGACATTCTAAGTTTCTGCTTCAACTGCTCAAACTGAAGCACCCTATTTTGCCTCTCACGTTCAGGCAAGAATTGATCCATTAACTCTTACTTAAATTTTGACCACAGAGGTGGAATTGATCCATCAACTCTTACTTAAATTTTGATCACAGAGGTGGGTTAGCTCCATATAGCCCCTCCTCTGTATTTCTTTCATACTAGTACCATGCTTCTTTCTTGAGTTGGAGTCCTACCAACTTAATTACCTGAGTGTCTGAGTATGACAATCGATGGACTAGCTTGTCCATCTCATCTAAGAATTCATAAGGGTCATCCCCTCATTAGGTAATTGCTTCCTCATCGTAGAAAGTAAGTGGCTATAGCTTCTTGAAATCCAAGATAGACATCTCCTCATCATATAGCCGCTTCCTTTCCCTCTATGTAGGTGCCACTACCACAGGAGGCAAGGCTCTATTCCTTTCTTGTGTTGGCGGCACTTTCAGCCCTTGAGCTTATAGCTCATCCAATTCCTTATGCAAGTCCCTCATTTCCTCACGTATAACATGAACCTCTTACGAAGAGGCTTACTCACTAAAGCCTATAGTTAGTGCCCTCAAGTTAGATCTCTCTCTTGACCTTACAGGTGTAGAGGCATCATTTAAAATAGTGTCTAATATCACATCCTCACTAGCCTTAACAGGATGGGCAGCTATGCAGACTTTCTTCTTGGGAGGCATTTTGCTATAACGGTAAGGGAATTTAGTGTTAACTCCCTTCTAACCCATCTAATCCCATTATAATATCATACTTACCATACATTTTACATGAGTACACATCATATCATATCACATCTCAGATCATATCTCGCATAGCATATATCACGTAGCATATATCACATATCATGGCATGTATCTTGTATCATAATCATGTAACATATAACTTATAGTATCATAAACTTCCCTATCATATGTAAGTTAATCATGTCATAGGCAATAAAAGAAATCATTCCATACTAAATTGCTAAGCAAACAAATAGTATTATTTGCATCACATAAATCCTATACCACCAAGCCAATAGTTATCAACTACCAAAGCAAATCTCAACTGTGTCCCTTGGTCACATCCCATTTTTGGAGACATGACGATCCTAGAACATGGAGAGACATAAGGTCACCCACGGCTATACAACCCACTCATACATATGCAAAAATTGCTTAGGATCGCACCAAACCTCATACATTAACTTAATAAAACCTTTTATAAAGGAAAAACCTTAAGTTGCAAAAGCTAAAAGTATACTTTAATATAATCCATTAGAAAATAATAATAAGACTCCAAGTAAATTCTCCAACATAATATCTTAAAGTAAAGTTCCCATAACAACTCTCGGAGTGTCTAAGGACTCAACATAGTATGGTATTATTATAACTTTGACAAGGGAATTTCCCAAGTGGAGTAGGTAGCTTGAGCGATTACCTTGCCTCCTTATAATGCTCACTTGGAACCACATAAGAAAAAAGGAATGAGATAGATGATCTTAATAAGTAAATAATAAGACTTGAGTAATAACACATATCCCTTTTATAAGGGTTCATCGATCATGGCTCTTAGTTTGCAAATTAACAAGGTTCATAGATATTAAACTTATAACTCATAACATATAGAGTGAAGGCTATTGCCTTGTCCACTTATAACATAAATATAGAGTGAAAGCTGCTACCTTGTTCACTCATAACATAATATAGAGTGAAGGCCACTGCCTTATCCACTAATAACATAATATAGAGTAAAGGTCGCTGCCTTGTCCACTCATAACATAATATAGAGTGAAGGCCACTGCCTTGCCCACTCATAACATAAATATAAAGTGAAGGTTGTTGCCTTGCTCACTTGTAAGATAAAGGAGAGGTAATAGTAGCATTGAAGAATGTAATCACTAGCAATATAATAACATTAGATGTTTTGCTTATTGAACAAAAAAATAAACAATAGCGTGGCTCTAGAAAGAAAGTAAGGCATGGTAACAATCACAAGGTTCTTTCTTATCATGGAATAAACAACATGGTTTTAGACCAATTGTCCTTTGGCAACTCAAGCTTAACAATGAAATCATATAGTTATAATTTAGGATAGAAAAGAACTTGGGTTTCAAAGATCTCAAAGGCTCACATAACATAATATCACATACTTGTAACATGGCATAATGTTTACTCACACTTGTAACATGAATACAGTGTTTACTCATCTTATGGTTCCTTCACTCTTAGTACACATAGCCCTTTTAAACCTCTAAAACTCCTTAAGCTCTAACATAATATTTAATTCAATATTTAGTAATTATTTAATCATGATGCTATCCTATCCCATAACCATCCCATGCACATATAACATTCACATACACTTAGAGTTGCACATATAAGTGCACTTCATCACTTGCACATAACATGTTGACCTTAAAAGTCCTGTAAACTTAGCCTTTATAGGCCCATATGAAAACTTATTATAATTTATGTCAATACCTTTCTAAAATCAACACAATAGCATTATCATAAAGTCAATTCACTTTAACAATCATCTTAGTGCACTTAACACTTCCATATATGTCAAATTAACAAATAACCTTTCAAGTGTCATGTTTATCTCTTATGACCAATTCATTCAATCAATCTCTTCATCAATTCAAGATCATTAATTCATTATCAAGTCATTATAAAGCCTACTTCCATATTATCCAATCACATTCACATTGCAATCATAACATAAGGTTAAGATACCTTAAGTATGCCAAATTATCTCTAACCTTGTCTAAAGTCATTCCTTCAACCAACATGCAATTTAACCATTTATCATTCATTCACATGTGCCAATAATCAACAAAATACATCACATAAAAATTATAGACATTGGGATAAAAATCCCAATGTAGGTCGAACACATCATCAAGAAGAAAACCTAAACTTTTTTACTTTTCGCACTTTCTGTCTATTACAGTAACATGCAGAAATATGGTTTGAACCAAGATTTTTTATGTAAAAATAACAAAAGTCATTTTAGAACATGAAACCATAGGAATCGGCACCCGTTGGTATAACATATGCATGAAAATTCCAATTTTAGGTTTTAGGATGAAAAACCATGCGTTTTCTTGTTTCCGGTATTTTTCGGTTATTGTAATAAAATGTAAATAGGTGTTTTGAACCATTATTTTTCATCCAAACAAGAAAAATATCAGTTTATAACTCCATCATATGCAAATCAGTATCCACATACATATGTAATCATAGAATTTTCTAACTTTTAAGTTCTAGAACAAAAACCTTGAATTTCCTTCTTTTTTTTGAAACTTTTCGGTCATTACAGTAATATGCAGAAATATGTTTTAATTTGATATTTTTATCTAAACACATTAAAAATCCATTTAGAAAATAAATATTTAGAAATCACCCCCCTTGTAGTGTTTATGCATGAAAATTTCAATTTTGAGTTGTAGGATTCACCTTTGGAGAAATCGCGTAGAGAGGTTGGGGTTTTTAGTAGAAAAATTGATTTCTCTCTCAAGAATTCACCTAGGCAAAATTTTATCAATCAAAATCAGTGAATATTTAATTCAAAATAATTTTCACATGATTAGTTTCATAAAAATTAGATAGCAAATTGAAAGAAAAGGAAAAACTTACGAAACGGTCGTGAGATCGCAAAGTTTGAAAGTATTTTGTGAATTTTGGTAGAGAGAAATATTTTGAGAGAATTTGTCTACCAAAAAATGAAATAAAAGAATGGTGGCTGCTGGAATGAGGGGCTGGCTGAATTTTCATAATTTATATGTAAGGTTTTGGGCAATTTCCAAGATTACCCTTAGTGAACTAGGTTAGGAGTGTTTTTATATTGTAGGCTTTTAGGTATTTGGACTTTTTATTTAATTTAAGGGCTGATTATAAGTAATTAAAAATAAAATATTTTTCATATTATTTTTATTAGAAATTTCCCCCAAAACAATTTATTTAAAAATTATTTTAAAATACTCATAAAATTATTTTATGCTTAAAAATTGTCTTTTTGCATCAAAATTCATTTTATGTAAAATAAATTATTTTATGCTAATACACTTTATATAAATCATTTATTTCACAATAATAACTCATATTATGCATATGAAAATAAATTTAATATGCCACATACTCATCAATCACATAGCAAATAAATTCCCATTAAATGCACACACTTAGCTTTAATAGTTCTAAGTCAAGCAAATTGGTCATGAAAACTGCTAGGGTAAGTGTGGGTTGTTTCACCCTCATCATGATCAATGTTAGGTAGCTTCCAGTGTCACTCAGGTGAATAATTGATAAGAGGACAATTGGTAGAAATGTGATTGAAACCATGGCATTTATAGCAAAGTAAATCTTTATCCATCGCGCTACTCGTCGAGGACAAAGTCCTAGATGGCAAGTGACAAAAATCTCCAGGTGCGTTCTCATCCACTTGTTCAACACCTCTAGTCTTAAGCTACTTTTCGTTCTCCCTTAAGGCAAGAACCAATAACCTAATACATCAATTTTTTTCCATCAAATCTGAGCAGTCACTCTTTTATTTCTGAATCTTACTATAAACCCAGTCATGGTCTGAATACTCCTTGAGGTCCTCTTCTTCAGGCATCTTCTCTTCCTTATGGTGAGTCATAGGCACAACTTTCTCAAACATCTCTCCCCATTTCCTCTTGCATGCCACACTCGGTGCTCTAGGTCACAGTCCTCTAGGAGGGGTAATCTTCTTGGTCATCTGGTCAAAGAATCGTAAGGCACACAAACAATAACAAGGAGTACTATAACTTATTAGGATTTCAAGGAACTATACTAGCGATAGATTGCAAGTGACATGATAGGAAAATTCCTATACTCCAGGATTATACTTAATCAACCATTAAATAGACAAGTCTAAACTAGACTTAAAAACTACAACTCTGATACAAACTTTGTCACATCTCAATTTTTAGAGATATGATGGTCCTAGAACATGGCGAGACATAAGATCACCTACGCCCATAGAACCCACTTATGCATATGAAAACATTACTTAGGATCATACCTAAACCTCATACATTAACTTAATTAAACCTTTTATAAAGGAAAACCTTAAGTTGCCGAAGAATAGTGAAAATATACTTTAAATACAATCCATAAGAATAAAATATTTAAAGACTTCAAAATAAATCATCAAACATAATGTTCTAAAATATGACTCCTAGAGAAACTAAGAGACTCTCCATATCATAGTATAATAAAAGACTCGAACAAGGAAAACTCCCATGTGGAGTAGGTTGCTTGAGCTAACACCTTGCCTCCTCAAATTGCTTACTTGGAATCACATAAGGAAAAAGGGTGAGATAGATGATCTCAATGAGTAAACAATAGAACTTTAATAATAACACATATCCATCAAGGGTTCATAATTCATAAATTCATGGTTTACAACTTAGCACGGTTCACAGAAATCAACTTGTAAACTTATAACTTATAGAGTTGATGGCTTATTAGCTCATTCACTCAAGGGAGAAGTGGCACCATACTAAATTCCAACTCTCAACTTGTAACTTGTAAAGAGTCATAAAACTGATCAGGCTCTATGGCTAGAACTACCCCTTCTAGCTAGGTGGATACATTATTCTATCCATCGGGTTAAGACCATGTGCATAGGTACCGATGATTACCTACATCGGCATGAGGATTTTTGCATAAAGGGTTCATAGATACTATAGCTAAAGCTTGTGGCAATCACTTATAATAATAGCATTGAAGAATGCAATCACATGTAACATAATAGCAATAACAGTTTAGCTTATTGAACAAAAGATAAATAACAGTGTAGTTCCAGAAAGAAAGTAAGGTAAGGTAATAATTACAAAGATTCTTTCTTATCATTGAATAAACCTTTATAAATTCAGACCAATTGTCCTTTGGCAACCCAAGCTTAACAAAAAATTCATCTAATTTATAATTTAGTATAGAAAGGAACTTGGGTTTTAAGAATCTCAAAGGTTCACATAGCTTGATAATTTGTACTTGTAACTTGAACATAATCTTTACTCACCTTGTGGTTCCTTTGCTCCTAGTACTTGTAGCCCTTTGAACTTCTACTACTCCTCAAGCTCTAACATAATATTTAATTCAATACTTAGCATTTGCTTAACATCATGCTATCCTACCCATAACTAACCAATGCATATAGAACATTCACATATACTTAGAGTTGCACTTTGAAGTGAACTCATCAATTGCACATAACATGTTGACTTTTAAAGTCTCATACACTTAGCCTTTTTAGGCTCATATGAAATCACATTATAACTCATATTATGACTTTTCTAAAGTAAACACAATATATCATGATCTTAATATCAATTCTATTTAACATTCAACTTAGTACACTTAAAACTTTACATATATATCAACTTAATAAGTAACCTTGAAGAGTCATGCTTATCTCTTTTGAAAAAATCATACCATCCATCTCATAGTCAATTTAAGATCATTGATTTATTATTAAGACATCATAAGACCTATTTCACTTGTCACTTAATCATATACACATATTAATCATAACATAGTAATTGGGTTAGTAAACTTTAGGTAGGCCAAATTGTTTATAGGCTTGTCTAGAGTTATTCCTTCAACCCACATGCAATTAAATCATTTATTATTTATATATACATGTCAATAATCATTAAAATATATCATAAAAAAACTATAGACATTGGGATTAAATTCTTAATGTAGGCTGAATGCACCCATTAAGGAAAAACATAAAATTTCTCACTTTTTGTACTTTCCATTCATTATAGTAATATGCAAACACATGATTTAAACTAATATTTTCATGTAATCTTAACAAAAATCATTTTAGAATGCTTTAATATACCAATCAATACCCATCTTAAAATATGTGTATGAAAATTTTTCAACTTTAGGTTTTAGGGTGAAAACCATGAATTTTCTTGCTTTTTGTACTTTTTCGATCATTACAGTAATATATGGACATATGATTTAAATCAATATTTTTCATCTAAACATAACAAAAATCAGTTTTGAACACATTCAAACATAAATCAGTAGCCCCCCTTGAATAATTGTGTGAAAATTTCAATTTTGAGTTTTAGGGTTCACCTTTAGAGGATTCGCGAAGAAAGGGTTGTGTTTTCAGTTGAAAATCAGTTTCTTCTTCAAAATAATCACCTAGGCCAAATTTAACCAAAATAAAAATAGTAAATACATAGCCTAAAATAGTTTTCTCATGATTAGTTTCATAAAAATCAAATAGTATATTGAAAGAAGAGAAAAACTTACGAAAACGGTCACAAAATCGCAAGGTTTCAAGGCACCTTGTAAATTTCGGTTGAGAGAATATTTTTGAGAGAATTTTTCTATAAAAATTCTAAAAACAATAGAATGGTGGCTGTCTCCGTAGAGCTGGCCGAATTTTAGCTTATATATTTAGGGTTTTGGCAAAATTACAAGTTTGCCATTAATGAGCTAGATTATGAGTGTTTTGGTGTAGTGGGCTTTTGGAAAATTAGGCCTTTTGTTTAATTTATGGGCTGATTATAGGTAATTTAAAATAAAATACTTTTCTTATTATTTTCATTGAAATTCTCCCTAAAAAATTTATTTAAAAATATTTAAAAATGCTCATAAAAATTATTTTATGCTTAAAAATCTCTTTATGCATGAAAATTCAATTTATGTGCAATAAATTATTTTATGCTTATGCACTTCATATAAATCACTTATTTCACCATAATAATTCATATTATGCATTTTAGAGTTAATCTAATATGCCACATACTCATCAATCACATAACAATAAATTTTCATAAAAGCACATACTTAGTCCTAATAGTTCTAAATTCAAGTAAATTGTTATGAAACTCCTAGGGTGAGTGTGGGTTGTTACATTAGCTCCTAATGCCTATAGCCCTTGCACCTCTAATAATCCTCAAGCTCTAACATAACATTATAATTCAATGCTTAGCATTTGCTTAATATCATGCTATCCTATCCAAAAGATAGCCAATGCACATATGTCATTCACTTATACTTGGAGTTGCACTTAGAAGTGTACTCATCACTTGCACATAACATGTTGACTTTTAAGTCTTCCATACTTTTCCTTCTTAGGCTTATATAAAATCACATAATAACTCATACTAAGACTTTTTTAAAGCCAAACAAAATAAATCATGATATTAATATCAATTCAATTTAACGTCGAACTTGGTACACTTAATACTTTCCATATATATCAATTTAACAAGTAAACCTTAAAAGAGTCTTACTCGTCTCCTTTAACCAAACCATACAATCAATTTCATAGTCAATTTAAGGTCATGAATTCTGAATTAACTCATCATAAAGCCTAATTCTCATGGCACTTAATCATGTACATATATTAATCAAACATGACAATTAGGTTTTCTGAAACACTTTAAGTGTTTGCTTTAGCTCCTCCTTCAACCAACATGCAATTAAATCATATATCATTCATATATATATATTAACAATCATTAAAATGTGTCATACAAAAACTATGGGCCTTGGGATCAAAATCCCAAGGTAGGTCGAACCACATATTATGGAAAAATCATGGATTTTCTTACTTTTCACACTTTTTGATTATTATAGTAATATATAATTGTAAACATAAAAAAATTAGTTTAGAAATCAAAGACACATAAATTTCCCTTCTTATTATACTATGCATGAAATTTCCAACTTTTAGGTTTTAGGGTTCACCTTTGATGGATTTGTGAAGAAAGAGTTGTGTTTACGATTGAAAATCAGTTTCTCCATTAAGAAAAACAACCTAGGCTGAATTTAATAAGAAAAAAAATAGTAAATACACAACCCCATATGGATTAGTCATTATTAGTTTCATAAAAATAAAATAGTAGCCTGAAAGAAGATAAAAAGTTATGAAGACGATCACAAAATTGCAAGGTTTGGAGGCACCTTATGAATTTAGGTTGAGAGAGAATTTTTGAATTTCGGTTGAGAGAGAATTTTCGAGAGAATTTTCGTATAAAAATCTTATGGGAAAATAGAATGATGGTTGCCATGACTCAAGGGGGCCAAATATAAGGTTATTTTTAAGGTTATGGTGCAAAATTACAAGTTTACCATTAATGAGTTAGGTTAGGATTATTTTGGTGTGTTGGGCTTTTGGTGATTTGGGTCTTTAATCTAATTTATGTACTGATTTTAAATAATTAAAAATAAAATATTTTGCTTCTTATTTTCATTAAAATTCTCCCAAAAATATTTAATTAAAAATATTTTAAAAATGCTTATAAATGTTATTTTTTGCTTTAAAATCGCTTTGTGCATGAAAATTCACTTTATATGCAATAAATCATTTTATGCTTTTGCATTTCATATAAATCATTTATTTTATATCCAAAATTCATATTATGCATATTAGACCTTGTCATATCTCAACTTTAGGGACATGATGGTCTTAGAACATGGGGAGACATAAGGTCACCCATGCTCGTAGAACCCACTTATACTTATGCAAATCATGCCTAGGATCATACCAAACCTTATATAGTAACTCATTTAAAACATTTATATGAAAACCTTTAGTTGCAAAAGACAATAATTAGATACTTCACATACAATCCATAAGAAAATAATATTTAGAATCCAGTTGAAACCTTAATAAATAATATCTCAAAATAAATGCCCAAAAAATAAATATTCTCGGAGCGTTTAATGACAACCCTTCATAGCATAGTATTATTAAAGACTTAGAGAAGGAATTTCATAAATGATGTAGAATGCTTGGGCAATCACCTTGCCTCATATTGCTCACCTAGAACCATACAAAGAAGAAGGGGTGAGATAGATGATCTCAATGAGTAAACAATATAGCACATACAATAGCATATATCCCTTTAAAAAGGAAACCCATAGCTTATAACACATAGTTTATGATTCACAATTCATGAATCAAAGTTACAATGTTCGCAGAAATCACACTTGTTACTTATGAGTGAAGACCCTGCTCAATTCACTCGTGAGTAAAGACCCTACTCAATTCACTCAAGGGAGAGATGGCCTCATACCAAATTCCAACTCCTAACCCATAACTTATAAAGTCATGAAACTGATCAAGCTCCATGGCTAGAACCATCCTTCTAGTTGAGGTGGATACACTATCCCTATCCATTGGGTTAAGACCATATGCATAGGTTTTAATGATTACCCGCATCAATACAAGGATTTTTGCATAAAGGATTAGAGGTACCACAGCTATAGCTAATGGTATTCACATATAACAATAGCACTTAAGGTAACATTAACATGTACCACAATAACAATAGCAGTTTAACTTTTTGAACAAAAGATCCAATAATAGTGTTGTCTAGAAAGAAAGTAGGTAAGGTGCAATCTCAAAAAGGTTTATCATATCATTTAATAAACATTATTGGTTTTCGGACCAATTGTCCTTTGGCAACCCAAACTTAACAAAGAAATCATATAATCAAATTTAAAATAAAGTGAACTTGGGTTTCAAGAAATCTCAAAGGTTCCCATTAACTTAATCATGATAGCTTGCACTTGTAATAATAGCATAATGTTTACTCACCTAGTGGTTCCTTTGCTCCTAATACTTGTTATCCTTGAACCTCTAAAACTCCTCAGGCTCTATCATAATATTTAATTCAATACTTATGATTTATATAATCATCATGCTATCCTATCCCATAACTACTCCATGCATATATAACATTCACATACACTTATAGTTGCACATAGAAGTGCACTCATCACTTGCACATAACATATTAACTTAAAAGTCTTGCACGCTTAGCCTATATAGGCTCACATGAAAATACATTATAACTCATATTATGACTTTTCTAAAGTCAAACAAAATATTTCATGATCTCAAAATCAATAACTTAACACTTCCATATATATCAACTTAACAATAGCCCTTCAAGTGTCATGCCTATCTCTTATGATCAATTCATACAATCAATCCCTTCATCAATTCAAGATTATTAATTCATTATTAGCTCATCATAAAACCTATTTCCATATTACTTAATCACATTCACATATTAATCACAACATAGGGTTAAGATATCCTAAGTATACCAAATTGCCTCTAGGCTTGTCTAAGGTCATTCCTTCAATCAACAACAATTTAATCATTTACCATTCATGTATACATGTCAATAATCATTAAAATACAGCATATAAAAATTATGGGCATTGAGATAAATCCCTATATTGGACGAATGCTCTATTCAAGGAAAACATGCATTTTTCTTACTTTTCGCACTTTCCGTTCATTAGAGTAATATGCAGAAACATGGTTTTAAGCCAAGATTTTTCATGTAATCAAAACAAAAATCATTTTAGAACATGAACATGTAGGAATCGGCACCCATATAGATTCATATGCATGAAAAATTTCCAACCTTTAGGTATTAGGTGAAAACTATGAATTTCCTTATTTTTTGAAACTTTTCGGTCATTATAGTAATATGCAGAAATATGTTTTAATTTGATATTTTTCATCTAAACACATCAAAAATCCATTTAAAAAACAAATATGCAGGAATTTCCCCCTAGTAATGTTTATGCATGAAATTTCAATTTTGAGTTATAGGATTCACCTTTGGAGAAATTGCGTAGAGATGTTGGTGTTTTTGGTAGAAAAAAATCGATTTCTCTCTCAAGAAATCACCTAGGACAAATTTAATAAATAAAAATCAGTAAATACTCAGTCCAAAATAATTTTTCCATGGTTAATTTCATAAAAATCAAATAGCAAATTGAATAGAGAGAAAAAACTTACGAAATGGTCGTGAAATCGCAAAGTTTGAAGGTATTTTGTGAATTTCGGTAGAAGAATAATTTTGAGAGAATTTTTTTGCCAAAATATTGAAATAATAGAATGGTGGCTGCTCAAATGAAGGGCCGGCTAAAATTTTCTTTAAATATTTAGGGTTTTGGACAATTTTCAAGTTTACCCTTAATGAGCTAGGTTAGGAGTGTTTTGGTGTAGTAGGCTTTTGGGTATTTGGGCTTTTTATTTAATTTTGGGGCTGATTATAGGTAATTAAAAATAAAATATTTTTTTATTATTTTCATTAAAATTCCCCATAAATATTTATTTAAAAATTAATTTAAAAATACTCATAAAATTATTTTATGCTTAAAAATCGTCTTTTTGCATGAAAATTCATTTTATGTAAAATAAATTATTTTATACTAATGCACTTTATATAAATCATTTATTTCACAATGATAATTCATATTAGGCATATTAAAATTAATTTAATGTGCCAAACACTTATAAATCACATCATACATGAATTTTTCTATATGCACATATTTTAACACAATAATTCTAAATTCAAGCAATTTGTCATGAAAACTCCTAGGGTAGATGTGAGTTGTTACAGAACTAATTTAGCATGCCACTTATTCATCAATCACATAATACATGAATTTTTATGAAAGCAAATACTTTGTCATAGTAGTTCTCAATCAAGCAATTTTGTCACAAAACTCTTAAGGTAGGTGTAGGTTGTTACATTATATGAGTACTGAGAAGAGTTGAAAGGAGAATAATGCTTAAGTTATGAAAAAAGACCACCTTAGTTTCAAAAAAGGAAGTGATTGATGACACATACATTGATAGACCATCTCTAGAAAAGTATATGAAATTGTCTACAACATGACAATGAATATAACTAAAGAAAATATATAAGAAATCCTTATTAAACTTTTTAAAAGTTCTACAAAAGAAAACAATAAAATAGATAGATATGATAGAATAAGGTAGTATAAAGAAATGATGAGAAGTAGAGTTAAAGAACAGAAGTGAAGAAAGGCCTAACATAAAAAGGAGCATGTGTAAGTCAAGTGCTGATAAGTGATAACATATTATATGGATCTATTATTAGCATAATATTCCATGTTGAGGGTGAGTTGATGATGAAGTAGTACTTAATAAATAAGAGTAGATGCTATAGTTAATGACAAATGTTGAATGTGATCAAGTGAAGTAAATGTAAAATGAAAAAATAAAATAGTAACCACTAAGCTACATGATGTAGAAAATGACAAGGTAAAAAGGGGATTACAAGGACTAATGAAACTGTGATGCAAAGAATGAACCAATGTTATTAAAAAATTTTGTCTAACAAAAAGAATGGGTAGTTGAGCTTGATCTAAGCAAAGAAAGTACTTAGATAAGTGAAGAAAGTACTTGGATCATCAATGATAATTGACTAGATGAGGAAATTAGAGATAAATAAAGTGACCTAGAGGTGAAAATGTTTAAAAATAGCAATGGATTGAGATGACCTTAATGAAGGTATGAAAGTCTATGTGATTACAAAAGTAATTACGTGTTTTGAGAGGACATAAGCATGTTTGATGCTCATTCCAAATGAGTTAGATATGGAGTAAAAAAGAATGCAAGATAGCTGAGTAAATGACTAGTTTTGTATGAAGCAACTTAGATGAAAAGTCATCAAGCCTAAGTGGAATCTAAAATCATAAAAATCATAAATGTTGCAAGAAAGTGATAAGAAGTATTAATTTCTATGAATACTTGGGATATAAATACTAGACTGATGAATACCACATTTTAAAGCTAATGTTTCTCATAATAGTGAAAGTATGACTTAAGGTGTTACTTCAAATGCTGAACCTATACAAGTTGATTTAATAGTACCTCCTCGATCGAGATATGCACACATGATAAGGGGAAACAAGTATAATAAAAAGAGAGAAGAGAAGGAACAAAGATTAGTAGTAAGAATAAAAAAGGAGTACTAAAAAATGGTGTTATAGATGAAAAAAGAACATGATTTATATGCCAAATTCATCGAATTATGAATCCTAACTAAAGCATGAGTGTTTTCCTTAGGCCTATAAGAGGCATATGAATGAACTATAGAGAAGAGCGAAGAATTTTAACTATCTTGTCAATATAAATTAAGATTAAAAGTCAAAATAACATATTAAGATTGTTCCTATAAAAAATGAGCAAGAATGGGAGAAAATGGGCCCGTTACTGCAAAGCTGTGTGACACTTCTGCAGAGACATTTGGGGTACTATAGAGCCCTGTGAGGTAACTCCTATGAATTTCACTATTTTCCATGATCCCACATCAAAACTGTGGTGTTTTCCTCCTTTAATCTTCTCCCTATATATAAAGGACCTCTCCACAATTCAAATGATCAACTTTGGGAGCTTGAAAGCCTTTGTATCAAGCAAACCACTCTAGTTTTAAAGCTTTTCTTTTTTGATTTGCATTTGCTCCTTGTTTTGCGAAGCCAGTTGGGGGATTTCTCATTGATTCCTATGCGATAAGGCTTTCTGCCCTCCTATTCGACACAAGATTATTGCCTAAGGCTCATGTTTGCCATCTGAGGCTAGCTACCACCCACCATCTAAGGCAAGCTACCACACCATTTGATGCTACTCGCCACTCGCCATTCGACACTGGCTGCCGCTAGCCATCCGAGGCAAGCTGCGTGCCTTTTAAGGCTAGTCATCGCTTGCCATCAGAGATAATTTTTTCCCATTTCTTTATTTTATTTATTGTTTTCCTCCTTGGGATTTGTAACAACCCACATCTATCCTAAGAGTTTTAGTAACAAATTATTTAAATTTAGGGTTATTGTGATAAAGTATGTGACTATATGAAAATTCATGTATAACGTGATTTATGAGTTTGGAGCAAGTAAAATTAATTTTAGAATGCCTAATATGAATTATTATTGTGAAATAAATGGTTTAAATAAAATGCATTAGCATGAAATAATTTATTTTTCGTAAAATGAATTTTCATATAAAAAGGCGATTTTTAAGCATAAAATAATTTTATGAGTATTTTTAAAATATTTTTAAATAAATATTTTGGGGAAAATTTTAAGGAAAATAATAAAAAATTATTTTTATTTTAATTACCCATAATCATCCCCTAATTTAAATAAAAAGCCTCAACACCTAAAAGCCCACTACACTAAAACACTCATAATCTAGCTTATTAAGGGTATTAGTGGAAATTGCCCAAAACCCTACATTTAAACATCAATTTTTGGCCAACACCATATTTCCAGCAGCCACTACTCTATTTTTCTATACTTTGACAGAAAAATTCTCTCAAAACAATCCTCTCTACCGAAATTAAGAAAACACCTTTCAACTTTGTGATTTCTCACCTGTATTCATAAGTTTTTCTTTTTTTTTTTTTTCAAATTTCCATATGATTTCTATGAAATAAATTATGAGAAAATTATTTTGAACTGGTTATTTACTAATATCTATATATTTAATTCAATTTGGGTGAGATTTTTGAAAGAGAAATTAATTTCTCTACCGCAAACATCAACCTTCCTATGCAATTTCACCAAAGGTGAATTCTATAACTCAAAAATTGAAATTTTCAAACATAAATTCATTAGGGGGGGGGGGGGGGGGGACAGGGGGGTGGCTACTACATATTTAGATTCTAAACTAATTTTTGATATGTTTTGATAAAAAATATTGGATGCAATCATATCCTTACATATTACTATAATAACTGAAAAGTTTCAAAAAATAAGGAAATTCAAGGTTTTCTCTGTAGAACTTGAAAGTTAGAAAATTCTATGATTTGATAATTCTATGGCTCTTGAATTATGGTGATTGATGTTCTAAACTGATTTTTTTTTTGTTTGGATGAAAAATAATGATTTAAATCATGTGTTTATATATTACTGTAATGAACAAAAAGCGCAAAAAGTCTGAAAACTCATGATTTTCACCCTAAACCTTAAAACCTGGAATTTTCATGCATAATTATGATCTATGGTTACCAATTCATACATGTGGATGTTCTAAACTAATATTTTCTATGATTGAATGAAAAATAATGGTTTAAAAAATCAGTTTATATATTACTGTAATGATAGAAAAATATCAAAAACAAGAAAGGTTCATGGTTTTGCATCCTAAAGCCTTAAATTGGAATTTTCATCTATATGTCACATCTATTGTTACTGATTCATATATATTAATGTTCTAAAATGATTTTATTGTGTTTACATGAAAAATTTTGATTCAAACCATGTTTCTACATATTACTGTAATAGATGAAAAGTAAGAAAAGTAAGAAAAATTCAGTTTTTCTCTTAATAGGGTATTTGGCCTACCATGGGATTTTTATCCCAATGTCTATAATTTTTGTGTGATGTATTTTAATAATTATTGACATGTATGTATGTATGATAAATGTTTAAATTTCATGTTGGTTGAAGGTATGACTCTATAAAAGTGTAGAGGCACTTTGGTATACTTAAGGTATATCTAAGGTATCTTAACCTTATGTTGTGATTAGAATATGAATGTGATTGGGAAATATGAAAATAGATTTTATGATGACTTGATAATGAATTAATGATCTTGAACTGATGAAGAGATTGATTGAATGAATGGGTCATAAGAATTAATGTAACAATCCACATCTACCCTAAGAGTTTTCGTGACAATTGCTTGAATTTAGAGTTGTTGTGACAAAATATGTGATTTTATGGAAATTCATGTATGATGTGATTTATGAGTATGTGGCATATTAAATTAATTTTAATATGCCTAATATGAATTATTGTTGTGAAATAAATGATTTATATGAAGTGCATTAGTATAAAATAATTTATTGTACATAAAATAAATTTTTATGCAAAAAGGTAATTTTTAGGCATAAAATAATTTTATGTGTATTTTTAAAATAATTTTTACATAAATGTTTTGGGGAAAATTTCACAGAAAATAATAAGAAAAATATTTTATTTTTAATTACCTATAATCAGCCCCAAAAATAATTAAAAGCCCAAACACCCAAAAGCCCACTACACTAAAACACTCCTAACCTAGCTCATTAAGGGCATTAGTGGAAATTGCACACCAAACCCTAGTATTTAATGTAAAATTCAGCCAACACCATATTTCCAATAGCCACCACTCTATTTTTCTATATTTTGACAAAAAAATTCTCTCAAAAAAAATTCTCTCTACCAAAATTAAAAAAACACTTTTCAACTTTGCGATTTCTCACCCGTATTCATAAGTTTTTCTTTTTTTTCAATTTCCCATCTGATTTCTATGAAATAAATTTTAAGAAAATTATTTTGAACTAATTATTTATTGATTTATATAGATTTAATTTAGTTTGGGTGAGTTTTTGAAAGAGAAATTAATTTCTCTATCGAGAACATTAACCTTCCTACGCGATTTCTCCAAAGGTGAATCCTATAACTCAAGAATTAAAATTTTAAAACATAAATTCATTAAGGGGGGCAGTTACTACATATTTAGATTCTAAACTAATTTGTTATGTGGTTAGATAAAAAATATTGAATTAAAACATATTTTTGCATATTACTGTGATAACCAAAAAGTTTCAGAAAACAAGGAAATTCAAGGTTTTCGTCTTAGGATTTGAAAGTTAGAAAATTCTATGATTATATATGTATGTTACTGCTGATTAATGTATGATGGAATTCTAAACTAATATTTTTTTTGTTTGGAAGATAAATAATGATTTAAATAAGTGTTTACATATTTCTATAATGAACGAAAAGCGCGAAAACTCATGATTTTCACCCTAAACCTTAAAATTTGAATTTTTCATGCATAATTATGATCTATGGCTGTCAATTCATACATGTGGATGTTCTAAACTAATATTTTCTATGATTGAATGAAAAATAATGGTTTAAAACACCAGTTTACATATTACTATAATGACTAAAAAATACAGAAAACAAGAAAGGTTCATAGCTTTGCATCCTAAAACCTAAAATTGGAATTTTCATGTATATGTCACACCTACTATTGCTAATTCATATAGATTGATGTTCTAAAATGATATTTTTTTATTACATGAAAAATCTTGGTTCAAACCATATTTCTACGTATTACTGAAAAAGACAGAAAGTGCAAAAATTCATATTTTCTCTTTAATGGGGTATTCGACCATTGTTGGGATTTTCATCCCAATGTCTATAATTTTTATGCAATGTATTTTAATAATTGTTGGCATGTATGAATGGATAATAAATGCTTAAATTGCTTGTTGGATGGACGAATGACACTAGACAAGACTAGAAGCGATTTGGTATACTTAAGGTATCTTAACGTTATGTTGTGATTAATAAGTGAATGTGATTGGATAATATGGAAGTAGGTTGTATGATGACTTGACAATCAATTAAGATAATAATATTATGTTAACCTTAGAAATGTATAGACATAAATTATAATGTATTTTCATATGGGCCTATAAAGGCTAAGTGTACAAGACTTTTAAAGTTAACATGTTATGTGCAAGTGATGAAGTGCACTTATATGTGCAACTCTAAGTGTATGTGAAAGTTATATGTGCATAGGGTAGTTACGGGATAGGATAAATACTAAGTATTAAATTAAATATTATGTTAGAGCTTGAGGAGTTTTAGAGGTTCAAAAGGGCTACGTGTACTAGGAGTGAAGGAACCACAAGGTGAGCGAACATTGTATTCATTCTATAAGTGTGAGTAAACATTGTGTTCATGCTACAAGTGTGAGTAAACATTATATTCATGTTATAAGTATAAGTGATTTTGTTATGGGAATCTTTGAAACTTTTGAAATCCAAGTCTTTTTCTACTTGCAATTATAATTATGTGATTTCTTTGTTGAGCTTGGGTTGCCAACGGATAATTGGTCAAAAGCCATTATTATTTGTTCAATAATATGAGAGATCATTTGTAATTGCTGCCTTACCTTATTTTCTTTCTGCAATCATATTATTTTATCCTCTGAGCAATAAGTACAACTGCCATTGCTATCATGCTACATGTTATTGTTTTTTAAGTGTTATTGTTATAAGTGATTACCATTAGCTCTAGCTATGGTACCTCTAACCCTTTATGCAAAAATCCTTGTACCGGTAGGAGTAATCATCAGCTATGTGTTCGAGTGATTATGACAATAGCCTTCACTCTATGTGTTCGAGTGATTATGACAGCAGCCTTTACTCTATGTGTTTGAGTGATTATGGCAGCAGCCTTCACTCTATATGTTATGTGTTATAAGTGAGATTTCTGTGAACCTTTTTAAATTACAAACTATGAATCATGAACTATAAGTTATGAGCTATAAGCCCTTTCTAAGGGATATGTGTTATTGTATAAGCCCTATTGTTTACTCATTGAGATAATTTATATGACCCTTTTTTCCTTGTGTGGTTCTAGGTGAGTAGTATGAGGAGGCAAGTTGATGGCTCAAGCACCCTACCTCGTTTGGGAAATTCCTTGTCCAAGTCTTTAATAATACTATGCTACAAAGGGTTGTCATTTGATGCTCTGAGAATATTTATTTTTGATGTTTATTTTGACATGTTAATTATTAAGGCTTCAACTGTATTATGAATATTATTTCCTTATGGATTATATGTAAAGTGTCTAATTATTGTCTTCTGCAATTAAAGGTTTTCATATAAATGTTTTAAATGAGTTATTGTATAAGTTTTGGTACAATTTTAGGCATGAACTGTACACATATAAATGGGTTCTATGGGCATGAGTGACCTTATGTCTCCCCATGTTCTAGGACTGTCATATCTCTGAAATTGGGATGTGACAGTTAAGCATAACATTTGAAAGGTCATTTGCTAAGTTGACATGTATGAAAGTGTTAAGTGTACTAAGATGATTGTTAAAGTGAATTAATATTAAGATAATGATTTTGTGTTGACCTTAGAAAGGTAAGGACTTGAATTATGATGTGTTCTCATATGGGCCTATAAAGGCTAAGTGTGCAAGACTTTTAAGTCAACATGTTATGTGTAAATGATGAGTGCACTTATATGTGCAACTCTAAGTGTATATTATGTGCATGGGGGTAGTTATGGGATAGGATAACATCATTATTACATAAATACTAAGTATTAAATTAAATATTATGATAGAGCTTGAGGAGTCTTAGAAGTCCAAGGGTTACGTGAATTAGGAGTGAAGGAACTGCAAGGTGAGTAAACACAGTATTTATGCTACTAGTATGAGTAAACATTATGCTATTGTTACAAGTTCAAGCCATCATGATTATGTTATGGGAACCTTTGAGATTCTTGAAACCTAAGTTCACTTCCATTTCAAATTTGACTATGTGATTTCTTTGTTAAGCTTGGGTTGCCAAAGGACAATTGGTCTAAAGCCATTTGTGATTATCCAATGATAAATATTTTTTTTGTAATTATTACCTCAACTTATATTCTTTTTGGAACTATACTATCATTGTATCTTTTGTTTGAAAGTTAAATTACTATTGTTATTGTGATACTTGTTATTATTGCATTATGTGATATTGTTATTTGGGATTACGATTAGCTCTAGTTAGGGTACCTTTAACCCTTTGTGCAGAAATCCTCGTGCTGATATGGGTGATCATCAAAACCTATGCACATGGTCTTAACCCGATGGATAGGGGTTGTGTATCCACCTCAGCTAGAAGGAGTGGTTCTAACCATAGAGCTTGATTAGTTTCACGACTTTATAAGTACTAGGTTGGGAGTTGGAATTTGGTATGAAGCCACCTCTCCCTCAAGTGAATGAGCTAGCATAGTCATTTACTCCTATTGGGTAATAAGTGTTATAAGTGTAATTTTTGCAAAACCGCTAAAGTTAAAATCTTGCTAAATTGAAAACTGTGAAACCATGATTTATAAATTGTGAACTGTGTGTTATATGCAATGGGCTTTCCTTAAAAATGGGATATATGATATCATTTATGCTATATTGTTTACTCATTGAGATCATCTATCTCACCCCATTTTTTTGTGTGGTTCTAGGTGAGCAATATAAGGAGGCAAGGTGATGGCTCAAGCATTCTACTTCACTTGGGGATTCCTTGTTAAAGTCTTTAATAATACTATGTTATGAAGAGATACTTGTAGATGCTCTAGGAGTTTATTTTGGGATATTAATTATTGATGATTTGTCTTAAAACTTTAAATGTTATTTTTCTTATGAGATGTTTCCCAAGTGTTTTACTAAACTATTATTTTGCATATTGAGGTTTCTTATATTATTAGATATTTAAGTTAATTCATTAGGTTTGGTATGATCCTAGCCATGAATATATGTATAAGTGGGTTCTACAGGCGTGGATGACCTTATGTCTCCCTATGTTCTAGGACCATCATATATGTGAAGTTGGGATGTGATAGGATTTGTGTTCTAAGGTTTCTTGCCTAATTCTTGATTCGCTAAGGTAGTTAATTAGAAAAGGACTTAATCAACCCTCTTTTAATCAATCAATCAAAACATGATAAAATAGCTAGGCTAAACTAACCCCTTTGCAGGAAGGGAGAACTATGTGGGTTTTGTTTCCTATTCAAAGGGATATGTAGGCATGCTTGGTTCAAGCATTGAATCCAATTAAAACTAACCAACTTTCTCCCCCATCACCTTTTTTAGTTGCTTTTATTTTATTTTCTTTTTACTTTGTTATTAGACTTAGTTTGGGGAATGTGTGACTTCCCTAGGACCCAAAAGGGTTAGAGGAGGTATCCCTTAAGTTTGGAAACTTTATTATAATGTTAACTTTATTTTGAACTTTACTTGTGTATTTACTTTATTGTCAAGTGGATGGGTTGAATGATCATGTATATTATAAATTGTTTATGGATCTTAGATTGTTCATGAAATATATTTTAAGTCACTCTTGTATTAATTGGCCAAACTTATTTTGTTAAAGTAAATCGAAAACATAGTCTTCGGATCCTTTTTGGTTTCAAGATTAGTGATTTTTTTTCTTTGGGAAATAATTGGATTCAAATGGGTTTTTTCCTTGTATTTTCCCTAATAAAAATAAATTAAGGTGGTGACTGTAAGAAACAATTTTCAAATATATCAAAGATAAGTCGTGGGGCTTCCTCATGAGTTCTTTCCAAATGAGCATTTCAATTTCTTTTAGTCGGTCGAACAGATGCTCGAGTGAGGCTTTACAGTTGGCGACTCCACTGGGGATTAACTTTCTTTTAATAAAAGGAAAAATAGGTGAACTATGAATTGGTTTAAAAAGAGTTTGGCCTTTTAATATAATTATGACTTAGCATGCATCACTGGCATAGGCTCCTTGCCATTGAACCTAGTTTTCTGAAAACAATGCATAGTGAGTGGCATCAAGTGGTTAACCCTTATTAGGTCTATTCACTGAAAGTGAAATCATCCGCTTTGCATTGAATCCTTTGATCCTTTTAAAGGTGTAATGAGCATACATGTATTGTTGGACCCACATGAGGCTCTTTGACTCACATATGGTTAGATATATCATTGCTCGAGTGTGACGGGTACCCAAACTGAGCCATCCTTACCCTTTTATGTAATGAACCTAGATCATGACCTTAGGTTGCATGTACCATAATTAAAAACTTATATCTTTGCATTCTCAATAAAATGTTTTCCCTATGCATATCATACATCTATATTGTATAACAAAACATGCATTCATCTTAAGTTTGAATCTAAAAAGGGTCAAACATTCTTATCTCCATTCAAACACATCCCCAATAAACACTCTCACCTATACCCCATCACTTATCTAATGACCCTTAGACCATCACCCTAAACTTTTGACCTAAACACGATTATCGCTTTACTCTAGCCCTTAACCTAAAACCCTAGACTCTCTCACCTCCATCCAAACACCTTCACTCATAAACTTTAAACACACTCACTTCTATCCCAATCACCTTTGCCCACACGAACATAAAGCCATTACCCTAACCTTTATCCTTAAACATATTGCCTAGCCTCACCCTAAATACCAAACATTTGAACCTCACACCTCAAATGTAAACCTAAACCACCTTCCATCTTTGGACCTTAAGTCATAAGCTCATAACTCTAAAACCCATATCCAACCCTAAAAACCTTTCTATCTAACCATAAGCCCAACCCACAACTCTTATCCTTATGAAAAAAAAAAAAAAACCTAGACACCTTAGGTTCTCCATACCAAAACCATTATCTTAATCCTACTCTTTGTTTAAAATCAAACCCACTATCTTTAAGCCCAACACCCGTGGCCCATCACATTCAAAACTTGTCTATTACCCTTAAGCCCAATAACTTTGTTGACCTGAGTTATTTCAAATCATAGTCAATCTCTATTTTGATCTTGTCAATCAAATTGAAGGCTATCTAATGTTTGTTTAAGTGTATATTTTGTAGATTATAACTTGTCAATTGATTAGATTTGAAAGAAGATTAAGATCTCCCTAATTATGTTACATAGCTTCTAAGTTGAGACCATTATACAAGAATCGCGACCGCGACCACTAAATTGTGACCAAGATCTTCACAAGGCAATTAATTCAAATTCATACAAAGTGAATCGCGACCTCCCTTTGCTACCGTGACTCTAAACATGATATTGGAGTCAAATGCTGTAATGGATATATGAAGGAGTTAGCTAATAAGAGCTAGGTGTCACTAGCCATTGTGGAATCTAGAGATTGTGACTGCGAAAATGTATTCGCGACCGTGAAATTTCAGTCATGACCGTAAAACTTAAGTAGCGACCACGACTTTGGTCAAAATGCATATTTGAAGCACAATTTCAAAGCTGTCATGAAATCATTAACTTTATACTATTTCTAATGGGAATTTGAAAAAGAAAATCATATAAATACCTTATTCAAATATCCTAAGAATAAGAATAACATCTATTGAGGGTCAAATCTTTGCAATTTCAAATCTCATATCTTAATCTTTCATTGTTATTATTTGATTATTGTAAGAGCATTGATTGTTCAAGTTAGGTTGAGTGTTAGCCTTAAAAACACAAGTATTGGGTTAAGAGTGAGCCATTAGAAGACTCTTGTATAGGTTTGAGTGTGAGCCTGAGGGAAATACTTGATAGGGTTATGTGTGAGCCATTGAAACACATTATAAGTTTGGAGTAAGCTTGAAACTCCTTATAAGTATCAACTAGTAGTAAAATACCCAATTGAGATTGGGGAGTGGATGTATGGTTCATTAATACCCAAATCACTATAAAATCAATTGTGTTCATTCTCTTTCCCTATCTTCTCACTATCTAAATTTTCAATTTCCTACCAATTCAACCCCCTTTCTTGGTGCATAAGGGCAAACAAACTTTGGCCCAACACACTACTTTGAACCAATATCTTTGGTTTAGTCTATTACCTTAAGTGCAAAACATTTGCTCCATCATACCTTACACCTAAAAAATGGTTGGTCCATGACACAATAGGGAAGCCTTTTCCTTTAGGATTTGTATGCTTATACTTTAATCACCTTTTCTATTCCATACTCGTCACTTACCTTATTGCTTTAGTTTGAAGGTACCAATGGCCAACCCGCTTAACATGGCTTCCTTAACCACACTTGTGACCAGACTCCTTAAGAAGCAAAAAGAGCATTTCTAAGCTGTCCTAACTGCTCAACAAGTCCAACTCAAGGAACAAAGGCAATTCATCATTGAGGAAGTTTAAGCCATGATTAAGTAAGCCTACATTAACCATCCGAAGCCAAACCTTATCTTAAACTAGACCAATCCTAGCCTAAATTTGAGCCAAACCAACCCATATCTAAACCAAAGTGGGGAAATTTTCTCTTAGCCAGATACTATATTGCTTATGGAAAAACTTGAAGCATTGGAGAAAATCATTAAATCCCTAAATAATAGTAGTGACCCAATTAATGTGGGTAGTTTGACCTTGTTCCTTGATGCCAACCTTTCTCTTAAATTCAAAATGCTTGAACTAGAGAGATTTAATGAAACTATATGCCCCAAGATCCATCTTAAGATATACGTGGGGGCAATGAAATCTTTAGGACTTAACAATAAGCTCCTTGCTCAACTATTCCAATAATCACTAACTAGTGCTACCAAAAAATTGTTCCTTTCACTAGACAAGAGCTAGAAAAGGATGTGGGATAATATCTATTTGCCTTTGTTAAGCAGTATCATTATAATGGTGAAATGGACATTGCTAGGCGTGACTTGGAAATCACCAAGCAGCTTTCAAAGGAATCCTTCTCATTGTTCCTTATAAGGTAGAGGGCTAAAGTCGCTCAAATGGTAAATAGACTAATAGAACAAGAACAAAAACAAGTGGACATATTTGTCAAAAACCTATGTCTAGCCTATCAAATCTACTTGTTAACCCAATACCTACCCACTTTCAAAGTTTTGGCTATAATTACATCAAAGGTTGAAGATTGCATTAAAAGTGCATCATTTTAACCTGAATTCCCTGCCATTAACCCGAACAGTGATGAACAACTAGAATCTAATTCAACCCCACTTTACCTTAGCCCTAAGTGGCATGACATGGAAGATTCCAAGTTCAGCTAGTCAGACCTACCTAAGGTTGAATTCTAAGTCAGAGTTTGAGTCTAAGTCCAAATCTTAAAGTCTGAGTTTGAGTCTGATTCTATCATTTTATTTTCTTTTTCATGTATTTTTTTCATTGATCATGTCAGTCACTTTTTATATTGTAATAAAATTTTCCATTATAATAGAACATCCTTATTTTTTAAATTATTTATGCACTTGTCTTTCTTGTTTTAATCATAGATGAGCTTTGAACAAAAAAAAAAGATAAAAAAAGAAAGAAAGGAAAAAAATAGAAATAGGAAAAGAGAAATGAACGGTCAATTAAATTCACCACAGCTAGCACATGAGGTGCCATCAATAATCACTTTAAGAAGGTTAAGAAATAGACCTCATCAAATAGTTGAAGCATAAAAAATAGTTCAATGTACTTGCACATTATATTTGATTACACCACAATAAGGGGCAATAAATTCATCAAATCTAAAATTCAAAGGTTAGAGTCCCTCAAATTGAAGAAAAGCAGCAAATCATGATGGAATGTCTTCTCCCAAATTTCATTTATCCAAGCTCGCTAAGTTGAACCCGAAAGGGTAGCTTAGGCAAAAGTTAGATCTAAGGAAAAAAAAAAGAAAAAAATGAGAGAGAGAAAGCACATCCCTGTCATCTTCCTTCATGTCTAAAGTTGTCTTCAATCGATCTGTCTTATCTCATGTGTTTCAAAATTATCCTTCCTCATTAGAGGCTCATTCTCTAAAATGATATTGTATTCTATGCCCTTATCTCATAGTGGGGCTATATCCTTCTAGGTCATCATCATCACTTATCAGTCCATCCTGTCAATGGGTTCAAAGTGCTAATGCATAATCTCTCACATCGCTTGCTTGTCTATCACATCCCTATCTATTATTAGGAACATGATTCCTAAGTTGTTGTAATAATCAAGGTTTCTATATCTCATTAGAGTTATAATAATACTATAAAGTAAAAATTTTTATGAGTATAGTACCGATGATATAGTGAAGGGATGAAAGAAACCCTTTTTGGTACTAAGTGCATGATTGTGTATCTTTATGAAGTGTGAATGTTCATATATATTTTATTTAATTAATCTAAGGTAATATGTCTTAGTTTGAGTTTATTATGATATGGGAAGGTAGGATTTGAAATGCCAAGTGAAAGGGAAGGGAAAAAGTTATAGAAAATTTTTAAGTTCAAAAAACGTGTTCGTATGGGCTTGCTAATGGGCTTTGGACTCAAGGCATAAGCCCATGGAATGGCCAGCCCACCAAGGTCTTAATTTGGTGGGACTTAACTAAACTAAGGTTAGAATAAGTTAACTAAGGGTTAGGGTAAGGTTAAGTTAGGTTAGTCACCATTTTGGATGATAGCCATCTTTGTTAACTTTTGTCAACTTTAACACCTAAGCTAATCCATTTTCACATCACCATGTCCATATGCATTTTGGTGATTATAGAACTCATCATTATGGTGCCAAGTCACCATACACCTAAGGGCAATCTTAACCATTAATCTTGATCAATCTTAACCATCCATCTTAAGAAAAAATGTGACCATTGATCTTGTGAGATTAAATCACCACCATTGATTTCATTTACTTATAAAGTGAAAATATGTAAATTCTTTTCATTCGTAACCTAGCATCAAAATTATATTCTCACCAAGGATTAAAAGCTCTCAACTTGTTATTCAACCTGGAATCAAATTTCAAGCATTTCAAGGTAAGGTCTTGTACTTAAATGATTCTTTCTTGGTTCTAGCCTAAGAATGATAGATTGCTAATGATTATATGCCTTTCATTTGATTTTATGGTTTGATTTTGGTGGAGGGATTTAAGGGAGGACTAGTGTTGCATATTAGTTCAGGGAATATGAGGATGGGAGAAAATTTAGGGTTTAATAAGTGAGAGATAACAAAGAAAGCATGAGAAGATCAATGGTGGCTGGACAGCCACGGGTGGCCACATGGCTGGGATTCCAGCCATGTGATAAGGACGAGTTTAGAAATTCATCCAGTAACTTCCCATGGGTGGAGGCATGGCTGAGGTTTCACTCATGGGCAGTTATGTTTTTGGCTATATTGAAATAGTTTTTCCTAGTGTTTGTGATTTGTTTCTAGATTATTTCATTAGTATTTTTATGAATTTCCTTATTCATGATCCTATAATAAGATCATTGAGAATGCAATTAGATGTTGATGTTACATGTGTTTCCTTAATTATGCTATGGGGGATATTTAAAAGATATTGAATTAGCTTATGACATGTGTAAGCAAGGGGTAAATGATATGTTTATATGAAATAGTTAGAGTTTGGTTAGAAAGTTAAAGGAATGGAAATTGATGTACATTGTTTAGATGTATTTGTAGAATTAAAAGACCAAGGCATTGCTCGGGATACCGAGGAGTCTTACTATAATTTGCGTTAAGTTTATCGATATAGGAGCTAAGGAGTAAGAGATGAGTACTTAATAATATTTTACAACTTGAACTTTAAATATAAGCATAAATGTTAAATCATTTCTAATTTGAAATGCATTGCAATTCTTTGGTAAGCATTATCTGCTTTGTTGATTATTGAACCAAAGTGAATTAAATATTCCTTTATGGCATTTGGCCAAATGAGCCTATATTGCTTTGATCTTATAATGTGATCAATGATGGGAACCTGATTGTTTATTGATGTATTATCCATTGAATCCTTTCATGGATAGAAAGGTAAAATGTTATAATGATACCAAGATAAGCAGAATACCCCTCTGATGTGGGGGCAATACATCAGACATTGTGCACAATGGTAATGGACCTGCGGATAGGGTAAAGCATATCCAAACCTTCACTGGGAAGGGTTTAAGGTCCCCAGTATGTATGGCCTGATCAATTGTATGTGTGATGAGGTATATGGGAGTGAGCAAGGCATATGCTGCCACTCGATTGATTATGGGGGAAACATACTATTTCCAAGAAAGGAATTGTTCTGCTAAAGATATAATATCTGGTATGCATGTATATATAAGGAATCATCTTTGAGCATACGCCATTGATTAATCTTTATGATATTATTCTGTACTCACTGAGCTTTGTCTCATCCCATACTTGTTGTTTATTTTTAGGACCAGCTGATAGATCAGCAAGGTAAATTCCAAGTTCTGTGTGTTCGCTTGTAAATTACATTGTTACTTTTGGTATTATGTTGTATATACTATGTTGCATTTTTCGAAGTTTCACTCTAGAGCTCCATGGATTATTAAAGTCTGTAATAATGATATAATTTAGAATATTCTTAGTATATGTGTGGTTTGGTATTATTTTATTTTAGTCTAAGCACTTGAGTAGTATATGAATGACTCGTAATTAAAATACTGGAAAATAGAGTTCAAAAGCAATAAGCATGAAAATGGGTTTAAAATGGTAAATGTTTATCTTATAGATGGTTGATATGGTAATCAGTGATAAGGAATGGTTATGTTGGTTTTGATCTTAGGATAAGGGTAGCATGGTTTTCTTTGGCAATTAATAACTTATAAGAGGGTTCTATGGGTTTAGTTGACCTTATGTCTCCCTATGCCCTAGAATAGTCATGGCTCAAAGATGGGTCATGACAGTTGTCTTTTCTCACCAATCCTTTGGCCACACCTTAGGCACTTCCTTTCAGTCAGTATGTCATTTACATTCAAGTTAATAGAGTGTCACCTCAAATATCTCTTCAATCTCAAAATGGTAAAATTAGCTTGGCTTGTTCTTTTCCATGAACCATGCTGCAAATAGCAAAGTCATACAGCATGCTTGATCATTTTCAGAATTTCCAACCCACCTTCAAACTATTCCTAAACTTTATAATGTACTATCCTAAGCCCTATTGGAAAAATCATCCCATCATTTCAAGCTCAAGCCTCATACCATCCTTTCAAGCTCAAGCTAGAACCAAAAGTCCCAAGTTTATCAGGACTTATCATCTTTGAATCTAGTTTCCTTACCAAAACCGAAGTTAAGGCACATCCCTCAAGGCCTATCATCCTCAATTTGATTATGAAGTGCTCGACCCAATTAAGGCCCATCCCATACCTCTTTGACAAATATTTTATTATTCTTGAATGGTCAAGCATCCTTGGCAAAATACATCATCCCTAAGTTTAATGTGTCTTAAGGCCTACAAACCTTTCTCAGCTTAATCCTCTTAGACTAATGTAACCACATCAAAGGGAAAACCCTTATCCATGAGCCTGCAGTATCCTTATGATCAAAATTGGTAGCACCATACCTAGATAAAGCTAACCATCTTCCAAAGAGGTCTAAAGCACCTTCGTAGAAAAGCCCAAGTTGACAAATTATCCTCAAAGCCTGAAAGCCTTTTAACAAAAGAAACCTTCAAGCCTTCGCCATAAAGCCTTCACCATAAAGCCTACTCTGAAAAGCCTTCACTATGAAGCGCACTCCTAAAAAGCCTTCATCATGAAGCCCAAGCCTAAAAGCCTTCACTATAAAGCCCAAATAAAAAGCCTTCACTATGAAACCCAAACTAAAAAGCCTTCACTATGAAGCCCAAGCCTGAAAGCTTTCACCATAATGTCCACTCCCAAAAAGCCTTCATTTATGAAAACCATAATCTCCTCCAAGTCCAAATATGATCGAGCCTTCCAAAGCTAGTTTCCTGGCTTGCCCTTTCCTTTAAGCCAGACTTAGCCTTCCTATTTGACCTCTTATAAAGTTTAGCATCCTAGTATAGTCCTAAGGAAAAATCTAATCGAACCTTCCAAATGATCTCTCTAAAGGGCATAACTATCACATCCCAATTTCAGAGACATAATGGTCCTAGAACACGTGAAGACATAAGGTCACCCATGCTTGTAGAACCCACTTATACATATACAAATACTACCTAAGATTGTACCAATACCTCATACCTCAACTTAAATATCCTATAATAAGGAAAACATTAACTAGAGGAAGCATAAATTAAAAATCCTTCAAATACAATCCATCCAAAAAGAATATTTAAGACTCTAAACAATTTATCAAATAATTAATATTCCAATAATGAAACTCCCGGAGCATCTAAGAAGATTCTTTATAGTATAGCATCATAGTAACCTTGATAATGAAATTTCCCAAATGGAGTAGTTTGCTTGAGCAATCACCTTGCCTTCTCATACTGCTCACCTGGAACCACACAAGGAAAAGGGGTGAGATAGATGATCTCAATGAGTAAACAACATAGCTTAAACAATAACATATATTCCCTTAAAAAGGGCCCATAGCTTATAACACATAGTTTATGATTCATAATTCATGATTCATAACTTATGGTTCAAAGTTTATAATTTAACAAGGTTTACAGAAATCACACTTATTACTTATGAGTGAAGACCGTACTCAATTCACTCGCATACATTAGTGACTGAAGACCTTGCTCGATTCACTTAAGGGAGAGGTGGCATCATACCAAATTCCAACTCCTAACTTGTAACTTGTAAAGAGTCATGAAACTGATCAGGCTCCACAGCTAGAACCACCCTTTCTAGCAAAGGTGGATACTTTGCTCTTATCCATTGGGTTAAGACCATGTGCACAGGTTTTGATGATTACATGTATCTGCATGAGGATTTCTAAATAAAAGGTTTAGAGGTGCCATAGCTAGAGCTAATGGCAGTCACTTATAACAATAGCATTCAGGAATGCAATCACATATAACATAATAGTAATAGCAGTTTAACTTTTTAAACAAAAGATAAATAATAGTGTGGTTCTAGGAAAAAACTAAGGTAAGGCAACAATTCAAAAAAAAGGTCTTTATTATAATTGAATAATCAAATTGGTTTTGGATCAATTATCCTTTGGCAACCTAAGCTTACAAAGAAATGATTTAGTCATAATTAAAAGTAGAAAAGAACTTGGGTTTCAAGATATCAAAGGTTCATATAATACGATAACTTGTACTTGTAACTTGAACATAATGTTTACTCACCTTGTGGCTCTTTTGCTCCTATTACTTGTAGTTGTTATTGAACTTCTACTACTCCTCAAGCTCTAACATAATACTTAATTTGATACTTAGTATTTATTTAACATCATGCTATCCTATCCCATACTACCCCATGCACATATAATATTCACATACACTTGGAGTGGCACTTAAAAGTGCACTCATCACTTGCACATAACATTATGACTTTTATAGTCTTATATACTTTGCCTTTATAGGCCCACATGAAAAACACATAACAACTCATAATAAGACTTTTCTAAAGTCAAACACAATGTATCATGATTTTAATATCAACTCAATTTAACATTTAACTTAACATACTTAACACCTTTAACTTATCAAGTAGCCTTTCACGTATCAGGCCTATCTCTTATGACCAATTCATATAATCAATCTCATCATCCATTTAAGATCATTAATTCATTATCAACTCATCATAAAACTTGTTTCCCATATCACTTAATCACATAAACATATTAATCACATCATAGAAATAGTGTTAGGAAACCTTAGATATATCTAATTGCCTCTAGACTTGTCTAAAGTTATTCCTTCAATCAACATGCAATCAAATCACCTATCATTCATGTGTACATGCCAATGATCGTTAAATATATCATATAAAGATTATAGATGTTGGGATTGAATTACCAATGTAGGCTGAATTACTTAATCAAGAATAAACACGATTTTTCTTACTTCTCTTACTTTTCGTTCATTATAGTAATATGCAAAAACATCATTTAAACTAAGATTTTTTATGTAATCAAGGAAAAAATCATTTTAGAACATTAAACCGTAGGAATTGGAACCCATTGGTATAACATATACATGAAAATTCCAATTTTAGGTTTTAGGATGTAAAACCATGAGTTTTCTTATTTTTGGTACTTTCCAGTCATTATAGTAATATGTAAACACATGATTTAAACCATTATTTTTCATTCAATCATAACAAAAATCAGTTTAGAATACCAATACAGATCAATCACTCAGCCATAGGCAATTCTCATGCCTGAAAATTCCAAGTTTAGGGTTTAGAATGAAAATCATGAGTTTTCTTGCTTTCCACACTTTCCGTTCATTACAGTGATATATAAACACATGATTTAAATCATTATTTTCCATCCAACCATAACAAAATCAATTTAGAATTCCATCATACACAAACTGGTAGCTATAGCAATATAAAGTCATGGAATTTTCCAACTTTTAAGGTCTGGGACGAAAACCATGAATTTTCTTATTTTTTGAAACTTTTCGGTCATTACAATAATATGTAAAAATATGATTTAATTTGATATTTTTCATCTAAACACATTAAAAATCCATTTAGAACACAAACATGTAAAAATCACTCCCCTTGATGAGTTTATGCATGAAAATTCAAATTTTGAGTTGTAGGATTCACCTTTGAAGGATTTATGTAGAGAGGTTAGTGTTTTCAGTAGAGAAATTAATTTCCCTTTCAAAAATTCAACTAAACTAAATTAAATTAGTAGAAATCAGTAAATATTTAGTTCAGAATAATTTTCTCATGATTAGTTTCATAGAAATCAAATAATAAATTGAAATGAGAGAAAAACTTATGAATACGATCAAGAAATCGCAAAGTTTAAAGGTATTTTGGGAATTTCAGTAGAATGATTATTTTTGAGAGAATTTTTTTATCAAAACAATAAAATAATAGAATGGTGGCTACTGGAAGCAAGGGCTGGCTGAAATCCACTTTATATATTTAGGGCTTTAGGCAATTTCCAAGATTACCTTTAATTATGAGTGTTTTGGTGTAGTGAGCTTTTGGATATTTAGGCTTTTTATTTAATTTTGGGGTTGATTATGGGTAATTAAAAATAAAATATTCTTTTTATTATTTTCATTAAAAATTCCCCCAAAATATTTATTTAAAAATATTTTTAAAATATTTATAAAAATTATTTTATGCGTAAAAATTGCTTTGTGCATGAAAATTCAATTTATGTAAAATAAATATTTTTATGCTTATACATTTCATGTAAATCAATTATGTAATAACCCACATCTACCATAGGAGTTTTAGTGACAAATTATCTGAATTTAAGGTTACTATGACAAATTGTGTGACTATATGAAAATTCATGTGTGACGTGATTTATGAGTTTGGGACATGTTAAATTAATTTTAATACGCCTACTATAAATTATTATTATGAAATAAATGGTTTAAATAAAATGCATTAGCATGAAATAATTTATTTTTCGTAAAATGAATTTTCATATAAAAAGGTGATTTTAAGCATAAAATAATTTTATGAGTATTTTTAAATTTTTTAAATAAATATTTTAGGGGAAATTTTAAATGAAAATCATAAAAAAAATATTTTTATTTTAATTATCCATAATCAGCCCCTAATTTAAATAAAAAACCCAAACACCTAAAAGCCCATTACACTAAAACACTCATAACATAGCTCATTAAGGGTATTATTGAAAATTGCCCAAAACCCTACATTTAAATAGCAAATTTTGGCTAGCACTCTCATGCCAGCAACCATCACTCCATTTTTTTGTATTTTGATAGACAATTTCTCTCAAAATAATTCTCTCTATCGAAATTAAGAAAACATGTTTCAACTTTGCGATTTCTCACTTGTGTTTGTAAGTTTTTATTTCTTTTCAATTTCCCATATGATTTCTATGAAATAAATAATGAGACAATTATTTTGAACTAGTTATTTACTGATTTCTATAGATTTAATTCAGTTTGGGTGAGCTTTTGTAAGAGAAATTAATCTCTCTACTGAAAACATCAACCTTCCTACGCGATTTCGCCAAAGGTGAATCCTATAACTCAAAATTGAAATTTTCATGCATAAACTCAATAAAGGGGGGGAAATTTCTGCATCATTGAATTCTAAACTGATTTTTTATGTGTTTAGATGAAAAATAATGGATCAAATCATATTCTTGCATATTACTGTAATGACCAAAAAGTTTCAGAAAATAAGGAAATTCAAGGTTTTTGTCCTAGAACATGAAAGTCGAAAAATTCTATGATTATATATGTATGTGGTTGCCAATTTATGTATGATGGAATTCTAAACTGATATTCATTTTTTTTGGATGAAAAATAATGACTTAAATCATGTGTTTATATATTACTGTAATGAATGAAATGCGCAAAAGCATGAAAACTCATGATTTTCACCCTAAACCTTAAAACTTGGAATTTTCATGCATAATTATGATCTATGGCTGCCAATTCATACATGTGGATGTTCTAAACTGATATTTTATGTGATTGAATGAAAAATAATGATTTAAAACACCAGTTTATATATTTTTGTAATGACCAGAAAATACTGAAAACAAGAAAGGTTCATTGTTTTGCATCCTAAAGCCTAAAATTGGAATTTTTATGTATATGTCACACCTATTGTTGCCAATTCATATAGATTGATGTTCTAAAATGATTTTTGTTGTATGTACATGAAATATCTTAGTTTTTTTACATATTACTGTAATAGACGAAAAGTAAGAAAAATAAGAAAAATTCAATTTTTTTCTTAATAAGGTATTTGGCCTACCATGGGATTTTTATCACAATGTCTATAATTTTTATGTGATGTATTTTAATGATTATTGACATGTATGTATGTATGATAAATGGTTAAATTGCATGTTGTTCGCCTCAAAATATACTATCCAAAAGCGACCTGCAAGTATACAGGGCAATTGTAGTATATAGGAAGCACCCAAGGTCGTATTCTCTCAAGGAATTGCAAATGGAAATTACTTGTTTCTTTGTGAAAGAAATTTAAACATAAAAAGATTTGTTTGATTTTTGAATTTTAAACAACTAATAGCAAAACAATAAATTAAAAGAAAATGCAGATGTGAATAAGTGAAAATTTAATGAATAAAGATAGTCCAGGGTTTGTATTCAGTTTATCAATCCTCTATGTTCAAGAATAGTCCCAATTAATTATGCTAAAGCCCTAGTTTCTAATGAATCAAAGGATAAAAATTAGTCTATTAGCACTCGCATTCATAGAAATCATTCCATCAGTTCATACATTAAGAACAAGGACTTAATCTTAAAACTTATATTCTAATTCATTTTAAGATCTTAAAAGAATGAAATCGGGAATTGAACTTCAACTCTCGTTCCTTCATTCAAAACCTAAGTAAAATAATTGGTAGCTAAGCAATTATTCTTAAACAATTAGCCAATTCAATTAAGAATAAAAAGAATAATTGATTGGGATTTAATTCAATTCCATATCATGAACACATCATACAAACCCTAGACTAAAATGAAATTAACTCATGGAATATAAAGAAATCATCTCATTCTCAATATAATTAACTGAATCCATCAAAACAATACTACTGATTTAATTAACCTAGAATAATTAAATTGGAGAAATAAGAATCAATCCTCACCTTACAACTGAATTGATTAAATTCAATCTTTTGAATTTTCCCAAATAAATTCCTAAGAATAAAATTTTGGATGCCTAATCTCGAAATACGATCTGGAAAATTGACTAAGAAAATCCAATGAAGTTTTATGCCAATTACAATTCATAAATCCAAAACTCCAAACCCTTTTTTCCTCTATTTCATACCTATTTATAACCTCTAAAACAAAAAACCTAAATGGAAAAGGAAACTAAAAATTCAGATCAACATTCCTAAAACTGATCAGATCTTCGCGGTGGGCGCTGGGACTGGGCAGTTGGGCACTGGGGCTAGGCAACTGGCGAGCTTGGGCTGAGATCTTAGTTGGCAGCGGATGCTAGGACTGGGCAACTGGCACTACTGAACATGGCCTGTTGAAGACAGCCCGTTGCGCGCGCTGGACGACCATCGCGGACGCTGCTGCTGCTGCTTGCGGCGTTGGCATGCGCTGGCCCTTTGGCAGCTAGTGCTAGGGGGCTGGGATACTTGGGCAGTTGCCTTGTGTGCACTAGCTAGGCTATGTGCATGATTTTTTGGGCCTGTTGCACATGCTTCTGCCCAAATCTCCTTCTTTTGCTCCATTTAATGCTCAATTCCTGCAAAATGAGCTAAAACCTTCCTCAAACTAAAAAAAAGTAAAATAACACATTCTAACCTACATAAACATGAATTTATCACAAAATGCCTAAATTAACACAACAAAAACCATATAAATATGCCACAAACACATGTAGGTTGAAAGAATGACTCTAGACAAGCCTAGAGGCACTTCAGTATACTTAAGGTATCTTAACCTTATATTGTGACTAGAATGTGAATGTGATTGGGAAATATGGAAATAGATTTTATGATGACTTGATAATGAATTAATGATCTTGATTTGATGAAGAGATTTATTGAATAAATGGTTTATAAGAGACAAGCATGACACTTGAAAGGTTATTTATTAAGTTGACATATATGGAAGTATTAAGTGTACTAAGTTAATTGATAAAGTGAACTGATATTAAGATAAAGATATTGTGTTGATCTTAGAAAGGTATTGACATCAATTATGATGTGTTTTCATATGGGCCTATAAAGGCTAAGTTTGCAAGACTTTTAAATGTCAACATGTTACATGCAAATGATGAACGCACTTATATATGCAGCTCTAAGTGTATGTGAATGTTATATGTGCATGGGGTAGTTATGGGATAGGATAGCATCATGATTAAATAAATACTAAGTATTGAATTAAATATTATGATAGAGCTTAAGGAGTCTTATAAGTTCAAGGGCTACGTGTATTCGGAGCGAAGGAACCAGAAGGTGAGTAAACATTATGTTATTGTTATAAGTTCAAGCTATCATGATTATGTTATGGGAACCTTTGAGATTCTTGAAACCCAAGTTCACTTCCATTTTAAATTTGACTATGTGATTTCTTTGTTAAGCTTGGGTTGTTGAAAGAGATTTGGTCTAAAACCATTTTTATTTATCTAATGATAATACCTTTGTGATTATTACCCTAACTTATATTCTTTCTAGAACTACAGTATCATTATATCTTTTGTTTGAAATGTAATCTACTATTGCTATTGGGATACTTATTATTATTGCCTTATGTGATATTGTTATTTGTGATTACCATTAGCTTTAGCTATGGTACCTTTAATCCTTTTTGCAGAAATCCTCGTGCCGATACGAGTAATCATCGAAACCTGTGCATATGGTCTTAACCCGATGGATAGGGGTCTTAACCCGATGGATAGGGGTTGTGTATCCACCTCAGTTAGAAGGGGCAATTTGAGCCATGGAGCCTGATCAGTTTCACAACTTTATAAGTATTGGGTTAGGAGTTGGAATTTGGTATGAGACCACCTCTCCCTTGAGTGAATGAGCTAGCATAGTCATTTACTCTTATTGGGTGTTAAATGGTATAAGTGTGATTTTTGAAACTTGTTAAATTGGGAAACTTGCTAAATTGAAAAAAAAAATCTTACTAAATTGCATCTTTGATTCATAAATTGTAAATAATGAACTATGTGTTATATGTGATGGGCTTTCTTGAAAAAATGGGATATGTGATATCGTTTATGCTATATTGTTTTCTCATTGAGATCATCTATCTCACCCCTTCTTCCTTGTGTTATTCTAGATGAGCAAATATGAGGAAGTAAGGTGATAGCTCAAGCATTCTACTTTACTTGGGGATTCCTTATCAAAGTCTTTAATAATACTATGTTATGAAGAGATATTCATAGACACTCTGGATGTTTATTTCGGGATATTAATTATTGATGATTTGTCTTAAAACTTTAAATGTTATTTTTCTTATGAGATGTTTCCCAAGTGATTTACTAAACTATTCTTCGGCATATTGAGGTTTCTTATATTATTGGATATTTAAGTTAATGCATTGGGTTTGGTATGATCTTAGGCATGAATTGTATATGTATAAGTGGGTTCTATAGGTATGGGTGACCTTATGTCTCCCCATGTTCTAGGACTATCATATCTCTGAAAATGGGATGTGACAACTTATTTCATTATAATTTTTCATATTAGGCATATTAGAGCTAATCTAATATGCCACATACCCATCAATCACATAATACATGAATTTTCACAAAAACACACATTTAGTCCTAATAGTTCTAAATTCAAGCAAATTGGTCATGAAAACTCCTAGGGTGGGTATGGATTGTTACAATAACCTAACTAAGTCTTTTAATGCTGACTGAGCCTAAGGCAAAACTTGATCAAGCCTTCCAAATGAACTCCCTAAAGGTCATAACCTGATTGAGCCTAAAGCAGAACTTGATTGAACCTTCCAAATGAACTCCCCAAAGGTTGTAACCTGATTGAGTCGAAGTGCTAGACCTGACTAAGACTTCCACATGAACTTCTCTGAGGATAAACCCTACAAGTTGACTTTCCCCAAACCTTCCAACCTAATCAACTTTAAAGACCTAACCCATTTGATCAAGCTCTTCAATCTAGCCTCAAACCAAATCTTCTCTAAAGTCAGACCTATCTAAGTCTTTTAAATTGAATAGCCTAATCTTTTCCAAGGACACACCTTACTTAACATCCTAAAGTGACTTCCTCCTAGGATGAACTAAATGCCATTGACCAAATAGCCTCACACTTGATATACCCACTTCACCTTTAAGCTAGCAATCGACCAAAGACTAAATGACCAAACCACTTTTCTTTATAATTCTAAAGTGGGGGTAGCTCCCTTCCATATATTCACCTTTATAAAATAAGGGCATCTTTCTCCTAAAGATCAACACTTTTATATTAGGTTAACCCTTCACAAGTTCAAGGTATCTGATCATTGCATAATTATCTAACATTTTTGCTTTAAATAAGCTCATAAATCAAGATGGATTGTCAAACTCTTGAAGTAAGATAGATCACCAACCTGATCAATCTAAATCAATCTCTTTTCAAAAAAATCAATCTAAATCTTAGGATCATTATTTTTACTATTCCTATGAGATAGGACAGTTATCTTTACCATTCTTACCATATAGGATGGTCATATTTTTTATCCTATCAGATAGAATCATCACTTTTCATTCCTACCAAAAAGGATCATTACTTTTACTGTTCCTACCAGACATGACAATTATTTATACTATTCCTACCAGATAGGATGGTCATCTTTCTGATCCTACTAGATAGGATCCTCATTTTTCATTCCTACTATATAGGATCAATACTTTGCTGCTTCTACCAGACAGGACAATTATCTTTACCATTTCTACTAGACAGAGTGGTTATCTTTTTTATTCTACTACACAGGTGTGAACCCTCAAATTTGCACCGTTAGGATCTAATTACAAGTTGACACTTGCTAAGATTCATGCGCTACACATACAGTGGTCCTATTAGCCGATTAGCGGGCAAGAGTCAAGAGGGCAGTGCCCCATTGAAAAATAAATTTCTTGAAACTTGTACCTTCAGATGATTGGCACTCGATTACAAACCCATAGAATCAAACTGGGCTCAAATCAAACCAAAAACGGATGAGAATGGGCTAAAAAATGAGCTATGGTAGCCTATGGGCCGGCTACGATTACCGTAACCTCCTCTGCAGTTATCGCAAAGGTCCCTGCGGTAACTGCAAAGGGCTTTGCGGTTACCGCAGGCATCACCCAGTTACCGCGGCGTGCCCCTTTTAGAATCCTATATGGAAACTGTGAATTTCTAGCCCTAAACTTCCCTTATAAATACCTTGCACCTTTTAACAACTTCAACACATAATTATATGCTTTTGTACTCTCCCTAAAGCTTTCTAAGCCCTATGCACCTTCTAACAACTTCAACATATAATTATATGCTTCTATACTCTCCCTAAAGCTTTCTAAACCCTATTTCTAAGCTTTCCAATCATCGAAACCCTCTTCCTAAACCTCATAATCTCTAAAATCTCATTTGAAAACCTCCTGCATCACATAAAACCTTATCATAAGTTTCCCAGTCATCTCAAAACCCCATTCATAAGCTTCTTAATCACCCTAAACCTTATCTCTAAGCTTCTTAATCAAGAAAAGGTGCGACTCAAGTTATTTCTTTCCAAAGGGAATTCGTGGTATTCAAGCAAAGGTGATCCCAAGTCTTTCCTTCAAGAAAAGAGTTCATGCTATCCAAGAGTCCTTCCAAAAGGGTTGCTCGTGATATTACCAGGCCAAGGTGGAACTTAGATTCATTGCTAAGCTCGCTCCCTATGTTCCTCACTGACTGAAGCCAAAGGTAAAAGTTCTTTCCTTTTCCTTTTCAAATTCAATTTCAAGATCTAAATCTGAAAAGATCTAATTTTTTTACTAATTAAAATCTGACCTAATTAACAAATCCTTAAGCCCTTAAAATCAATCAAAATATGATAACAAAGGCAATGACTTAAAAACCCCTCCTTCGCAAGAAGGAAGAACTGCATGGAGTTTGATTCCCATTCAAAGGGATATGCAGGCTTGCCATCTCTAAGGCATTCAACTACGCTATAATTAACAATGTTTTCTTTCTATCACCTTCTTCGCATAGTTTAGGATTGAAATTACATTTCTTAAATAAAAGTTGAAATTTTAATTCTTTTTATTATAATTATTTTAATACTCTCTTTCTTATTTTAGTAGTTTAGATTATATTTGGGGAATGTGTGTTTTCCTAGAATCCATAAGGGCTAGAGGAAAGATCCCCTGATTTTGACATTTTGATTTGTAATATTTTTAAGTAGTTTTTCTTTATTTTTCACAATTGTCATTACAAGTAATATTTGTTTCATACATCATATTATATTTGTTCATGCATATATAAAATCTTTTTTTAAAAGCTATTTTGTATTTAAGCCAAACTAATTTTTTTGTATTATTTTAACGAAAACCTAGTCCCTGAGCTCTCTTTGGTCATTCGAGGACTAGTGCTTTTACTTGAGATAAATGGTATAACTTTGGAGTCAATCAAATTGGGTTTTTCCTTTAATTTTCCTAACTAAGATAAACAAAATTAAAGTGGCGACTCCTTTTGCAAATTACAACTTACAAAATACAATTGTCAGAACTCATAGTGAGTTCCCATCGTGATATTTCTTCGAATGAGCATTTTGATTCCCACTTAGCAGATCGGACAGGTGCTCGGGTGAGGCGTCACAGCTGGTGACTCCACTGGGGACTTCAAAATCTTTTTCAAATAAAAGATAAAATGGATTACTCTTAGTAAAACAAAAAGTTTGGCTTTTATTACAAAATGGCTTTTTTATGCATCATTGCATTGGGCTCCTTATCCAAAACCCTAGTTTCTTAGGAAAACAAAGGATAGAAAGTAACATTGAGTGGGCAACCCTCCTTGGGTCTATTCACCGATAGTGAAATCATCCACCCCGTGATGAATCCTTTGATCATTTTAAAGATGAAACGAGTATGTACATATTGTTATACCCACGTGAGGCTTCTTGACTCATATGTGGTTAGGTATATCGCTACTCTAGTGTGACGAGTACCTTGTACAAAGCCACCCTTACCCTTTCATGTAATGAACATAGATCCTAACCTTTGGTTGTATATACCATAATCTTTGCACTCTCATGAAATGTTTTGCTCATGCATATCATACATCTATATTATATAAGTAAAATATGCATTCATCTTAAGTCTAGATCAAACCTTGTACTGCAAACATTCTTACCTCCCTTCAAACACCTTTCCCATAAACATTCTCACCTCTATCCCAATCACCTTTGCCCCCACAATCCTTAAGCCATCACCCTAAACCCTATCCCACAAACCCTAAGCCATCACCCTAAACCTTATCCCATAAACCATAAGCTATCACCCTAAACCTTACCTCGTTACCTTAGCCTTTAACCTAAACACCAATACCCTAGCATTAAACCTAAAACCTCATTTCCCTAGCCTTGGCCTCAAACACCTTTAACCTTAAGCATTGCTACCTTAACCTTTCCCAAAATGTCCTCACCCTAAACTTTAACCTAAGAAAAAATATCTACCCTCCCTTGCCAACCTAGCCATAAGACACTGTAATTTATAAGCCCAACATCCTTGGCCCATTACCTTCAAAACCAATCCATTACCCCTAAATTGACAAATGCCTATAAGCCTACCCTAAGCCTAATACCTTTGGCCCAACACACTACCCTTGGCCCAACATGCTACCTTAAGCCTAATACCCTTGGCCTAATGCAATACCCTAAACCCAATACCTTTAGCCTGACACACTACCTTAAGCCCAATACCTTTGGCCCCGGCACAATACCTTAAGCCTAATACCTTTGGCCCCAGTACAATACCTTAAGTCCAATACCTTTGGCCCAATACATTATCTTAAGTCCAATACCTTTGGTTTAACCTGATACCTTAAGCTTGAGACCTTAACCTGTGCAACATTAAGAAATCATCAAAAGCCCAAATGAAGTCAGCTTACAACATCAATGGGAGACTTTTTCCTTAAAGTGTGCATGCCAATCTCATTGCTTCTTTTCCAAGCACTTACCTTATTCTTTGACTTGGTTTTAAAGGTACCAATGGCAAGCTTGACTAATATGGAAGCTTTAACCAACCTACTCAAGAGGCAAGAAGAGAACCTTCAAGCTATTCTCATCTCCGCCCTAGATGCTCAATGAGCCAATTTCAATCAGTCTTTAGCTAGCTAACAATCTAGTTTTAATAATGCCCTAATCCATTTTACTTTTGCTTTCACTAATGCTTTGAGTTTCTAATGTCAACTTATCATCTATGAAGTGAGAGGAATGTTGAACCAAGCTAAGCCCATCAATGCTACACCTACCATTGACATGACCCATAATTTTACATCTTTAATCTTAAACACCAATGCCATTCTAGCCTCAGCCATGCCATCAGTCTTAGATACTAACCTTGCCTCTTCTTTGAATTATTTTCAAAGCAAGGAAAACCCCACCTCTTCTGCTATTAAAAGACCTTTAAACCTCAACATTGATGCACTAGAGCAAACCCTCATAATGGAAAAAGGGTGTAAGAAGAGCAATACGTCCACTCGCTTTGCCTCTACTGAATGGAAGGATATGGACACCTATACTTCCTTTATTGATGTCAAGTGAGAGAGTATAGAGGTGGCTAGCACGACTAATAGGTGACCCTTGAAATCTCAATAAAGGGCTTTCACAGATTTGGCAGTTCCATTAGCAACGATTTATAAGAAGGCTTTGAAGGGGAGAATGGTAAAACCCCTAGAACCAAAAGTCCCTCCTAATCCCTTAACAAAGAGCTACCACCCCAATGAGATTGTGAATATCATCAAGGAGTGGGGCACCAAATCAATGCATCTAAAGCTTTGAAACATAGAATCTAGGATCTTATTGATAGTGGAGATATCATCCCTTGAAAGCAAGATCCAAGACCTTAATTCAACCTTGAGTAGCAGAACATGGAGGAATTTAAACCTAGTTAATCTGACCTGTCTGAGGTTGAAATCCAAATCTATGTCTAAGTCTGAGCCTGAGCCTAAAAGTCTAAGTCTAAGTTTGAGTCTGAGTCTACCATTTTATTTTATTTTGTCAACCATATTAGTCCCTTTTTTTGTTATTTTATAATAAAGTTTCCGTTATAGTAATGCATCTATGTTTTCATTTCATTATTTATGCATTAACTTTCTTATCTTCTTTGATTGAGTCTAACACAGATGAGCTTAAAAAAAAAAGAAGAAAAAGAAAAAAAAAGAAAAAAAGAAAAGAAAAGAAAAGAAAATGAAGAAAAAATGGGTAAAGATTAAATCCACCACAATCAAAATGTGGGGTGTCCTCATTCTCTCGAATCAATAAATGCTTCATAAGCTCCTAACTAAAGAAGGACCTCTCATCAAATATTTGAAGCACAAGGAGCAAGTAAATATAATTACCTATTACACAATTGGGTAGTCAAATAATGCACCTTAACAAAGGGTGATAAGTTTAGAGAAGACCCTTGATAAACCCAGAATTCAAAGGTTAGAGCCACTAAACATGAAGAAAAATAGCAAATCATGGTGGAATGCTTTCTCCCAAATTTCATTAATCTAAGCTCGCTAAGTTGAAAATCTAAAAGGGCAGTTTAGACAAAAGTTAAAGCTAAAAGAGAGAGAGAGAGAGAGAAAGAGAGAGAGAGAGAGAGAAAGCTCATCCCAATCACCTTCCCTCATGTCCAAAGTTATTAAATTACCAATCCATCTCATCTCATGTCTCCAAAGTTATCCTTCCTCATTAAAGGCTCATTTTTTAAAGTTATGCTATCTTCTATGTCCTTATCTTATAATGGGGCCATGTCTTTCTAGAACATCATCATTTATTGTCAGTCTATCCCATCATTTAGTTCAAAGAGTTAATACATATCTCTAGTCCATCACATCCCTATCTCTCATTTGGGACCATGATCCCCAAGTTGTCTTCCTCCACTAGCCCCTTAGCCATTCCTAAGGGCTTTTTGTTTTAATCAGTGCAGTTAGTGTGTCATCAAGTCAAATCAATTAAGTGTCACTCCAAGAGTCTCTTCAACCTCAAACAACTAGAAAAGCTTGACTCGCTCTTTTCCATGATTTATGCTACAAAAAGAAAAACCATACAAACTCCATAATTCTTTTCAGAAGTTTCAGCTTACCTTCAAACCATTCCTGAACTTTTCCATCCTAAGCCTTATTTGCAAATTATACCACCATTTCAAGCTCAAGTCACGTACCACCCTTTTGGCAAAATCTCATCATGGGCATAACCAACAATCCCAAGTCTCTCAAGACTCATCATCTTTGAATTCAGTTTCCTTAGCAAAACCAGAACTCGAGGCATATCTCCCAAAGCCTATCATCTTTGACTTGATTAAGAAGGACTTAAACCATTCAAGGCCTATTTCATACCTTTTTGGCAAATATCTCATGATCTTTGAAAGCTTAAATTGGCAAAACAACACAATCCCTAAGAATCAAAGCCTCTTAAAGCCTGCAAACCATTTTGATGCAACCATGTCAAAGGGTAAACCCTTATCCATGAGCCTGTTGTATCCTTGTGACCAAAACTTATAGCATGATACTAGAGCCAAAGTTAGCCACCTAAAGCATCCTCATAGAAAACTATCTGCAACACCTAGAAGCCTTCACCTTGAAGCCCAAATTTAGAAGCCTTCACCATGAAGCCCAAAACCAAAAACCTTCACTTTGAAGCCCAAATCTAGAAGCCTTCGCCATGAAGCCCAAATCAAGAAGCCTTTGCCATGAAATCCAAATCAAGAAGCCTTTGCCATAAAGCTCACACGAAAAAAAAAAAAAGCCTTCACCACAAAGCCCACTCTTAAAAGGCCTTCATGATCTCCTCTAAGGCAAAATCTAACTGAGCCTTCCAAATTGATTGCCTAGCCTAACCTTTTCCTCTAAGCTAAGATTAGCCTCTGAGGTCTAACATCCTAACCTGAGCTCTCTGACAAAATCTTAAAAAAAAAAAAATTTGGCCAAGCCTTCCAAATGAACTCACCAGAAGGCCATAACTTGACCAAGCATCTAATCTAATCTCTCACAAAGCCAAACCAGACTGAGCTTCCAAAAGAACCTAGCTGAACCTAACTTAGCCTTCTAAACAAATCTCCCCTAAAGCCAAAACCAAAAGGGCATAACTGACCAAGCTAAATGTCGGACCTAACCTTCCCTAAAGCTAGACTTGACTTAAACTTTATCGTCTTAAGGGACTTGACCACCTTATTCAAGCTTTCCAATTCAGCCTTAAGCCATACATTATTGCAAACTAAACACACCTAAACCATGCCCAACCTCTTCCAGCCATACTTAGTTTAACCTCCTAAAGTGACTTCTTCCTAGGCTAAAATAATAGCCATTGACCAACTAACCTCATACCTGACATGCCCATTTTACCTCTAAGCTAGCTAATCAGCCAAAAAAAAAAAAAAACCCAAATTGCTTTCCTTTGTCATCCTAAAGTGGAGGCACCTCCTTTCCAAATATTCACCTTTTCAAAGTGGTGGCACCTTTCTCTTAGAAGGTCAGCACTCTTCTACCAAATTAACCCTTCACAGGTTCAAGGTATCTAATCATTGCATTGTCAGATGCATTTCATGATAGAATAAGTTTTAAGTTAGACTTAAGAATCAAAATGGGTCATCTCTTGCCTACCAGACATGGTCATCATCATTTCCACTAGATAAGAACATTATTTTTTAGCTCCTACCAGAAATGATGACCTTAGAATTCATACCTTAAATCTAAATTAGGTATCTTTTTTGATCGGACTCATCCTAGGATAGCCTTAGGATCTATACCTTAAAACTAAATTAGGTATCTTTTTTAATTAAACTCATCCTAGGATAGCCTTAGGATCCATACCTTAAATATCAATTAGGTATCTCTTTTAATCAGAATCATCCTAGGATAGCCTTAGGATCCACACCTTAAATCTAAATTAGGTATCCCTTTTGATCAGACCCATCTTAGGATAGCCTTGGGATTTATACCTTAAATCTGAATTAGGTATCTATTTTAATCGGACTCATCCTAGAATAGCCTTAGGATCCATACCTTAAATTTGAATTAGGTATCTCTTTTAATCAGACTTATCCTAGGATAGCCTTAGGATTTATACCTTAAATTTAAATTAGGTATCCCTTTTGATCGGACCCATTCTAAGATAGCCTTAGAATTCATACCTTAAATCTAAATTAAGTATCCCTTTTAATTAGACCATCTTAGGATAGCCTTAGGATCATTTCACCCAAAAATGTTTAAATCATCTAGGCATCCCTATGGTTCCTCTTTTTCACCACTTTTTATAAATAAACCATTTTCACCCAAACATGTCTAGACGCTGACTTAGGCATCCATTTGGTTCATCTTACCATCCCTCATTCTAAGGATCACTATCATTAGAATCACCTTTTGCTCAAAGCCAATCCTGATGAGGGGGTAGGTTTCAACCCTCAAATTTGCACCCTTAGGATTCACCGCAGCTTGACACTTGTTAAGATTTGTGTGCTATGTATATGGTGATCTCGCTAGCCAGTTAGTAGGTAGGGGTCAAGGGGGCAGTGCCCCATTGAAAAATAAATTTCTTAAAACTTGCACCTTTAGATGATTAGCACTTGATTACGAACCTATGCAATCAAATTGGGCTCAAATCGAACCAAGGACATATGAGAACGGGCTAAAAAATGAGCTACAGTAGCCCGCAGGCTGGCCGTAGTAACTCACAGTCAGCTGCGGTTAACGCAGCCTCCTCTATGGTTATTGCAGAGGTCCCTATGGTAGCTAGTTGGCTACTACAGCCCTGCGGTAACTGCAAAGGGCTTTACAATTACCGCAGGCATCACCCAGTTATCACGGTGTGCCCCTTTCAGAATCCTACACAAAAACTATGAATTTCTAGCCCCAAACTTCCCCTATGAATACCTTGCACCTTCTAACAACTTCAACACATAATTATATGCTTCTGTACTCTCCCTAAACCTTTCTAAACCTTATTTCTAAGCTTTCCAATCATCAAAACCCTCTTCCTAAACCTCATAATCTATAAAATCTCATTCCAAAACCTCCTGCATCACATAACACCTTATTCATAAGCTTCCCAATCATCTTAAAACCCCATTCATAAGCTTCCTAATCACCCCAAACATTATCTCTAAGCTTTTTAATCAGGAAAAGGTGTGACTCGAGTTATTTCTTTCAAAAGGGAATTTGTGGTATTCAAGCAAAGGTGATCCCAAGTCTTTTCTTCAAGAAAAGAGTTCATGCTATCCAAGAGTCCTTCCAAAAGGAGTGCTTGTGATATTACCAGACCAAAATGGAACTTAGATCCGATGCCAAGCTCGCTTCCTACGTTCCTCGCTGACAGAAGCTAAAGGTAAAAGTTCTTTCCTTTTCTTTTTCAATTTCAATTTCAAGATCTAAATCTGAAAAGATCTAATTTTTTTGCTAATTAAAATCAACCTAATTAACACATCCCTAAGCCCTTAAAATCAATCAAAACATGATAACAAAGACAATGAGTTAAAAACCCCTCCTTTGCAAGAAGGAAGAACTGCATGGGGTTTGATTCCTATTTAAAGGGATATGCAGGCTTGCCATCTCTAAGGCATTCAACTCCGCTAAAATTAACAATCTTTTCTCTCTATCACTTTTTTCACATAGTTTAGGATTGAAATTACTTTTTCTTAAATAAAATTTGAAATTTTAATTCTTTTTATTATAATTGTTTTAATACTCTCTTTCTTATTTTAGTTATTTAGATTATATTTGGGAATGTGTGCTTTTCCTAGAATCCATAAGGGCTAGAGGAAAGATCCTTTGATTTTGACATTTTCATTTATAATAGTTTTAAGTAGTTTTCCTTTATTTTTCACAGTTGTCATTATCTCATATTTGTCATGCATTTTGCAAGTAATATTTGTTTCATGCATCATATTATATCTGTTCATGCATATATAAAAACTTCTTTTAAAAGCTATTTTGTATTTAAGCCAAACTAATTTTTTTGTATTATTTTAACCAAAAGCTAGTCCCCCAGTTCTCTTTTGTCATTCATGGACTAGTGCTTTTTCTTGGGATAAATGGTATAATTTTGGAGTCAATCAAATTGGATTTTTCCTTTAATTTTCCCATCTAAGATAAACAAAATTAAAGTGGTGACTCTTTTGCAAATTACAACTTACAAAATACAATTGTCTGAACTCATAGTGAGTTCCCATCATGATATTTCTCCAAATGAGCATTTCGATTCCCGCTTAGCGGATCGGACCAGTGCTCAAGCGAGGCATCATAAAAGGATCCTAACTTTTCATTCCCACCAAAAAGGACCATTACTTTTACTATTCCTACCAAACAAGAGAGTTATCTTTATCATTCCTACCAGATAGCATGGTCACCTTTTTTATCCTACCATATAAGATGCTCAGTTTTCATTCCTACCAGAAAGGACCACTACTTTTACTATTCCTACTAGACAGGATAGTTATCTTTACTGTTCCTACCAAACAGGATGGTCATCTTTTTCATCCTACCAGACAAAATCATCACTTTTCATTCCTGCAAAAAAGTACCACTACTTTTTCTATTTCTAGTAAATAAGATAGTTATCTTTATCATTCCTACCAAATAAGATGGTCATCCTTTTGATCATACCAAATAGGATCACCACTTTGTCGATTCCTACCAGATAGGGGTGCCTTCTTTCTTATCATACAAGATGATCATTCCTTTTAGACAGGATTAATACTTTGTTATTCCTAGTAGATAGGAGTACTACTTTTAGATCCTACCAGATAGGATCATCATTATCATTCCTACCAGACGGACCAATACTTTGCTATTCCTACCAAACAAGAACACTGCTTTTAGATCCTACCAGATAGGATCATCATCATCATCACTACCTACTAGATAGGAACTACCTTTTCTATCTAGCTCTCCTAAATATACAGAGGCCATCTTCCTTGTCTTATGGTTCATAGTCATTGGAACTGCCTATTAGATAGAGCAATCCTACTGAGGGGAAAGTGATAAGTGTATAATTAGCTATATTTTACCTATTGTTTTTAGAGAATTTTATTGTTAAATTCAGTTTAATTTGTTTGTTCAAGTGTTTTTTAGAGTATTTCCAGGAATCCTTTATGTTCTATAATGCCTTGGTCAATTGAGTCAGAAGTGCAGAAAAAAATTGAGAAACTGTGCATTTTTTAGACAAATTTTCAATTGACATGCCCAGCGACATAGGCATGTCACTGCCCATATCGTTCCTATATCTGAATGGGTGAGATCTACTCGTTCAGGGCATCAACATGCCCAGCGACATAGGCGTGTCGTTGGCCATGTTAGGTAAAATTTTTGGGTATAAAAGCAAATTTTAGATAGAATTAAGGGATTCAATTTTATTCATAAAAACATAGTTTTTCAAGGTCAGGGAGAGAGTTTTGCAGTGATAATTGAAGGTGAAGGTTGAAGTTCATTAAGTTTCAAGTCAAGAATTGAAGATTCAAGTTTGGATTATTATTCATCCACTATAGATTGTTTGATTTTCTATCTTTTATCTTCTATTCTTGTTACTTTCTCATTATAAGCTAAATTCTTATACCTAGGTATTTGATGAATCCTATATTACTTTATATGGATTGAATGGGTTTTTAATTAATTAAATCATTCATTGGGATTGATTTATCTTTATGATTTATATTTGTTATTTCTAATTGTCAATTGTATGCTTGATAATTGGAATTAGTTTTCTTGCTAATTGTCTTGAGAAAGCTTAGCTAGAATTGATCACTCATAAAGGTTGAGAATTGATTAGGGTGCTAGAGATAGACCTACATGATTCTTTGGTTTATGGTTCCTTGATTTTAATATTGTTTCTATTTAATTATAAATTGGGAAGATATTGCTTTTATAAGACTTAGTAATTAGGGATTGAATCACTCGAGAGAGGTTTTAATCTAACCTAGCAGAATGCCAATTCAATATGATGTTTGGTTTAGTTGAGTTTCCATTCATGAAATACATATAGGGTCTAGGAGGATTCAAATATCTAGGTAGCTTCTACCATTAATTTTTCTCTTGCAATTCACTTACGTTATTTTAGTTAAGTTTCTAATTTACTTTAGTACTTGAACCTTGTCTCTAATGGAATGATATCTCTACTCATCATTATATTACTTGTGTGATATGTACACTTACAAAATATGCAACAAGTTTTTGGCGCTGTTGCTGGGGACAATAGTTTTCAATACTAGTAGTACAATAGAGATTATTAATCTAGTTTTTGTTTATTTATTTTCTTATATTTCTTTTAGCTTGTTTGTGTTTTTAGTTTTTTTTTTCATGGATCATAACACTTACGAAAGTTGGAATCCTTACTTAAGCCGAACATAGGGATACCAAGGAAATCAGTTTTTCAATTATGAATATCCTGATCAACCTAATTTCCAAGAAGAAAATGGATGGGATGGACCACAAGAGCATAGCAGTCAGGGGAAGAGAAATCATCCCTTGAACTTGCATTAAAAAGGTTCATCAATTCTGCAAAGAATGTGGTTGAGGAGTTTGATGAAAGACATGATGTCTTGGAAGCTTAATGGGAAAATCTCAACCGTGAGCTTGACTTCTATCCTTACCCTGAGAATTATCTTGACTTGAATTGTTTTGACCAATCTCAAGTGATTATGCTATATTGTTGGGATGACGAACAATCAAATGATGAGAATGGTGATGAAGATTTGGATGAAGAATTTGGTGTAGCAAATTCTTTAGGTGAGCAATTAATAAAAGATGGAGAAATGGATAAGCCTAAGCAATCAGTGGTATCCCATGAAAATACTCCACTATTGATCCCAATATTCACTCCTCATGAATCCTAAATTCCATATTTTGAAAACTAACCCATAAATAATCATACTCTATTACCTCCTCTACTTCATTGTTTAGTTACTAAAGATTCAAATAAAAGGCTAGTATTTGTGTCTTTAAAATTTTCTTTGGGTGGAGAGATAAATTTTATGGAGGTTTTAAAGTGGAAGGTGAGTGAATTTGGGTGGAGAATCTCATATTTGTAAGAGGAGGATCGAACGGATCATGTACAAATTTTATTGGATTCCAATTTTGAGATTCCTGTGTCAAATAAAAAATAAACCTAAAATGGAAAAGCTGATGATTGCAAGAAGCAAAGGGAGAGCCTTTCATTTGAGATTTGTAACCAACAAATTATGTAAAGGTCAAAAGCTTTACATAATTTTCATTTTACTTTATGGAAGCAAGCAACATGATGAAGCCTTTATTCCTTTGGATGAGGATGAATAGCTTTAATGTCTAGCTAATATAACATTAAAAAAGCACTGGGTGGGATGCAACTCACCAATTTGAGTGTTTTTAGTTTATTTTTCTTTGTTTTTTCATTTTTTTGTTTATTTTTCTTGGTTTTAATTGTTTTATTTGCTTGGCGATTTTGGTTTCTATGGTTGAGCAAGTCTGTTAAAAAAATTTTTTTGAAATTTTGACTAAGTGTGGAGGGCTAGGTGACATGCCCAGTGACATGGGCATGTCTCTGACTATGTAATTAAATTTTGGAGGCAGTAGCTATGACATGCCCAGCGACATGGGCATGTCACTGAATGTGTAATTAATGTTGAGGTCTAGTGGTTACGACACACCCAGTGACATAGGCATGTCAGTGACTGTGTCGATGGCTGAAATATTAAAAAAAAAATTCTAGAAAGGTGACACACCGACATGAGCATGTTGGTGCACATGTCACTGTTTGTGTTTTACTACTCGTACTTTTATTTTTCTTTTATTTTGTTTTATTTTTACTTTTATGGGCCTTCATACTTTGTTTAGTGCAGTCTCTCTTGGTCTGTAGCTAAAATTGACATGGCAAGGCCACCAATCCGGCGTCCATATATTTTGATTCATAGCAATGATAGGGCAGTTTTCTCTCTTTCTACTTTTTCTTTTATTTGAATTCAACACATTGCAGATAATGTGTAAGTTAAGTGTGGGGGAGGGGTATTTATTTATTTATTCTTTTTGCCCTATTTTGTTTTAAGCAAGTTAAATTGTAATAATGGTATGAATTGAAATGATCCTTCTTTAGCTCGTAAGTTGATGTTTTATCTACATATGACAATTTCTCATTGATTTTTGGCTTGATTGACTTGATCATTTGCTAAGGATTGAGTGTGGTAGTCATAATTAGGGAATTAAATTGATGAAATTTGCATGCATGGAGTTTGAAACCTTAGTTACATTTTTTAGCATATATGGATTCCTCTATGACTTGAGTTAAGATTAGTAAAATATACTTAATATATATATATATATAGTAGAATAGTAAATTACATAAAGAGCTTTGAAAATTTTTCTCTATTCCGCTAATTTTGACTCTTCTAACCAAAGGAGTTGAAATTATGAATAGTGCTAGTAGCCATTTGGATTCGTGATTCTAGCCGAGTAACTAGGGGTCAGCATCACAAATGTTTACCTTTACGTAAAAAGACTAGTATGATGATTCAAACAAGTCGAGCTCCTTAATTAAAAAAAAAAGAGAAAAAAAAAGAAGAGAAAGTGCAATAAAAGTGCAATTGAATGTTAAAGTCAATAGTAAATTGAGAGAGTAGTCAGGTGCCTAAAAGAAAATCTTTCATTTCTTACTTTTTTTTGGCTTTTGTTTCTTTAGAATTGTATACTCAATCTTCTAACTCTGGAATTTAGACTTTAGGATTATGAGTTTTGTCTTTGAGTTTAAGGTTCTTTAATTTGAGGATCCTTTAGTTTGATTGCTACATTTGAGAATTAGTTTTTGATTAAGAATTTTGAACCCTACTGATTTAAGTATTGTCAATCATTGTGGTTTTTTTTTTTTTTTTTTGCTTTAGAGGGGTTGTCCATTTTCTAACTATTATTGTGATTTAATTTGCTTGAGGATAAGCAAAAACTCAAGTGTGGGGGAATTTGATAAGTGTATAATTGGCTATATTTTACCTCCTATTTTTAGAGCATTTTATTGTTAAATTGAGTTTTATTTGTCTGTTCAAGTGTTTTTTAGAGTATTTCTAGGAATCTTTTATGTTCTACAATGCCTTGGTCAATTGAGCTGGTAGTGTAGGTAAAAATCGAGAAACTATGCATTTTTTGGATAAATTTTCAATTGACATGCCCGGCGACATGAGCGTGTCACTGCCTATATTCTTCCTGGGTATAAAAGCAAATTTTAGAAAGAATTAAGGGATCTGATTTTATTCATAAAAACACAATTTTTCTAGGTCGAAGAGAGAGTTTTGCAGCGATAATTGAAGGTGAAGATTGAAGTTCTTTAAGTTTCAAGTCAAGAATTGAAGATTTGAGTTTGGATTTTTATTCACCCACTATGGATTGTTTATTTTTCTATCTTTTATCTTCTATTCTTATTACTTTCTTATTATGGGCTAAATTCTATATACCTAGATATTTAATGAATCCTAGATTACTTTATATGGATTAAATGGGTTTTTAATCAATTAAATCATTCATTGGGATTGATTTATCTTTATAATTTATATTTGTTATTTCTAATTGTCAATTGCATGCTTAAAGAATTTATACTCATAATGGTTGAGAATTGATTAGGGTGCTAGAGATAGACCTACAAGATTCTTTAGTTTATGGTTCCTTAATTTTAATGTTATTTATATTTAATTATAAATTGAGAAGAGATTCCTTTTATAATACTTAGTAATTAGGGATTGCATCACTCGAGAGAGGTTTTAATCTAACCTAGTGGAGTGCCAATTTAATCCGATGTTTGGTTTAGTTGAGTTTCCATTCATGAAATACATATGGGGTCTAAGAGGATTCAAATATCTAGGTAGCTTCTACCATTAATTTTTCTCTTATAATTCACTTATGTTATTCCAGTTAAGTTTTTAATTTAGTTTAGTTATTTCAATTTAAATCTTACTCAAACTTTTGATTAACTAGACAACAGTCAACATTTGGGCTAGTACTTGAACCTTGTCTCCGGTGGAATGATAACTCTACTCATCATTATATTACTTGTGTGATCTATACACTTGTAGAATATGCATCAGGTAGCTATGAACGCTTAATGTTATACCTTCCAGTATGCGTTTGAACCTTAGAAGCACCTGGACTTGGTGAATAAACCTCTGAAAGCTAAAATTGCTAAAAACCACTGAAATGGGAAAATCAAAAAATGGAGCCCTTAGAAATGAAAACTATCCCTTTCACCTTCAAATCACTCTTATATTATTTGGGACTGAATAACAAAAAAATACAATTGGAATCATGAAAAATAGATGAGAATTGAGTAAGAATGGGAGAAAATAGGTGAAAATTAGTGAAAATGGGCCCTTTACTATAGAGTTGTACGGCGTTGCCACATAGCCCTTTGTAATTCCGCAGAGAGCTATGTGGTACTACTATAGAGACATTTGGGGTACTATAAGGCCCTTTATGACAACTCCCTTGAATTTCACTATTTTGCATGATCCCATATCAAAACTTCAGTGTTTTCCTCCTCCAATCTTCTCCCTATATATATGTCACATCCCAACTTTAGAGATATGATGGTCCTAGAACACAGGGAGACATAAGGTCACCCACGCCTATAGAACCCACTTACACATATACATATCATGCTTAGGATCATACCAAACCTTATACAATAACTCATTTAAAACATTATATGAAAACCTTTAATTGCAGAAGATAGTAATTAGACACTTCACATATAATCCATAAGGAAATAATGTTCATAATTCACTTGAAAACCTTAATAAATAACATCTCAAAATAAACATCAAAAATAAATATTCCCAGAGTATCTAATGACAACACTTCATAGCATAGTATTATTAATGACTTTGATAAAGAATCCCTAAGGAAAGTAGAATGCTTGAGCTATCACCTTGCCTCATCACACTTGCTCACTTGGAACGACACAAGGAAGAAGGGGTGAGATAAATGATCTCAATGAGTAAACAATATAGCATAAATGATATCACATATCCCATTTTTCAAGAAATCTCATCACATGTAGCCCATAGTTGATGATTTACAATTCATGAATCAAAGATGCAATTTAGCAAGTTTTTTAATTTAGAAAGTTTCCCAATTTAACAAGTTGCAGAAATCACACTTATAACATTTAACACATAGAGTGAGGGCTATTGCTGTAATCACTCGAACACATAGAGTGAAGGTTATTGCCATAATCACTCGAACACATAGAGTAAAGGCTATTACCATAATCACTATAACACATAGCCGGTGATTACTTGCATCGATACGAGGATCACATAGCCGATGATTACTCACGTCGTTACGAGGATCATATAGTCGATGATTACTCGCATTGGTATGAGTACTTCTGTATAAAGGGTCAAAGGTACCATAGCTAGAGTTAATGGTAATCACATATAATAATAACATTTAAGGCAACAATAACATGTATCACAATAGCAAAAGTAGTTTAATGTTTTGAATAAAAGATGCAAGAATAATGTAGTTCTAGAAGGAATGTAAGTTAGGGCAATGATCATAAAGGAATTATCATTAGATAAATAAAAATAGTTTTGGATCAATTGTCCTTTGGCAATCCAAGCTTAACAAATAAATCATAGAGTTTCATTTTAGAATAGAGAGAACTTAGGTTTCATGAATATCAAAGGGGTCACATATTATGATAGCTTATACTTATAACATATCATAACATTTACTCACACTTGTAACATGAACATAGTGTTTACTTACCTTGTGCTTCCTTCGCTCCTATTTCATGTAGCCCTTTTGAAACTCTAAAGCTCCTCAAACTCTATCATGATATTTAGTTCAATAATTAGTATTTATTTAATCATGATGCTATCCTATCCCATAACTACCCCATGCACATATAATATTCACATACGCTTAGAGTTGCACATATAAGTGCACCTCATCACTTGTACATAACATGTTGACTTTAAAAGTCTCATACACTTAGCCTTTATAAGCTCATATGAAAACACATTATAATTCATGTCAATGCCCTTCTAAGGTCAACACAATATCATTATCTTAATATCAATTTACTTTAACAATCAACTTAATACACTTAACACTTCCATATATGTCAATTTATGAATAGCCTCTCAAGTGTCATGCTTAACCCTATGATCCATTCATTCAATCAATCACTTCATCAATTCAAGACCATTAATTCATTATCAAGTCATCATAACATCTATTTCCATATTTCCCAATCACATTCACATTCTAATCACAATATAAGGTTAAGATACCTTAAGTATACCAAAGTGTCTCTAGGCTTGTCTAGTGTCTTCCCTTCAGCCAACATGTAATTTAACCATTTATCATACATACATACATGTCAATAATCATTGAAATATATCACATAAAAATTATAGACATTGGGATAAAAATCACTTGGTAGGCCGAATGCTCCATTAAAGGGAAAACTGAATTTTTCTCACCTTCCGCACTCTCCATCTATTACAGTGATATTTAAAAACATAGTTTGAATCAAGATTTCTCATATAAACACAAAAAAAATCATTTTAGGACATTAATCTACATGAATTGACAACAATAGGTATGTTTCATACATGAAAATTCAAATTTTGGGTTTTAGGATGCAAAACCATGAGTTTTCTTTTTTTTGGTATCTTCCAGTTATTATAGTAATATGTAAATAGGTGTTTTAAACCATTATTTTTCATTTAATCATAGAAAATATCAGTTTAGAACATCTTCATGTATGAATCGGCAGCCATTGATCATAATTATGCATGAAAATTCTAAGTTTCAAGGTTTAGGGTGAAAATCATGAGTTTTCACGCTTTTCGCGCTTTCCATTCATTATAGCGATATGCAAACACATGATTTAAATTATTATTTCTCATCAAAACAAAACAAATATCAGTTTAGAATCCATATATACATAAATTGGCAGCCATATGTACAAAAAAATCATAGAATTTTCTAACTTCTAAGTTCCAGCACAAAAACCTTGAATTCTTTTATTTTTTGAAACTTTTCGGCCATCATAGTAACATGCAGAAATATAATTTAATACAATATTTTTCATCAAAACACATCAAAAATCATTTTAGAAATCAATGATTCAGAAATTTCCCCCCTTTGGTATGGTTTATTCATACAAATTTCAATTTTGAGTTACAAGATTTACTTTTGGAGAAATCGCGTAGAGAGGTTGGTGCTTTCGGTAGAAAAATTGATTTTTCTCTCAAGGAATCACCTAGCCTGAATTTTATTAGTAAAAACTAGTAAATATTCAGTTCAAAATAATTTTCCCAAGATTAGTTTCATAAAAATCAAATAGCAAATTGAAAGGAAAAGAAAAACTTATGAAACGGTCGCGAAATCGCAAGTTTGAAAAGATTTTTATGAATTTCGGTAGAGAGAAATATTTTGGGAGAATTTTTCCACCAAAATAATGAAATAACAGAATGATGGCTGCTGGAATGAAGGGCTGGCTGAAATTTAGGTTAAATATTAGGGTTTTGGGTGAAATTTCCAAGATTACCCTTAATGAGCTAGGTTAGGAGTGTTTTAGTGCAGTGGGCTTTTGGGTATTTGGGCTTTTTAATTAATTTAGGGCTGATTATAGGTAATTAAAAATAAATATTTTCTTATTATTTTCTATAAAATTTTCCCTAAAATATTTATTTAAAAATTATTTTAAAATACTCATAAAATTATTTTAAATTCAAGCAATTTGTCACGAAAACTCCTACGGTAGATGTGGGTTGTTACAATATAGGGGACCTCTCCACACTTCAAATGATCAACTTTGGGAGCTTGAAAGCCTTTGTATAATACCCAAGGTTTTCATAGCTCATTAGAGTTATAATAATACCATAGAATATGAATTTTTATGAATACATTACCAATGATATAGTGATGGGATGAAAGGAACCCTTTTTGGTGCTAAGTGTATAATTATGTATTTTTGTGAAGTGTGAATGTTCATGTATATTTTATTGAATTAATTTGAGGCAATATGTCTTTGTTTGAGTTTATTATGATATGGGAAGGTAGGATTTAAAATGGCAAGTGAAAGAGAAGAGAAAAAATTACGAAAAATTTTTGAGTTCGGAAAACGTGTTCAGGTGGGCTTGTTAATGGGCTTTTGGACTCAAGGCCCAAGCCCATGGAATGGCCAGCCCACTAAGGCCCAAAAATTGGTGGAGCTTGACTAAACTAAGGTTAGAATAACTAACTATGGGTTAGGGTGAGGTTAAGTTAGGTTAATCACTATTTTGGGTGATAGCCACCTTTGTTGACTTTTGTCAACTTTAACACCTAAGCTAATTCACTTTCCCATCATCATGTCTATATGCATTTTGATGATTATTGAACCCATCATTATGGTGCTAGGTCATCATACACCTAAGGGTAATCTTAACCATCCATCTCGATCAATCTTAGCCATCCATCTTAGGCAAAAATGTGACCATTGATCTTGTAAGATTAAATCACCACCATTGAATTTAATTACATATAAAGTGAAAATATGTTAATTCTTTTCATTTGTAACCTTGCACCAAAATCACATTCTCACTAAGGACTAAAACCTCTCAACTTGTTATTCAACATAGAACCAAATTTAAAGTATTACAAGAATTAAAAGGCAGGGACATTGCTCCAGATACCGAGGAGTCTCACTATAATTTACACTGAGTCTATTGGTATAAGAGCTAAGGAGTAAGAGGTGAGTACTTAATAATATAATACAATTTGTGCCTTAAATATGAGCATAAATGTTAAATCATTTTCTAGTTTAAATGCATTGCAATTCTTTGGCAAGTATCATCTGCTTTATTGTTTATTAAGCCAAATTGAATAAAATATTCCTTTATGGCATTTGGCCAAATGAGCCTATATTGCTTTGATCTTATAATGTGATCAATGATGAGAATCTAATTGTTTATTAATGTATTAACCATTGAATCATTTCATGGATAGAAAGGTAAAATGTTATAATGATACCATGATAAGCAGAAAACCCCTCTGATGTGGGGTAATACATCAAACCTTATGCAAAATGGTAATGGACCCGCGAATGGGGTGAAGATTATCTGAACCTTAGCTGGGAAAGGTTTAAGGTCCCCAGTACATATGACATGATCAGTTGTATGTGTGACTAGGCATGTGGGAGTGAGCAAGACGTATGCCACCACTTGATTGATTATAGGGGAAACATACCATTTCCATGAAAGAAAATTTTATGCTAAAAATATAATACCTACTATATATATGTGGGAAAATTGTTCCATAAGAAAAATTTCTAATCCATTTCACTTTATTGTTAAAAGGAATCACAATTTGACATACATCATTATTTAACCTTTATAATATTATTCTATACTCACTGAGCTTTGTCTCATCCCAAAGTTGTTTATTTTTAGGACAAGCTGATAGATCAACAAGGTAAATTCCAAGTTCTACATCTTCACTTGGAAATTGCATTGCTACTTTTGGAATTATGATGTATATATTATGTTGTATTTTGGAAGTTTCACTATAGAGCTCCATGGATTATTAAGGTATGTAATAATGGTATAATTTAAATTATTATTAGTTTGTGTATGGTTTGGTACTATATTTTCATAGTCCAAGTACTTAAGTAATATATGGGCAAGTTGTGATTAAAATAATATAAAATGGAGTTCAAAATCAATAAACATGAAAATGAATTTAAAATGATAAATGTTTATCATGTAGATACTTAATATAGTAATCGGTAATAAGGAATGGTAATTTTGGTTTCGATCTTGGGACAAATGTAACATGATATTTATCGGCACTTAATAAGTTATAAGCGGGTTCTATAGGTTTGGTTGACCTTACATCTTTCTATGCCCTAGGATCGTCATGGCTCAAAGATGGGTCATGACACTTTGCATCAAGCAAACCACTCTAGTTCTAAAGCTTTTCTTTTTCCTTCTTTTTTTTTTTTGCTTTGCATTTGCTTTTTGCTTTGCAAAATGAGTTGTGGGGTTTCTCCTTGATTCCTAATGAACAAGTCAAAGGCTTTTCACCCGCCTATTTGAGGCAAGTCTATTGCCTAAGGCTCATGTTTACTGTCTAAGGTTAGCTGCCACCATAATTCGAGGCAAGCAGCTATGCCATTCAATGTTAGCCACCGCCTGCCATCCGAGGCAAGCAGCCGTGCTGTCTGAGGTTAGTTTTTACTAGCCATTCGAGTTAATTTTTTTCCCTTTTCTTTATTTTATTTATTGTTTTCCTCCTTAGGATTTGTGTTCTAAGGCTTTTTGCCTAATTCTTGATTCGTTAAGGTAGTTAATTAGAAAATGACTTAATTAACTCCACCTGGTAATCAATTGGTTCAATCAATCAACTCAACCCTCTTTTAATCAATCAATCAAAACATGATAAAATGGCTAGGCTAAACTAACCCCTTTGCAAGAAGGGAGAACTGCATGGGTTATGATTCCCAATCAAAGGAATAAGTAGGCATACTTGGTTTAGGCCTCAAATCCAATTAAAATTAACCAACTCTCTCCCTCATCACCTTCTTCACTTGCTTTTATTTTATTTTATTTTTGCTTTGTTATTAGGCTTAGTTTGGGAAATGTGTGACTTCCCTAGAACCTAAAAGGGCTAAAAGAGGTATCCCTTAAGTTTGGAAACTTTACTGTAATGTTCACTTTCTTTTGAACTTTATTGTGTATTTACTTTATTGTTGAATGGATGGGTTGAATGATCATGCATATTATAAATTTTTCATGGATCTTAAATTGTTCATGAAATATATTTTAAGTCACTCTTATGTTAATTGGCCAAACTTATTTTATTAAAGTAAACCGAAAACCTAGTCCCTATATCCTCTTTGGTTTCGAGGCTAGTGATTTTTTTTTTCCTTAGGGTAATAATTGGAATCAAATGGGTTTTTTCCTTATATTTTCCCTAATAAAAATAAATTAAGGTGGCAACTCTAAGAAACAATTTTCAAATCTATCAAAGATAAGCATGAGGGCTTTCCTATAAGTTCTTTCCAAATGAGCATTTTGATTCCTTTTAGTGGATTAGACCGATGCTCGGGTGAGGCCTCACATTATCCTCTATCATAAAGTCTCTTAAGCACCAAATTCACCAAAAATGTACTTATATTTATTATTTTTCCTCCCTTAAACACTTAGAGTGAAGCATGTACTCCAAGTTTAGCTTAGAAGGTTTAAAGAATTCATAAGGATGGCTTTGGTTTGGGGGGTTAAAGCTAAAGGAATAGTGGAGCCAAAAGCAGTGGAAGCAAGGTGGTGGGGTGAAATTTCAAACATTTTAAAATTTCACTTCACCCATTTTTGGTCCAAACATCCATTCAAGTAATTAATTAATTTGTGTGTAAAACACATGCATAGAAGGAAGAAGGAAGAGTAATCATATTACCTCTTGAAGATTCCTTCTTTCTTTAACAAAGAGCTTTCTAAGTGTAAAGCCTCTAGATCATCCACACCTAGGACACCTTCTTTCTTTAGTGTTCTTGAATCCCTCTCTTGGTTGCCCAAATTAATTCAAGATTTCCCTAAAAAACCATTAGGAAGTTAAGGTTTCTCTTTGATTTATTTTGGATTAAACTCATTTTCAATTTGTAAGCATTTGTTCTTTCACAAAGAATAAAGAAAAGAGTTGAAGATCAAAAGAAAAATTGAAGAAACTCTTTCTTTATCTTTTCTTTCTCTCTATCAACTTCTCTCTAAAAGCTTCAAAAATGAAAATGATGTTCAATTCTTGTGAAGAAAAGATGAACATAACACTTATATATTTCTTTTCTTAAAGACTTAACCCTTAAGTCTTTATAATGACCATAACACTCTTTTAGCTCATCATTTGATGAAGGAGGAAGTGGACTTTGGTTCTTCAAATGGTGAAATGACCATTTTACCCTATAGGAGTAAAATAGATATTTTCATTAGTCAAAAGATGTAATTATAATTTTAATCTTAGTAGTAAATTGTCTAACCCCTAAACCCATCACATGGACTTATGAATAGTGAATTTTCTCTAACCCCCTAAATTGCCTCTTTTTCATATCATATATGGGCTTTGGCCATATCTCATGTGTTAAAGGGTTTCATAAAGCTTAAAATTAATTCTTTGATTTAGTCCATATCAATTTTCAATTTTATCTTTCTCATTCGCATCATATACAAATTAAGATTTAATTGAATAGAAAACTTTTTAGATTTAACATCAAGACATGTTAGGGTCCTTTTAAATTTAATTACATATTTAATCATTTTACCACTAATCAAGTAATTAAACACTTTAATTAATTATTATGGTAAACCTTTTATACTTGAAAGGTGATCACTATTGGGTGTGTGACTTTCTAGGTTCATATCTAATTAGCAATGGGAATGCAAAAATATTTTTCTCTACTAATGTGAAATTTCCACTTCACATTTAGTCCCACAAGTTGTGAGTGACAACTAGCATTCCATATCATGAGTACCTCATTAGATATGAATCTTTACAATTGAAAACTTTAAACATCACATAGACCATCGATCATAAATTATCATGCACTAAAATCCCTTCATTAAAGATCCCAATCTAGGCTAGGGTAATGGTTTATGTCAAACCTTAATATGCCTCAATTCTATGTCCTTATCTTTAATTCTTGATGAGATTAGATTCCTATTAGAAACTCTTCTAGTGAATCATACTGTTCTGGCCATAAAATTTAGTTATTAAGAATAACCAAATAGCATAGGATCTTAACCTCATTTACTTGAGGTAATGAATTCTATCTTATAGATCATTTACCTCTGTACATGACAAATTAGAACTATCACATGCCATATATTCATACATGAATAGTACATCTATATAAGCAGTAATAAATCCTAACTACCTATGTATGAAATATAGTATCCCTCAAGTCAAAGGACTATATGCACTTTGAATTTTGTGATTTTTTATTAGACCAAAAAGAAATTAAAGGTCTTTTTGAGTTACCTTCTCATTGCCATCCCCTTTTGCATTGATTGAGAGGTTGACAATGCAATAGAGAACCCAAAAAGTGAGGGTTCTAAAATGTTTGGCAATAGAGTTCTTAGCATCATATGTACTTTTAATAGAGATCTCTTGCTAAAAGGAATTGTAGCTAATGTCCAAATCGGTCGAGGTGAAGGCATCATCCTTTTGAAAGCAAAAATGTCAGCCACTTCATCCAATCTTAGCCTATACTCCTTACCAAAAAATATAAAATTAATTCCATAGTGTCTAAGAGGAGAGAAGAGTTACAAATGAAGAACTAATGTTGCCAAAACTCTTTGGTTAGCCCTTTATTACCTACTTGTTGCACAAGAATAAAATCTCTCAATTGAAGATTGTCAAGATCGGTGAAGATATCTTTTTAAATTCCTAACTCTCTCAAGCAAGTAAGTCGGGCAGCCTGTTTGGTTGAATCATCTTATCCTTCAATTTTAGCCAATTTGCCTTCTCTTCCTCACTTATACTTTTCATAAGATCAAGTGTCGAGGGATGAGGAACTTGGGAAACTATAGTTTTAGGAGCCATTTTTTTTATGAAAAACAATAAAAAGGTAGAAGATATAAATAAATAGATGAAGAAAATGAGAATGAATAAATAAAAACTTGAAATAATTTAAGCAAATATGAGTTAAAAGCTTTAGGAGAGTTTAGATGAGTGTAAATTAAGTTTTAGGAGATAAAAGGGGTATATATAGCCATAAAATGTACATAAAATGAGCAAAAAATGACTATATTTACATTAAATTCAAAATCTAACCATTTTCCAATGGCTAAATTTTTTTTTTTTTGTCAGAGTTGTAAATCGCACTTGCGAAACTTGAAATTTTCAAATTTCACTTCTGCTATCCTTTTAGCGACCGCTATTTACATATTCTAAACAATGGTTTATAAATTTAAAATTTGCACTCACTAAATAGAAATAGTGATTGCAATTTAGAGGATTTTAAGAATTTTAAGAGGAAACATTGAAAACTCTTATGCAATGCAAATGACATTTACTTGCAAGATCAAAATAGATTGAAATAGTTAGCTATATCACATAAACATATGAAATTCATACAAATACGAATTGATCACTAATCATTCTCAATGATCAACGCAAGATTCAAAAAGCATTCAAGTCAATCCATCATTAGTTTCAATCATATTGGCATTTAATTAAAAGAAAATATTTTCAATTAAGGATCTTACACTCTTATCAACATTGCCATTGCCAATTGCCTTACCCTTGGCATTATTTGCAAGTATGATACCTCATCAAAGCTTTCCATGAACTTTCATTCCTAATGAAATGTCTTGAGCATCCACTAACTTTATATCATTAACTCTTCATTCTTAATGGATTTGACACACCTACAAGAAAAGAAATTCATCTTTGCTTTGGTACCCAAGCATATTTGGGTCTTTGGGGTTAGTAATGGAAGGATCTTCAAGCTTTAATTGAGCCTTGCTTATATAACAAAACATAGTAATATGAGTATTTTTCATACAACAGTGGCATTTAAGGTTTGGCTTAAAAGTCTTCTTAGGCTTAGCCATTTTGTTATGAAATTTTGGTCTTTTTACAACATTATTATAAGAATGCATATAAGAGCAAGTGTTATGTTATGATTGTGGGAGCTTTTAAACATGCTTACTTTGATACATAAATGTATGGTTAACTCTTGAAGGCTTAGCTCTTGAGTCTTGTGCACCTTTTTTAATCCTTTTAGGATTAGGAATTTTTATGTGTGCTTTAGCATCCTTGAGGACTACCTAAATACTAAGTGTTTGAGGAGTAGAAGCTTTGACAAATGATGGAGAAGAGGATGTGGAATTTGATGAACCATTAAAGCCAAAACCATGCCTCACTAAGAGTGGTCTTTGAGATACAATTAGTGTATCCAAAGCTTCATTCCCTTTATGAAATTTAGAAATTGAGGCTATTAATTCTTCAACCTCTAATTTTAAAGAAACATTTTCTTTGTTTAAGGCTTCAAATGAGAAGTTTTTTATGGAAATTTCTTCTAATGAGTCTTTGAGACTAACATTGGATGTTTTCAAACATAAAACAAGTTTTTCCAATTCTTTGAAATTCGTTTTAAGTTTTGAACATTTTTCCTTATAAAATTTCATTTTAGAAAGATATTTTTGGCATTTCAAGGCCATAGCTTTTAAAAGTTCATTCTTATCATCCATATCATGCAAATTAGCATAATCATCATCAAAACAATGAGATGTGGAGTAAACAATATCATTGTCATTAGAATGACAAGTGGAATATACCTTTTGTAGGTTCTTCCAAAGCCATGAAGCAAAGGTTGGCTACATCCTCATTCTCTTATTCACTTGAAGTGCAATCATCCTAAGTAGACTTGAATCCTTTCTTCTTCTCCTTATCCCATTTCTTCTTTTTCTTATTCTTGGTACAATCGGGCTTTAAATGACCTTGCTTTCTACATCTAAAGCAAGTTACTTGATTCTTCTTTTTTTACTTCCATTTGATGATCCCTTTCATTCTTTTAGTGATTCTTGTTAGCTCCTCATCTTCACCATCATTTGTAGAGTCATTTGAATTACTCTCACTATCAATTTGATCTTTTGAGGACTTAAGAGGTAGTGACTTATTTTTCTCATTTTCTTGATGTTCTTCTTTCTCTACCATTAGAGACATCTCTTAAGTGAGAAGTTTACCAATTAGAAAATTAGTAGGAACCTTCCCTTGATCCTTATTTGCTTCTTTAATACTAGCCACTTTAGCTCCATGATCTTTCTTTGGAAGTATTTTGAGAATCTTATGATTGACATCAATTAAGTTGTATACTTTGCCCAATTTCTTCATGTTTGTAACAATGCCTAAGAGCCTATTTGTTATGTCGGTGATGCTTTCATTAGGCTTCATCTTGAAAAGCTCAAACTCAGTTGTGAGTAATTGAATCTTTCTAGCTTAACTTACTTAGTTCCTTCATGGTAGTTCTCTAAAGCTTTCCCAATGCTAAAAGCACTTGAACAATGTTGAACTCTACCACATTTTTCTATTGAAAGAGAACTAAGGAGAATTACTATGGCTCTTTTTTTTGCCATTAGCTTTTCTTTGAGCATTAACCTAGTCCTCTTTAGGAATAAGTTCTTCAACACTATCTACCATTCTTGATGGAGGCTTCCATTCTTTAATTAGGCAATACCATAAATCTATAAGATCACTATCAAGGTACACCTCCATTCTATACTTTCAATGCACATAATTGGTATCGTTGAAGTGTGGCTTGAGGTGATACATCCATTCACTAGCCATTTTGATATTTTCTCATGTAATTAAGCTTGTAGAATGAGAGCAATGCTCTAATACCACTTGTTTGCCCTTATGCAATGAGAAAGGGAATCAAATTGGTGGAAAATTAAAATTTAGATGGAAAGAGATAGAGATAGAAGATAAACATAAGTAATTTATAGTGGTTTGCATTATAACCAATCCTATATCCGCTTTATAATCCACACTAAGGTATTTCTAGTATTTATGGAATTTTACCAAGTTCACTCCCAACTTAGCAACTTAGTGTTTAGGCTCACACAAAACCTTATAAGAGTTTTCCTAAGGCTCAATGTTAAACCTAAACAAGAGCTTTAAGAAGGCTAACTCTAAAACCTAACTAAGTGTTTTATAAAGGCTTACACTCAAACCTAAATAAGAGTTTTCTAAGGCTCACTCCCTAACTTATAAGTATTTCAATGGCTAACACTCAACCAGCTAACATAAAATGTGAATTACAAAGGTTTTAGGATTAAGAAATGAAATTGCAAGAGTTTGGGCACTTAATAAATTATTATCTTATGTCTAAGGCCTTTAGAGTGGGTATTTATAGCTTACATCCTCCAAATAGCCGTTACAAGTATATATAAAAGACAAAAACTTAATTCCAAAATAGCTCACAAAAAGTTATTTGTCAAACGTAGAATCATAGTCACAAAACTTAAATCACAATCGTGATTGTAACAACTCACAACCACCCTAGGAATTTCCACAATAAATTTCTTGAATTTAGAATTATTAAGACTAAGTGTGTGCTTTTATGGAAATTAAAGTGTTATGTGACGGGTGAGTATGTGGCATGTTAGAGTATCTCTAATATGCCTAACATGAATTATTAGGGTGAATCAAGTGATGTAAATGAAATACATGAGCATAAAAATATTTATTGCACATGAAATGAATTTTCATGCAAAAAGCGATTTTTAAGCATAAAATAATTTTTATGAGTATTTTTAAAATATTTTTAAATAAATATTTTAGGAAAAATTTTAATGAAAAGAATAAGAAAAACATTTTATTTTTAATTACCTGTGATCAGCCACCATTTTAATTTCTTTCATATTTCCAACAGTAAATTCTCTCAAAAATAATCCCTCAATTGAAATTTACAAAATACCTTCAAGCCTTGCTATTTCGTGACCATTTCATATGTTTTTCCTTTCCTTTCAAATTGATATTTGATTTTTATGATACTAATCATGAGAAAATTATTTTGAATTGAGCATTTACTTATTTTCATTGATCAAATTCAGCCTAGGTGAATTCTTGAGAAAGAAATCAATTTTTCTACCAAAAACACAAACCTCTCTACGTAAATCCTCTAAAGGTAGAGCCTACAATTCAAAGTTTGGAATTTTCATGCATAACAAGGGAAGGGGCTGCCGATTCTTGAATTATTGTCTTTTAAATTGATTTTTGTTGTGTTTAGATGAAAAATATTGAATTAAATCATATTCCTGTATATTACGGTAATGATCATAAAACAACGAAAAATAAGAAAACTCATGATTTTTGCTCTAAACCCTAAACTTAGAATTTTCATGCATAAGGATTATCTATGGCTACCAATTTGTGTATAATTGAATTATAAATTGATTTTTCTTAGGTTTGGATGAAAAATAATGGTTTAAATAATGTGTTTACATATTATTGTAATGACTGGAAAGTACCAAAAACAAGGAAGATTCATGGTTTTCAACCTAAAATCTCAAGTTGAAAAATTTTCATGTATATATATATATATATATATATATATATATATATATATATATATATATATATATAGCTACTGATTTTTACATCAAAATATTCTAAAATGATTTTCAATTTGATTACATGAAAAATCTTAGTTTAAACCATGTTTTTGCATATTGCTATAATGAATGGAAAGTGCTAAAGATGAGAAAAATCATGTTTGCTCTTGATTGTATGATTCGGCCTGCCTTGGAAATTCAATCTCAATGTCTATAATTTTTATATGATATTTTTTAATGATTATTGATATGTATACATGAATAATAAATGATTAAATTGTATCTTGGTTGAAGAAATAACACAAATAACTCTAGACAATTCTAGAGGCAATTAGGTATATCTAGGGTTTCCTAACCTTATTTCTATGATGTGATTAATATGTTTATATGGTTAATTGATATGGGAAATAAGTTTATGATGAGTTAATAACCTTAAATGAATGATAAGATTGATTGTATGAATGGGTTATAAGAGATAGGCATGATATGTGAAAGGCTACTTGATAAGTTAAACATGTTAAGTATGTTAAGTTGAATGTTAAATTGAGTTGATATTAAAATCATGATATGTTGTGTTTGACCTTACAAAAGTCTTGATATGAGGTGATATGTGTTTTTCATATGGGGCTATAAAGGTAAAGTATGCAAGAATATAAAATTCAACATGTTATATGCAATTAATGGGTGCACTTCTAAGTGCAACTCCAAGTGTATGTGAATGTTATATGTGCAAGGGGTAGTATGGGATAAGATAGCATGATGTTAAATAAATACTAAGTATCAAATTAAATATTATGTTAGAGTATGAGGAGTGGTAGAAGTTCAAAAAGGGCTATAAGTAATAGGAGCAAAGGAATCATAAGGTGAGTAAACATTATATTTCAAGGTACAAGTACAAGTTATCATGTTTGTAAATCTTTGATATCATGAAATCCAAGTTCTTTTCCATTTTTAATTATGACTAAATAATTTCCTTGTAAGCTTGGGTTGCCAAAGGATAATTGGTCCAAAACCATTTTTGATTATTCAATTATGATAAAGAACCTTTGTAAATTGTTGGCTTAACTTTCTCTCTGGAACTAAACTGTTATTTTTCTATTATTCAACAAATTAAACTGCTAGTGCTATTATGTTGCATGTTATTTTTTTCAAAAGTGCTATTGTTATAAGTGATTACCATTAGCTCTAGCCATGGTATATATGAACCCTTTATGCAGAAATCCTTATGCTGATACTGGTAATCATCGGTACTTGTGCGCGTGGTCCTAACCCGATGGTTAGGAGTAGTGTATCCACCTCAGCTATAAGGGACTGTTCTAGCCATGAGGCCTGATTAGTTCCATGACTCATTACAAGTTACAAGTTAGGAATTGGAATTTGGTTTAATGCCACCTCTCCCTTAAGTAAATGAACTAATAAGTTGTCTCTCTTTACAAGTTTACAAGTTACAAGTTGATTTATGTGAACATGACCTAATTACAAACCATGATTTATGAATCTTAAACCCTTATAAAGGGATACATGTTATTTCAAAAGTTTTATTATTTACTTATTGAGATCATCTATCTCACCCCTCATTCCTTGTGTGGTTCCAGGTGAGCATTATGAGGAGGCAAGGTTATCGCTAAGCTATCAACTCTGCTTAAGAAATTCCCTTGTCAAAGTTATAATAATACCGTACTATGATGAGTCCTTAGAGGCTCTAGGAGTTGTTATGGGAATTTTATTTTAGAATATTATGTTGGTGACCTTACTTAGAGTCTAATTATTATTTTCTTATGAATTGTATTAAAGTATATTTTCAACTTCCGCAACTTAAGATTTTTCCTTTACAAAAGGTTTGATTAAGTTTATACATGAAGTTTGATGTGGTCCTAGGCTATGCTTTTATATTTATGAGTGGGTTCTATAGGTTTGTGTGACCTTATGTCTCCTTATATTCTAGGACTGTCATATCTCTGAAATTGGGATGTGAGAAAGTTGGTATCAAAGCTATAGTTTTTAAAGTCTAGTTTAGACTTGTCTATTTATTGGGTTAATTAAGTATAATCCTATAGTATATGAATTTTTCTATTATGTCACTTGCAGTCTATCGCTAGTATAGTTTTGCAAAATCCTAATAAGCTATAGTACTCTTTATTATTGCTTGTTTGTATGCCTTACAATTCTCTTACCAGATGACCATGAAGATCACCCCTGTGAGAGGACCCAAACCTAGAGCGCCCCATTTGACCTATAAGAGGACTTGGCCAGAGATGTTCAAAGAGTTGTGCCTATGATTTTCCCTAAGTGGGAGGAGACTCCTAACGAGGAGGAGGATCTTGAAGAGTGCCTGGATTATGATTGGGTTCATAACAAGTTCAAAAGTTGAAAGGGGACTGCTCGAACCTAGCAAAGGAAAATCAAAGTCTGAGGCCTCTAGTGCATACTTTAAGGAAGGATATTGAGTAGTTTAGGGCAGGGATTATTGAGCATAGGGGATACTACTCACCATTGAGGTCCTTGTCTTCGATTGAACATCGGCAGGATAAAGATCTTTGTTATCGATGCGACAGCAGTGGTCATATTGCTCTCGAGTGCTCTCCTATTGACCATTCACCTTCCCGATTTTACAGCCTACCTGATGACTACCTTAGCGGAGGACACACGAGAGCTAGACAAGTAGTTGGTGATGATTAGTATAATGACATAGTACCTTATATGATATGCATGATATTTCCTTTGATCGCTTAGTTACCTAGTATGGAATGATTTCTTTTTATTGCCTATGACATAATAAACTTATATATGATAGGGAAATTATGATGCTATAAGTTACATGATTGTGACATATGATACATGCCATGATATGTGATATGTACTCTATGATGTATGCTATATGATAAGTGGTATATGGTATGTGCTTTATGACATGATATGATAAGTACTTATGTTGAACGCATGGTAAATGTGATAGTATGATAATGAGGTTAGATGGGTTAGAAGGGAGTTAGCACTAAATTCCATTATCATGATAGCAGAATGCCTCCCAAGAAGAAGGTCTACACCATTACCTAACCCGTTAGGGCTAATGAGGATGTAATGTCAGATACTACCTCAAATGTTGCCTCTACACCTATGAGGTCAAGGGAAAGATCAAACTCGAGGGCATCAACCATGGGCTCTAATGAGCAAGCCTCTTCGTAAGTATGTTTGATTGATTCTTGTGCTATGCATTCTTTTGTATCACCATGTTTTGCCAAGAGTCTTAGTAGAGAAAAGGAACTAATGGTTGAACCCTTAGTAGTATCAACTCCTTTAGGTGAGGTGAAGGAAGTGAAATATGTATTTAAGGATTATGAGGCAGACATAAATGGGTGAAAACTTCCTGTTGAATTGTTAGAATTGGATGTACTAGAATTTGACATGATCCTAATAATGTATTAGCTATATGAGCATGGGGCTCATATTGATTATAGAGAGAAGTTAGTGGAATTTTGAATTAGAGATGGGAAGGAGTTTAAGTACTAAGGAGATAGAGATGAGAAACCTCTGAAATTGATATCAGCCTTGGAGGCAAGGAGAATGTTGAGAAAAGAGTGCCAAACATATCTAGCCCATGTAGTCGATAACTATAAGGAGACCACCATTCTAGACAAGATTATGCCAGTAGTGGATGAATTCATGGATGTCTTTCTTAAGGATCTATAGGGAATACCATTGGAATGGGAGATCGATTGCAACATCAAGCTGCTACCGGGCACGCAGCCTATATTGATACCACCATATCATATAACACCATCGAAGTTGAAGGAATTAAAAATGCAATTGCTTGATCTACTTCATAAGGGTTTCATCCGACCAAATAGCTCTCCATAGGGTGCTCCAGTACTGTTCATTTAAAATAAGGATGGTTCATTCTGTTTGTGTATCGATTATCACTATCTTAACAAAGTCATCGTGAAGAATAAGCATCCTTTGCCAAGGATAAAAGATCTTTTTGATCAACTGCAAGGAGCTAGCTACTTCTCTAAGATCAACTTGAGGTCCAGATATCATTAACTAAAGATCCATGGAGAAGGCATTTATAACACTGCTTTCTATACAAGGTATGGTCATTATGAGTTCATAGTTCTACTATTCGATTTGACGAATGCTCCTGCTACTTTTATGGACTTGATGAATCGAGTATTCTAACCATTCCTTAATAAGTTTGTAATTATGTTCATTAACAACATCCTGATTTACTCTAAGAGTAAAGAAGAGCATGAAGAACATATGAGGATTGTGCTTTAGATGCTATGCAGCCACTAGCTTTATGCGAAGCTATCTAAGTGTGAGTTTTGGATGGAGTCAGTCAACTTCCTAAGGCATGTAGAAGTAAAGAATGAATTCAAGTTGACCCTAAGAAAGTTGAAGTAGTAGCCAACTGGCCATGACCCACAGCAGCTTCTGAAGTTTAGAGTTTCTTATGTATAGCGGGTTATTATCACAGATTTATATAGGACTTCTCTAAGATAGTAGCACCATTGATGAAGTTGACAAGAAAACAATTTAAGTTCAATAAGGAGGAGTCCTATGAGCAAAGCTTTCAAAAGCTCAAGAAGTGCTTGATATCAGCTCTAGTCTTGGCATTGCTTGAAGGGGAAGGAGGATTCATAATCTACTGCGATGGCTCGAGAGTAGGACTTAGATGTGTTTTGATGCAAAATGGTAAAGTCATCACCTACGCATTATGACAACTTAAGAAGCATGAAGTAAACTATCCTACTTATGACTTGAAATTGGCTGTGATGGTGTTCACTCTTAAGATTTGGAGACACTATATGTATGGGACAAAGTGCGAGATCTATATGGATTATAAGAGTCTTCAGTACATCTTGAGCCAAGGAGACCTCAATCTAAGGTAGAGGAGATGGGTCTAATTATTGAAGAACTATGATTGCTAGATTCTCTACCATCCTAGAAAGATGAATGTAGTGGTGAATGCTTTGAGTCAAAAATCAATGGAAAGCCTAGCCCATGTGACCATGTGAAGGAGGCTGATCATAAAGGAGTTAAAGGGACTATTTAGTTAGGGCTTGGGTTGGAGATTAGAGAATTACAACTTTAGTGGTTCATTTTCAAGTGAAGTCAAAGCTAATGGAGGAGATAAAAGATTCGCAAGATAAAGACCCATACTTAGTTAAGTTAAAGGATAAGACAAAGGAAGGAAAGAACCTAAAATTCAAAGTAGTCAATGAGATTGTAATGTTTGGGAAAAGAGTATGTGCACTTGATGTAACTAAGGAAAAGGATACTTAATGAATCACATCAGACACCCTATTGTGCTCATCCTGGAATAACCAAGATATATCATGATGTGAGAGCAAGTTATTAGTGACCTAGACTGAAGAAGGATGTGGCTAAGTTTGCGGCATCTTGCCTAACTTGCCAATAAGTCAACTATGAGCATCAATGAACCTCTAGACTGCTTCAAGAGATTTAACTACCTGAATGGAAGTAAGAGCGTATCACTTTGGACTTTGTAGTTGGGTTACCTAGAACCTCTAAGGGTTATGACTCTATATGGGTCACAGTGGATCGATTGACAAAGTCTGCCCATTTTCTGCAAGTAAAGACCATATACTTTGTAGCTCAATATGCATAACTATACATGGACAAGATTGTAAAACTGTATGGAGTATCAATTTCTATCATCTCAGACTGAGGCACCCAATTCAATTGAGGTTCTAACAAAAGTTGCAAGAAGCATAAGGAACACAATTAGAATTCAATTTTGTGTTTCACCCTCAAATAGATAGATAGTCTAAAAGTACAATCCAGACACTTAAGGACATGCTAAATATGTGTGTCCTAGACTTTGGTGGTAGCTGGGATAAGTACCTATCATTGATCGAGTTTGCTTACAATGACATCTACCATTCATCTATCAACATGGCACCATATGAAGCATTGTATTGGAGGAAATGTCTTTCTCCAGTTTGTTGGATTGAGCCTACAAACAAGTATATAGAGACGCTAAAATTGCTTAAGGAGACTACTGAGAAGGTACCATTGATTCAAGATCAGCTGAAGACGACCTTCAGTTGACAAAAGAGTTATGTAGACCCTAAGTGAAAGGATGTTTAATTTACCCAGGGGATCAAGTCTTCTAGAAGGTCTCCCTAATGAAAGGTGTTATGAGATTTGGTAAGAGAGGAAAGCTATTACCTCGCTTTATTGGTCCTTTTGTAATAATGGATAAAGTTGGGAAAGTGTCTTATAGGTTTTCCTTACCACCAACCATGGAGCATGTGCACCCGATTTTCCACATCTCGATACTAAAGAAATATGTGTCCGATCCATCCCATGTGCTGTCACCTCCAGACATCGCAATAGAGGAACAATTGTCTTATGAGGAATTACCTATAGCCATAATGGATCAGCAAGTGAGAAGGTTAAGGAATAAGGAGATATCCATGATCAAGGTTCAGTGGCGAAATCATGGAATAGACGAATGCACTTAGGTAGCCGAGGAGAAGATGTGATAGAAGCATCCTTAGCTTTTCAAGAGCATATAAGTAAGTATTTAAATTTGAGGATGAATTTCTTTTAAGGGGGAAGAATGTAACAACCCACAACCACCCTAAGAATTTCCATGACAAATTTCTTGAATTTAGAATTA